>JAAGEH010000426.1:17069606-17305081 GCA_011751065.1 Lasiurus cinereus
ATATATATATATATATATATATATATATATATATATTTTAAATATATCTATTCTTGGTTATTATGGAATGTCTCTGACTTTTCTGTAATTGTAACACTATCCTGTCTCTGTACTCTGAAGACCATGGATGGAAAATGTATACAGAAACCTCTAAAACATGGAAAGGTCACTCACTAGACTTTCATCACATCTTTTAGCTGAAGGAGGATTAATATGCTGAGGGTTTCTAATCCAGGGAGTGGGCAGGCACACCTGTGTGCTCTATTCCACATAAGCAAAGGCATTGCTGCCTTAGCTATAACTTCTCTTCCCTCTAAAAGAGAACTGCCAAGATGCTCACTGAGAAAGTTGCTGGTTTGTGTACAACTGTAAGTATGGGTTTGTTTATTTCTTTTGAAGGGAGACTGAGGAAAAATGGAAGGGAATTCCAACAGCTTTATTTACTGATGATTGAGCATATCTTTATTTGATAGCAGATGAGCAATTCAAGCAATGTGTGACACTGAATAGCATCTATCAATAGGCAAAGATATTAGTAGAGCAGACAATAATAAGCACCTTTTGCAAGACAGCAAGAGTCCCTCTAAAGCCTTATTTCTTGGTGCTGGGGCTTGGCTAAATCTGGCTCACAATTCTGTGAGTGGGAACAATCAGCTTTGTAGGTTGGAAGGAAGTATTATAATTAAATGTCCACCCACTGTTTTTTTTTTTCTTTTTTGATGAAAGGCTCCTATGAAACTTACTAAAATAAGGTGCATGAACATAGATGAATTTTTGATGAGTAAGTCAAAGCACTGGCGAAGCTGGCTTTTCACATAGAGAAACTTATTTAATTCAAAGAACATTTTCAGACCTAGATCATTAACACTGCCAGAGCTAATAATTATTAACATGCTAAAACCCATGAGATAAACTGGAAGTTTTGCTCGTGTAGTTGGTAGCAACTGTAGTGTCAGCATAAACTGATTTTTCTGAGAACAAAATAAAAATGTGATTCAAAAATAATAGTGGAGTTTTAAAATTAATTTTAGAGAAATATGTATTATTTATTATATGACTCTTCCAATAATTAATACATTTGTTGAATATAATTATTCTTTTGAATAATAGTTGTATCACCACATTAAAGTTAGAAATTATACTTCTAAGTGGGCAAAGTCCTTTAAAGATGCTGTTACATTGTCACAAACTCCTGAGCAAAAATATGGAGCAGGGTTTACAGTGCCTGCTCTTGATAATTAATGGCAAAGGCATCTGCTAAATCACTGCGAGGAAGAATTTTAAGGTATCCATTTTAAGGTATGCAATAGAGTAGGTAGGTACTCTACTAAATAACTGGACTCAGGCATATATCACAAGTCCGGTTTCGGAAATCCCCAAGTCAAGTTTTTAGAGAAAATGAGAAATGAGTTGCTGTTAGGAATGTGTTCCTTCATTCAATACAAATTTATTTGGCACTTGCTGTAAAGACTCCTATCATTCAAGAGGGTTCAGAATGATAAAAGATAAAAACCCTACTCCCCAGAATTACTGAATATTTTTAAGACAAAATTAATATTTTAAACTTCCTGTTTAATAGGTATTACTGATGAAAGCCAGTAGAATTCCTAGTGCTCTAAGT
Organism: Lasiurus cinereus; assembly: GCA_011751065.1. Taxonomy (NCBI): domain Eukaryota; kingdom Metazoa; phylum Chordata; class Mammalia; order Chiroptera; family Vespertilionidae; genus Lasiurus; species Lasiurus cinereus. The sequence goes on from JAAGEH010000426.1 coordinate 17,071,228, forward strand.
CACTATGTGTGCAAGATCAAAATGCTCGAAAGAATAATTCAATGAGCACATTTGTCATTAATTGCTAATCACTAAGTGAAGATGACTTTCAAAATGCTAGCTTTTTGATTCCTGCTTCTCCTTCCCACTGTGGCGTGGTAGATAAAAAAATATGGGTAAGTTGGATGTTCAAAGTGGGAGCAGCTTTGCATAATAGCTACTTAGTTCAGTATAACAAAATTAAATAAGTCACAAGGACCCAATTATTGGTACTACCTATGAGCATTTTATAATTTTATGCAAACTACATGATAATATAAAAGGAGACCTCAGACATGACTCTGCTAGAGAATAGGTATGTTCAAGCCTAATTATTGGCCAGTTTTCATTTTATTCCCATTTTTTTTCTCCAATACCCAAATGCTTTTGGTTTTCTATATAATTTCTTAATGGTTGCTGTTTTTGTGCTTTGTGTTCAGTCCTACCTTTTATTATCTTTTTTGTAAAAGTTACATACTAACCATTATCTAAAGTGTTTCTTTATATATATATATATATATATATATATATATATATATATGATTTTTCACAGAGGGGAAGGAAGAGGGATAGTCAGAAACATCAATGAGAGACATCGATCAGCTGCCTTCTTCACGCCCCCTACTGGGGATGTGCCCGCAACCAGGATACATGCCCTTGACCGGAAATGAACCCGGGACCCTTCAGTCTGCAGGCCCACTCTCTATCCACTGAGACAAACCGGCTTCAGCTGAAGTGTTTCTTTTAACAGCATGGAGTTTTTCTTCAGAGATCTGATAGGAATTCTTTAAAAGTGAACTTTTTGTTTTTTCCTAATTCAGTTTTGCTTCAACAAGTTCACTGGTTGTAGATTTCTCTGACAAACATAGTGGAGGTATCAAAACCTAGACATGTTGAAATTAGCTTTTTCTTGAAGTGATTTAGAATCTAAGACTTTCTGCTTTACTATGTGAAATTGCTCAGCTTGGGAATAAGATGGGTATATGTGCATGTCTGTGTTAGAGAGATGGTAGGAAGTGGGGATGGGGTGGGGGGAATGGTAAGTAATCTATAAGTGAACTCAGAATGTCTTCTGAAACAGATATGTATATGCTCTTCTATTTCCCTAACTTCTATCTCAATGTTTGTAATAAATGAATGATGATTTTTCTCTGTTGTTTTGGTTAGATATCTCCTTTCAAAAATAATTTTCCTGTGAGATAAATGGAGTGCTCTTTTTGTTGCCTTTTGATAAAGAACACAGTGTGTAAGTGGTATACTTAAAAATCATTTTCATTTTCTATTATGGCTCTATCTCTTGGAAAAAAATAGAATTCTCTCATTTTAAAAGTATTTGTTGGATCATAGAAGTTTAGAAATTGGTAGTGGCCTTAGGTATTACCTTTTTTAAAAAAAAACCTTTACTTTGTAGCCCAGAGAAGAGTCATAGATTGAAGGTGGCCACAAATCCTTTGTTATTTCTTCCATTGAGAAGGGAAATCTCACACCCCCACCTGCTCCCCCCTCCTTGTGTTTGGGCAGGCTCTGTGATTGCTTTGACCAATAACACCCAGAGGAACCCTGCCATTTTCTGTCCCAGCCCTTAAAAGAATGTCAGCTTTTACTTTCTGGGTCTGGCTTGCTCTTAGGACTTCTCATCTCAGAATCATGTATTGGTGCTCCTCTCAACACCCATAGCTAAGCTCCCAGAGGACAGCTAACATCTCTTTCAGTTATGGGAATGTGCCATCTTGTATGTCTAGCCTAGACAAGCCTTTGAAGGGCTAGATTCTCACATATCCTCTCAATATATTATATTGAGAGAGAGAGAGAGAGAGAGAGAGAGAGAGAGAGAGAGAGAGAGAGAAGAGAAGAGAGAGAAGAAAAAAGAAGAGAAATCAAAGTGTTGCCATAAGTGCCTGAATTGAGAATCTACCCCACAATATAGATAAGTCCCCTGATCTAGAATCGAACCCACAACATTCTGAACCAACTGAACCACCTAACTAGGGCACCAGCCAATATTTAATAGCAATCACATGAGAGACTCTAAGTGAGAGTAGCCCAGCTCTGCCTAGTCAATCCACAAATCAGTGTGAGAATGAATAAATAATACACCAAGTTTGGGGGTGATCTGTTATGTTGTAAAAGCTAAATGGAACTGAAAATGAAACTTCGACCAGCTTCTCAATAGAACCAGAAGACTCCAATTCTAGCATAATCGTAAAAAGTGTTACAGGAACATGCAGAGTTAAATCAACCTCATTCTCAATCTCCTAGTAGCTCAAAATTCTTTTAATAATCACATAAAATACATAATTTTCAAAACTCTTAAACATTTAAAACAGACCCTAAAAGCTCTGCCTATATAACAAAAGACCATTATTAGGTAACAGAATAAGGTAGCATTTTCAAATGTTCATTGAAATCATTAACTTAGTAAAAAGTGAATGAAAGAGTTCCTTAAGTAAAATGATTTGGGGAAACCCTAACACATTAAAGATGTCTCTTGAACTCTAGATTTTTCAGAAATGTAAAATATCGAAGAGAATAAACTTTTTTTCCCCAAATTATGTTATTAAGGTGTCCTTCTTCACTGAGCACCTCATGAGATTTCTACTTCATAGAAATACTAAACTAAGAAATAGAAACAGGGATGCAACTTTATTAGCAGAAACTAACTTTTACTTTCAGAGTATTTCATCAAAAAGTTGCTTTTATGCAACTTTTGGAGAACACATTTTTAGTCAAATCTTTTACAAATCTTGGAGGGCTACCTCAGTTGGATCCCTTTTACCACCTGCTCCCTCTGTGCTGCTCTCTTACTTTGAACATTTTCCTGTTGAAATAGTTAATAAATATTGGAAGAATGAAGAGAAGAATAAATAAAAGTAGGTAAATGATAAGTAATTGAACTAATTAGTTAAAAATTGCAAACTTGGAAATCAGCTCTGACTCTACTTAACTTGGTTTGGATTTTGTACCTTTATTTCCATATAAGGCCAAGAGTAATTGTAGCCTTGCCCTGTCTCATGGAATTTTTGGCAAGTTCAAAGGATATGTCAAAGTTGAAGATGGAGAAGATTTAGGTCTGGTATGTTCTTAGCAATCATCTATTTATCAATTACTATTTTTTTTTTTGAGATGTGAAGACTGAGATTCAGAGAGCTTATAGTACAAGTGCTAGTCACATTAGAAACTCCCTTTCTAGTGGACCCACATTAAAGAGGTTGGTAAAGCCCTATATATTAGTACATTAATATATTGAAAGCTGTGATTCTAATCCAGATGGTGACTATTTCTAACACAAGGTTTACAAGCAGTTTGGGCCCCCAAACACATATTATCCAGTGTTCATAGGCAGTTTAGGAAGGCATGACAGTCTAAACCTTTTAATAACCAGTATGGCATGGGCACTGAGAATGACAATAGACACTAGCCTTAACAATTGGTACAGTCATACTGACGGGCACCAGCAATATCTCTCTCTGGTATACGGATGTGGACAATCACATTTATCCCTTCCTGCCACTGGTTCACAGCCCTGTGAACACTGTCACATTTCTGGGTGTTGGAAATTCTTTCTTATACTGTGACTGCATTTTGATGCCCATAATACAATAGGTTTCATTATGTGTCTCCTGGGAATCACCCAACCCTTCATATTTCTGGAACAATATGCCATCCTGTCTCCCAAATCATGGAGCATTTTGATGTTTTCAGTTTATAAGTAGGAGGAATTAAGTTTTATCATCTCCTCTTGCCCCAATTAAGACATGGACCAGTCTACTAAGCCATACTTAATTATTCCAGAACTCTTTACCCCTATATATCCTACATTATTGTTCTATAGTCACATTATATAGTGGAATATTATTTGAAAGGCTGAAGGAGTAATATAGCAATGAAAATAAGGTAGAAAAAATTAGCATGATATAGAATCTTTGATACTTTTAAGTTATAATGGAAAAATATTTGTAAGGATAGAACAAAGTATCTGCATTTAACCAGCTTATTTGTGTAGCTCTGAAGAAAAAAAAGTAATTTAAAAATACCAATTATACTTTCATAGCTCTTTCTAAATAAATTGCTCATTTTCCCAGCCCATGGAGAATGGCTTATACAGTTTGACATATATACCTCTATATTACCTTGGTCCAACTCTGTTTCATTGGTAATAAGTTCTCAGATGTTATTTAAATATAATTTGATTATAAATGGGGAATGAAGGCCTCATTCTCCCATACAGAGAGTAATTAAAATTCTAGCACACTTACTTCTACAAGCCTGTTGGTGTGTTCACGAAATATCGCAGCATATTCTTTTATTTCCTTTTCCCGACCATTCTTGGCAGCTTCGATGAGAACCAAAAGTGGGACTGTTGTATCCAGAAAGGAGTCTGACACATGGTCAATAATAGCTTTACGGAGCTGAGAAGAAACAGAAAATCCATGCTTTTTTAAAAATCAGGAAATAGTTCAGGGTATTTTGTAGTTTTACAATCTCAGTAGCTACAAAATTTTATATATTTTTTGCACAATCCCGAAAGTCATATTTATGACTGTGTATGTATATAACTTACAAAGCTAAAACAAGCCATATATTGAAGAAAAATATCATTGAGTGATAGTGCTATTGGCTCTCAAAAGTCACTAATTTCTTTTGTTGTATATACCTTAGAAGTCAGATTATAAGTGATAATATTCATTTTTTCCTTTAAGAAATTGAACTATTATAATGTTTATGCACATGTACAAACAACATTGTACATCATGTATTTTCATAATTACAAAATTATGAAATGTTTTCTACCTTGTTGGAGGAACTGATAAATTTTGCTTAGCTAAATTGTAGTCTTCATGGTAATTAAACCAAGTTAGATCACTGTTTATGCCAATTGATAATAGATTAATAGAGCAAGGAGAATAATAAATGAGTGTGATGTCCAATTTTCTTCATTTGCATTAATTGTTCTTGCCCTCACACCTTAAATTATTAAACAAGTGTAACATTCTGCTACAATTAGTTTCTTTAAATTAGATTATGTATAAGCTTATAAATGACAATCAATGGCAATTACTCTACTCAGCAGATAGTTCCAGAAATTTAAAACTGCATTAGAAAATTAAAAAATGAAATTTATATAATATTGAAGCCTTTAAGGATCACAATATCATGAAATGTTTCATTAACAATTTCAATGACTATAAATGGCCCCAGAGTTTTTTGATCACCTCCTCATTTACATTAATAATCTCTATACAATAAAACATAAAAGTGAATAGCTATTAAACAGGAAATTTGTAATTTGCCTTTTGTGAAAATTATATTTTAGGGTATTTTTCTAAACCAATAGACACTTAACCTAGTTTTAAATTATATGAAAGATAATAATACACTTTAAAGGGGTTGAATGATGTAGCTACATAAAAAAGAATATATTCTCTCTTTCATTTAGAAGAATTAACCCATAATAATTATAGATGTCTGAGAGAAAAATACCTCTGCTAAGATAGTCAAACTTGCTCAGAATTGTGAAACTTTCTGGCTACCAACAATAGGAAGACTTCTATTTAGTATGCAGAAAGGCAAATCATTAATGACAACTAATTAATATTTACTGAGCACTTACTAGGACAGGGTGTAGTGTACTAAGGCAAACAGAGTGAATGACCAATGTCTTTGACTTCCATAAAGAGTGAACCGAGGAAGGCAGGCAAGAAATCATAAATTAGCACTTGAACTCTGAACTAGGAGTAGTACAAGTTCCAGATACATAAAAGTAGGAGGAATCTCTCAGAAGGGGAACCGTTTTAAGTGACAATTTCTCCCCTTCATCCTTTTCTTTCATTTGTAACCGGGACATATAGAGGAGAGCAAAAAGATCAGCACTACAGGTATGCAAGTGAAAGCCATCAAACATATGGGAGGTAATTTAAGCCAAGGAGGTGGACAGGATCATAGAGAGAGACACTCACAGTGAGAAGCTGTCAGAAAATAAAATCCTAGGAAATCATAACATTTGCCCGGCTGGTGTGGCTCAGTGGTTGAGCGTCCATCTTTGGACCAGGAGGGCACAAGTGGTTCGATTCCCAGACAGAGTACATGCCTGGGTTACAGGCCAGATCCCCAGCAGAAGGCAGCCAATCAATGATTTCCTCTTATCATTGATGTTTCTATCTTTCCCTCTTCCTTCCTCTCTGAAAACAATAAAAATATATTTTTTAAAAAGGAAATAGTACCATTTATGGGAGTCATGCAGATTGAAGAGTAAAACCTAAAAAGGAGACTAGGATGATGAGAGCAAATGGTCAAAAAACTAAAGGAGAAACTTTTGAAAAATTCATTTTTAACACTCTCATAGATGTCTACAATCCTCAACTCCTTTACCCACCTCCACCCATCCCCTCTCTCTCCACCCTGCCATCACTACACTGTTTGTGTCCATGGCCTAACCCAGTGGTTGGCAAACTCATTAGTCAACAGAGCCAAATATCAACCATACAACAATTGAAATTTCTTTTGAGAGTTGAATATTTTAAACTTAAGCTTCTTCTGATGCCACTTCTTCAAAATAGACTTGCCCAGGCCATGGTATTTTGTGGAATAGCCACACTCAAGAGGCCCAAGAACTGCATGTGGCTCACAAGCCACAGTTTGCCAACCACTGGCCTAACCAAAGAACATATAAAGGAAAAACTTTCAAATAAATCTGTGTCAGTGCTCTTCAGATAAATTTATTATACCAAACACAATTATAATACCCACATTATGAACGTGTTGAATCTTTTTTTCTATTTGAGCTGCCTAAGGGCAAGGCACCCTTCTAGGCAACCTGAGGAATGTCAGGGTGAAAAGGGTAACTATTAGAGAGTGAGAAATACACAAAGAGTATGATGAGTACCTTTAAAAAATGAATGAGAAAATGTACACTGATTATCATGGTGAACAAAGCTTTAGTAAAAATGAAATACGTGTATTTCATTTTAAAAGCTGAATAGGAAGTAGGAAACACAACATTCTAGGAATAGAGACTATAATTAGCAAAGAAAATAAAAGCATCTTCAGTGTATCACAAGTATTTAGTGTTACTAGGACATAGTGTTAGATTGAGGATTGAAATAAGATCTCATTGAGTACAATAAAGATAATGGAAATAATTTTAGGCAAAAATAACAAATTAAGACAAAAATAATAAAATATAACAATAAAATGGACAGAAATTGGTGACTTGTGCTAGACATGAATGATACCTTCAAGAGGTAGCACACAGCAGGCAGGAAAATAACTTGTTTTGAGAGCATCTTAAGCCATGCAAACAATAAACAGCACAATTATGCAATCAAACCATAATTTTCTCACTGTATGATCTATCTTGCCGATTCCTGATCATTTACTAGTAGCATCACATTCATAGCTATGATTATGGACTAGATGAAAGGTGTCTGCTGCTTTACATCTCATCCTCTAGACCTGTCTCTGATTTCAGCTCTTGCTGTGGGGAGCAGATCCCAGTCCTCTGCAGACATCCCACCTTGAGTACATTCCATGCTTCTCTCTGTTGTTCTTTCTTAAGACCTGCTCCAAGTCTCTGTAAGATTCTTAGTCCAAGTACAATTGGGCTAGAAGTTTGGAAGAGTCAACACCACTGAGAGCTACCTTCAACCAATTGGGAAGGGAGCTGCTGGATAAAAATCCAGTCTCCCTCTATGATCAGGAAATTCTGGAAGGCATTATATGCCTTCTCAGTGGTCCTTAAGCTCCTATTGCCTATAGTGGCAACCTCAATAAGCATATCTTTTCCTCCATCCCAATCTGTTACATTTCATGGTCTCATATAATTGCTTCTTGATTTCACTTCCCAAATAAACTGCCTGTAGTAAGGCCCAGTCTCTAGGATCTGCTTTCTGAAGACTTCAATATAAAATAGACATGTTTATCTGGTGTGAATGTTGTTTGGTTACATACCAAGTAACAGACCCCAATGTTTTACATAAACTATCCATTGAAATCATACTTTGCCACTTTTGTTTTGCATAGCACTGGGTTTGATTCTGTCCTTAGATACGGCGACTGTGAAAGAGGAATTATAAGATGGAACTAGAAACACATATTAGAGATAAGACATGAAGGCCTTGAATGCTATGCTAAATAATTTTCCTTTATGTTCTAACATATTCATATGGGATATTTTTCACTTAAATTACACTGTCATTTATATTATGTAAATACCCAAGCAGCTATATCTTATTTATTTCCATATTAGTTTGCTGTCTAATGGAATAACTCATTCCTTTCACTTAGGTGATAGACAAAAACTTTAAAGAAGAATCCAACATGCCAATGTAGAAATGAGAAAACCTTAGAAGCTGAAAAACTAAAATTTGAAGTTAGTGGGAGGCCAACAGGAGTTAAAGGTATATGTATTTTTTAATAAATACCTGTATGAAAGATGGCAGGCACAAAACCAAACTGAGGGGCTTTCCATTTTTCTCACTACAATTTAATAAAAAGATTTGAGACATCAATTTTTCTATCTCCCACTGATGTAAGTGGTTTGGGTTCTCAAATAAAAAATAATATATCTCTCTACAATCAAAACCCCAAAATGAAAGCTGTATGAGAAAACTGTAAGAAAGCCCAGCCCCACACCGCCCGCCACCACCAAATGAGGGAACAGAGAGAATGAAACTGTCAGGGATAGAGGAAAGAAGAGAAAGTATTTTAGAAAATAATCATCCTTAGGGGACTAGGACAATTTCTATTTGTGCCTATTAATGGCATTTTAATTTTAAATCAATAGTAAAATATAACTTTCAAAACTCAATTGATTAATAGGAACTAAGTTACCTAACAATTAATTCAGCATATACATACTGTGTCAATTTAACGGGACTTGTATCTTATGAATGCTTAATATTATTTGATGATGAGAATGATGAAAAGGAGGTGTAAATCCCACACATTTTTTTTTCTGAGTGTGGCACTGGTACTACCAACATGAAGAAGAGATGGATTCAGCAACTAAAAACATTAATCAAGTTATAATTTTTTTTTCTTTTTATCAGAATTCTGCCTTATTTGACATATCTTAAGTGCTTACTTTGGCATTTGAGAAATAAACAAGTTTTTTCTCAATATACACACATAACATTTTTAACTTGCCTTTAATGAAACTAAATGTGTTTTTCACTCGAAATAATATAATAGATGTGAATAAATTCATTATTTTAAAATTTTATGGAAATAAAGTTTAAAAATCTTCCTCCCTTATTAAGAATTTCAATAGATATGCATTTCTCAAATAAATGATGGGAAAGGAGACTAAAGAAAGAATAATATTTAAATTATAAAAACATGTCAAATAAATATGAAATAAAATAATTTATGGCAGTAAAATCAGGATATTAGGCACTGAAAGTTCTGAAGATGAACTTACAAATTAGAGCTAAGGTTGAATAGATGTGGGCTCAAATGTTGGCTTTGCCAGGTAGGTGATTGATGTTTGCAAATTGACTCACCTGAGAAATAGAGATTATACTATGGCATTATGTATTTCTTGTTTTAGGGATAAAAATAAATAATGTAAGGACCACATTTGATAGAGAGCTTTGGAAAGCATTTATTAAATGAGAGATGTCCTAACTATCATTTTAAGGATTCAGAATTCAGTGGGAAGAGAAATATTGGCTAAATATGATCACTGCTATAATAGAATAACACATGCTATGAGTGCTCTGAGAAGAAAATGATTAATTACAGCTGGTGAAAAATACAAAGGTTTCATTGGAGAAATAGTATTTATGCTACTCTTGAACTTCCTCTGTGGATTAGGGGTTAGGTAGGGGAAATAGGGGAGCCAGGAAGGCACCAAGTTGAATAAGCTATATATTCAAATGCACATACATATGTGTTTGGGAGTGGGGAGAGAGGTGATGAAAAATTTGGTGAAAAGTCAGGAGACTTTTTAGTCAGAGAACAGGTTAATGTGCTGCTGTGGTGAGGAAGAAGAACCGAGAAAGTGAGTGGAAGGGGAAAGAACATTAAGAATTATGGGGATTAAGTTGGAGCCAAATTACAGAGAATCTGGAACACCGTGCCAAGGACTTTTGTCTTTGTTCTCAAATCACAGAGCAAGAGGGTTGAAAAAAATATACACTAAGTTACCTCCTATGATATTTCATCTTATTGCCCCAAAATATATAATTTGCTTCTCCCTAGATATGTCTAAGCAATTTATATCATTCCTCACAGAGGAAATTCAATGATTCTTTGAACCAATGTTAAAATGTTTCTGTGTTGCTGATTGACAAGCCATGGGTAAGCAAGGGGAGTAGGATGAATGGGCAGAAAGATGGATTCTGTTTTATTTTTTACTAAAAACCAACACATCTATAACAAAAGATGAACATTAAATATTCTAAAGAAAAAGATTTCAAGGGTAATAGCTTTCTCCTTCCTGTGTGAAAGAATTAAGATGCTTAAACCAAACTTCTGGATAAATTTTGCAAGAATAAGAAGAGGTGGAGATGACTCACATTACTGTTTAAACTCAGTTTTATTTTTTACCCAAAGCCAAATATCAGAATAAAAAGTGAGGTCCTGGGAGGGCAAATAAGGATACTGAGAATGAATCATAGCAACTACCTCACTGACATTGAAGACCAAGAATGTGTCTATATACAGCTCCCAATGAGCCCACCCCTTCCTATGTACTCATGCCACTTCTCTATTGAATATACTGCTTCTCCTTGCTCCTGTTAACCTGGGGCAGGGTTGGTGACTATTTTAATATATATTATGTGGAGGAAACAGCATTCTAGTAACTTTGGAGCTAAGGCATTAAGGCCTGGTAGCTTCCAGGCCTTTCTTGGAGCACTGAAATATCATGTAAGTAGTCTAGATAACCCTGCTTGAAAAGCCACAAGAAGAAGGCTAGGAAATTAGACACTACATTGCAGGAGGAAATAAGAGACACTGAGGCCTCAAATACCCAGCTCTGAGCCCAGACATAGCCACTATTTGACTTCCAAGGCCTTGCTGACCCCAGCCAATCTGTGGAATCGTGAACATAATAAAATGGTTGCTATCATTTGTGGTGGTTTGTTCAGCACCAATACCTACCCAAAGCAATAAGGATGTTGTCCTGGACACCACAAGAAATTTTCATACCTCTGGAACACAGCAGTTCTCTACAAGATGAGAACATTTTCTTTCTCTGAGAAAGATTACAGAAGGTCCTCATGTTACGTTAGAGATCCATTCCTACAGCGCAATGTAACACAATTTTCCCTGTAAGTCGGAACCCACTTATGTAAGCACGTATGTCGCTCACATGGAGCACATACATAGCAGTAATGAAGTGACACAGTAAAAAAAAAATGGAAAAGAAAGGTAACAATTCCTGACCTTTACTTGTGGTAAATTAATAATTAAAAACATAAAGCACATATGTACATACATCAAAATGATGACACTTTTATAAATAATTGGGAGATGGCGACATAACCACAAAACAAAGTATGTCCAGTAACCCGAGGACTGCCTGTATCAGTAACCCTCATGCTCTTTCTATATCTTATTGACAATAGTGAGGTAGAAACTCAAGTAAGATTATAAGATAAAATACAAGAGTCCTGGTTAAATTTGAATTTCAGATAAACTCAACTATTTTTTTATGTAATTGTATCCCATGCAATATTTTGGACACACTTATACTAAAATATATTTGTTGTTAATCTGAAATTCAAACTTATCTAGGCATTCTGTGCTTTTATTTGCTAAATCTGATCACTCTACATGCAAGGAATTGCTTTATCTTCACATTACAAAATGATTCCAAAGCTTTGGAGATAATAAATGTAGATTAACTCTTTGTGCATGACTTCATTGAAGGCATAGAAGAATGAGACAGGAATGAAAAACAAAACTTCTGATAGCTCCTCAGAACAACTTTTCCAAGTCTTAGGATGAGCAGAGGGAGTAGAAATCCTAAAGAAGACTGAAAATAGAAGCTAAGCAACCAACAGGGAGTATGGCTCTGGGGTTAACAGTTCCTGAGTCCAGTGTAGATCTTGATCTGGTGTAGGTACAATGCCCCTTCCTCCTTAAATCACCTGGCCACACTGGTTTGCTTTCTCATCTACATCATAAGACAGATTGCACTAAGTTCCTTCCAACTCTTGCATTCCATAATTCTGAGTGCTGACAGTAGAAATAGAATTTACATTGAGGCCATAAAGTTGAGATTTTGGATTTTTCCAAAGCTTCAAAATTGTATTTTACACAGCTAATATTAACTGGCTGGGGATCCCTATTTATTCTTTTTCCAAATCTATTTCTGGATTAAAAGATTGCTCAGGTCATTTTTTATTAAACCTTCCCATTAAACTACAATAATATATTACATTAAAAGCTTAGGGTGGAAAGCTTCTGGCCCTCTTTTATGAGTTAATGGTGACCAAGTTAGTGTTATGCATGAACTCTGGTTTCTAAATAGTGAAAAGGAATGGAAAGCAAATGTCTAAAAAAATAGCAAAGTCTTCATATTTCTGGAGAAAAAAAATTAATTTGTGGTATTGCACTTCTCAATTATAGAATGAAATCTTTTCTAATCCAAGCCTCCTGATGACCCAAGTTTGAAAAGTAGCCTTAACTTAAATAGGAACTAACTTTTGGCATATCCTGAAAAGATCTGGAAGGAGTAACTGGTAGAATATCTGAATGACTAGCTGTTTGCTGTAAGCATCTGGATGATAAACTCAGTTTCTAATATAATAGATCAATTCACCAATATTTTCTAAAAACTGACTATATACAAAGCCCTGATAAGGATTCCATTTAATCCTGACAGCCCTATTGTGTATTATTTATTCCATTTTATAGGTTCAGAGAGGCTCCAAGAGATGAAATCTATCCCCAGGGTCATACAGCCCATGAAAGTAGAGTCAGCATGCAAATGTAACTATGACTAATAAGCACACACTTTTTTCTCCATTATGTTTGTCACAAAAACAGTTGAAGTATGTGAACACAGAATGGGTATATTTATTGTTCTTGTTTCATGTTCTAAATTAATTTTAAAAGAACAAAACAAGATATAAATATTCCAGCAATGGAAAAACAGCTCATTTTGCATGGTGTTTCTGTCTCCATGTCTCTCTCCTTCCTTACCTGTCTTCGAAGGTCTCTTGTCTTCTTGCACATGTTGTCTATTGCAATATTCAGGGTATTACTCCTTTCCTTTTTTCCAGTCTGCAAGGGAGGAAAAAATGACATAAGTAATTATATGAAGTTTTTACTCTTTAGCACTTAACAATTTGCTTTCTAAATTTTCTGAAAATAACAGCTTGAAAATTCAAGAATAGGTTTAAAACTCGCTATGATATTGCATATGATTCATAAGCACTTCACATAAGACTAAGTAGAACAGTGATTAAAACTCATTATTTTCTTCTTTAAGCTTCTGTAATAGCCCTGATACATGGTTGGGTTTCATTCATTGTGGCAGTAGGAAGAGCATTACCTCCCAAAACTGATCTTCATATCAACTTTTTAACTGCTAAGCACGCCATTAACTTAAAAGCATTAGATGCCCAAATTGTCAACTTCTGTGGGAGTTTCTGAAGTCATTTTCATGGTGTATTGTGTAAGTTATGCAGAACTATACTGGAGTTTTGCTAAATACTAAATAAAATATGCAGTGCAAATTCATACAATTTGCAGAAGTTGACCACAATTTCAGCTGACAATATTCCAAGAACAAACTGTTTCAAGTTCTTAAGAATTGGAAGCAGTTTTTGGCTCCTTAAGATAATTTGTGCAATACCTATTCGTTCTTTAAGCAGAACAATTCTCTATGTTATATCCTTAACCTAAATCTTTAGGCTATTAAGTACATGGAGAGTCACCTTGGTTGGTATTTTCTACATATTACTTTTGTGGGAGACAATGGAAATTGAATCTAATAATACTTTCTTCAGCCATATCTTGTATAAAAGAAATTGAGAAAAATTACTGTGTGATTCACCTCTAGAAAATTGCTACTATTTAAATTAATAAACTGAAAGAGCTTTTGAGAGGAGACCTTGAACATCAGGAAGGCAAGTTTAAGCAGCTGATAACTGATGGAGTTTATGGTATGGACTTCAGAGAGGACATTGAGGCAAAGTGTAGACCATTAGACAAGATGCTATATCCTACCTCCAATATGTAAATCCATACCATCAAGTGGAAGGACTTCTTTACATGAAGTCCAATACCATCTATACTCTAGCCTAACTGATCTTTTTAGTCTTATCTTCCACCACATATTCTTAAGTTCTGTCCTTTATAGTAATAATATTCCAATATTTTTCTGTCTCTTTTATATGTTCTATCATATAATGTACCTTTGACTTCAGTAAGTGTCTCTTCAAATAGCCCCCTATTAAAGTCCTACCTATTCTCCAATGGTTTCAACAAAGACTTCCCAGCACCTACTCAAAAGCAAACTCTCACCTGTTCTTGTTCCCATAGCATTTTAAAATTTTACTAATATACTCATTCTGTTTCTGTGCATAATCATTATCCTTACAAAACTGTTAGGATCGTGATGTTGGCAATGTATTTTTTTTCTATTTAGGAAAGTAACTTGCATAGGACTTACTATGCAAGTTGTAATAATATTGACTAGTTTGTAAATGAACAACTTGATTCAAAACACAGCGTAGTTTTATTAAGAGCCTACTATATGCCAGGAAGGTGTCTTACTAAATTCTGGAAGAGACTTTAATATCTACCTATCAAGGCACAATTAAAATTCTATATTGGCTGAGGTTTATGGTACCCACGTAAACCTTTAGTTAGATCTAAAGTTTTCTAGCAACAGTGTTACTGATAATTAAGATAGGGAAAATCACCATAATTTGAGACCACACTCTACACGCTGCAGGATGTTTGGCATCCATGTACCCCTGTTTACCGAAACCTACAAGTAATTCCCAGGGACTGTGATAGCCAAAGTTTGACCCCACACATTTCCAGATGTCTCCTAGGGGGAGACACTGTAGAGAACTACTACATCCTTTAACACATTTTATTTTTGAAATAAAGTGTGAAATGTGTGCATGATGGAGATTGTGCCAGTGAAGAAATAGGGAAGAAGATAATGAGGGAGATAATTAAAATTCTGGATGTTGAAATAATAAGAGCAATAGTAACAATTATTCAGATAAAAGTGTGGCTACTTTTCTAGCTCCAACCAGAATTATCCATACTAGCTGTGGAAAACCATGAAAATCAAATGCAGGGCTATGTAAGGCAATGGCATAAACAGATGCACAAAGGTATAAAAGACAATTGGTAATTTCACCTAAAGAACTTAGCTTTTATTCTCCAGTTCCATGCACTGCTAGCTCCTGGTTGTGTCTCTTTCCACTTCATGAAATTAGAGATAGTCAAAAGAGGCAGGAGTGGTACAAAGAGGACCCCACCCCCCCACCCCTGCCACACACACACACACACACACAGGGTATCAGGAATAATATGAGCAACTTCTGTTTTTTTGGTCATAAAAACTCACTAGCTTCTGCAATATGATTCATCAGAACAACTACAAAATGCTAGCCTTCTCAGAGAGAGCAGCAGTGGCATGCAAGCTTTAATAAAGAATAACAGGAGGTGACAGCATGAAAAGATTCAAAGTGGACTATAAAAATGATTTCTTAATTTCTACCCAGAGCTTAATCTTAGTTTAAAATGTTTCATTGGGTCAAAGACATTTTGTTCTCTAGGTAATAATAAACAGTCCCTGTCATTATAGGAAGTAAAAAGTCTTTCTTCTTTCTTCCCTTTCTCTCTCCTTCTCCCCATCTTTCTTCTTTTCCACCTCCAGCTTTTTTATTGGGTTTTTGCTCTATTTATCCAGATTTATTGGGCTTCCATCAAGCCATTGTATGCTTTTATTCCTTTTGCATGGCATAAAAATAAATAAAGCAAGGAGAAATAGCCCCATCCTGCTTAAATGCCCTCATTCCTTCTGTTTTCAAAGCCTTAACAAATCATCAAGCAATGAGCTAGGACTGAAGGTAAATTGTGTGTGCTGAGTTAAGGGATGGAAAGAGCAGGATATGGAGACACAACACAGATAACAGACAGAACCTCTCTACATCCAAAGTACTCATCAAAGAGGATGCTCCCTAAAGAAAGCCTTGACAGGAGTCATCATTAAGTCAGCACAGCCCTGCTAATGGAAAAGGTACCACATACAGTGGAAAGCCGGCGGGAAAGTTGCTCAGAAAATGTGGCATGGATCAGCACTATATAGAGAAAGCAATCACATTATTTATCAGTAAATAAACTACCAGGAAAGATTTTATGAAAAAGAACAGTTTTGAGCATAAACTTCATTCAATCAATTTTATTAAAATTATTATTCCATATAAAGTAATGTCCCAATGTTATTGAGGCTTATAATCTTTAATATGCCTCTTTCCTTCAATTCTGCCTCACCATTGCTCTCATGTCACTGCTACAGTTAATTGCGCTCTCTTGTATGGCTCTCTTGAAGCTGCTCACACCTTTAGAAAAAGTCTAATTATAAATAAACTCTCTTTGAATTATCTTAATTTGAGTGTTCCATCTGTTTCTTACTGGGACTCTGTTGGGGAGAACATTCTATACTATATTGTCCACTAAGTCACATGTAGCTATTTAAATTTTAATTTTAATTAATTAAAACTAAGTTTCATTAAAAATTCAATTCATCAGTCCTTAATTTAAAGTGAGCATTAGGCACATGTGTACATATGTATAGCAAAAATATAGAACATTTCCCTCATCTTAGGAAGATTATATAGCACTATTTTAAAATATATCTTTTTTAAATTTCAATTGTATAATGAGTCCCTACCTTTATACAAGCCATACTTTATTTAAGAATAAAATAGCAATAAACAAACACAAAACCCCAACCCTCCAAGATGTTCACTCTCTAGTAAATGTGAGGTCTAATTATGACCATTCTGTGTTCTAAAGCCCTTCATTCTATTTCCATTGTCAATGGAATTAAGAACAAACTCTTAATCATGGTGATCAAAGTGCCACATGATCTACTCTCAATTTTACTCATCAATAATTAATGAAATAATAGAACGGGTCCCTTCTTTTCCAGGCAGTAAAATAACAACTCAGGAATGGTACTCATGGAAAAACTTCATTTTGCATTTTTGTCTTCTTTTTGGAATGTGGGCTCTTTTTTTTTAAGCCTCAACTACTAAATTTTACATGGAGTTTATTTTTTATTTTTATCTTCTCAGTTGGAATTCACTATTCTCAAATATGATAACTTCCTAAACATTTTTATATTTCTTTTATAACATTTGGTTCAATAAATAGTTTAACCTATTTAAGAAATCTTTATTATCTACTACATGCCAGGTACCATATTAAGAACCAATGATACATTAGATCTAGTACCTGCCTTTGAAAAATACACATCTAATGGTAGAAACAGATATAAACACAGTAGAGGTACCAAGGATAACATGTGTATCAGTGGGAGCAGCCACACACACCCCACCCCCCATTAAGATGAAGGATCAATTGAGTATTGAAGGACATGTTGAAATCAGCCAAGAGAGGCAGATAGAGAAGGCCATTTTAGGGGGACAGGGATAGCTTTAGCAATGGCTAAAGTCCTTCTGGAGTATTTAGTAACTAATATAAAATGTATGAGGAGGTGCAAAATTTTGGAGATTTTGGCTATATTAAAAAATGAGGTTTAGCCTTTAGGGCCTAAAGTTTAAGCAATTGGGAGTCATAGAAGTTAAGCAGATGAGTAATATAGGCAAATCATTATTTCAAATCACTGACCTGGTGGGAGTCTGCACAATATATTAGAGGAGATTAAGAAGAGAAACAGGCAAAAAGAGTTCCATTATTGCAGTGACAATCTTAACTCTTTATAACTAAGCTACATTAGGATGATAACTGGAAGGCTCTGGCGGGTGAAGAAAAGAGCACAATCTAAGCTGGTGTCCAGCTTTCCAGCAGAGATGATGGGCTAGACCATTGATCAGCAAACTGCAGCCCGAGAGCCACATGTGGCTCTTTGGCCTCTTGAATGTGGCTCTTCCACAAAATACCACGGCCTGGGCAAGTCTATTTTGAAGAAGTGCCATTAGTAGAAGTTGAAGTATAAAAAATTTGGCTCTCAAAAGAAATTTCAATTGTACTGTTGATATTGGGCTCTGTTAACTAATGAGTTTGCTGACCACTGGGCTAGACAGATGATGGCACTTGGAACTGAGATGGTCATTTCAAAGAGAAAACCAGGTCAAAATGAGGATGAGGATTTCCATTTTAGAATTTTTGAAAGGCCTGTGAAGAGCTCCCTTCATTAGTCTTTGTCCTGGGGTTAACTGCTTACTCTCATGCATTTCTCTCACTAGTCTAAGATCCTTGAGGGTAACTTCTTACATATAATTGGTTCCTTATGGTATATAGCACCAGTCTTTTATATAATAGGAGTTCAAAGGTTATTTGTTGAGTAACAGAAAAAAAAAAGACTGGATAAAGGTAATCATTGACAAATCTCTTGACATTTCTGGAGGTTAACTTCCACATCCATAAAAGTGAAGATTTGCCCCAAATCTTTCCTGTAGTCCTTCTATGAAAGGGCCATGTTCTCTAAAATAAAAAATATATATAGAATAAAATGTTACTTTTATTGTACAATGTCATGCATAAGTAGTCACTGAAATGAGTTGGAAATATATTCATAATATAAATTTGAAATGGTACAAATAAAAATGACATTTGTACTAGGAAGACCATGATGCTGACCTCAAAAAACTATGAAGCTTCAAATACGAAAGGATGAGTTTTAAAGCAAATGAAAATTTATCTAGTTCATAATCAAATGAAAATGTTATCAGTGCAGAAAGGAGTCCTGAATGAAATTGAAACAATAAGAAGAAATGTTTGTGTTGTTTTTTCTGTAGTTTAAATGTGTGCCATTTTATTCATCCCTTTAAAACAACACATCTCCCTTTAAATGGGAATTCTTTCTTTCACGGTAAAGATAAAATATGATGCCCTTAAGTTAGTTCTTTTCTACAGAAATAGCTTTAAAAATATTTTTATGCTTAACACAGAGGCATAGATTCTAGTCAACACTTTTCAGGCATGAAAGACATACAAATAGACAAGCATAAAAATGAAACATCTTCTAGAATGTCACTGTACGAAATGGCATATGAGGAAAACATCCTAAAAATCTTTCTGAAACAAGGTCTGTGCTATGAAGATAAAACTAAAACAAACAAAAAATTAACTCTGAGACTTGAAAGGAGGTTTTAAAAAATAGCTGTATATGAATAGAATGACACCTATCAAGGGAAATGGGTTAAAGACTGAAAATGTTTTGAACTTTTATATTGTCTAGAGAAGTAAAATATTGCCTCCAGGTAAGTGACTGCTGAGATGGGTCACTGAGGGGAAACCAAAGACTGAAACACCTTCCACAGCAAAATACTGTACATATATTGTTTCCAATGCCATTCACAATAATTCTTTATACAGATGCATATGAAGACACTGAAGTTCAGTAAGCTTATATATGGTATTTTAGGAGGAAATGCAATAAGAGGTAGCATCAAATTGAGTTGCATCCAATCTCAGGCTTTATCCACCATGAATGAATGAACTATAACTTAAACCTAAATTAATTTTATATAAATTCACTTATTAAAATAAGCAAAATATTATAGATGTTTGTAGATACAATTAGAATTGTATTTGAATCTATGCTCCATCTCTTGGCAGCTTTATGTTCTTGGACAAAGTACGTAATCTCTCAAAGTCTTACTTTTTATACCTATAACATAGAGATAATATAGTGATTACACTACTACAGAACTGTTTTAAGAAATAAAGAGATGAAGAGTATACAAGTTTGGACAAATAGAAGAGCAAATAATGTTAGCAGTTATTATTATAATTACCAATAGTGTCACCATTGTTACTAATACTTGTATTTCCTGAACTGTACCTGCTGACTGATTTCCCTGTTTTGCCACACTAAACCTTTATCCTGGGTTTCCCTAAGGCTCTTCTCATTCAAAAGGAAAATTCGTTAAGTCATTAATTCAAGACTCAGTTCAAATGCCTCATTCTCTATATCATCTTTCTGACTCTTCAACATCGCACTAAACAAAAAAAGGTTAAATTTATAAATTAAACCCCTTTTCATTTGTGTTTCCACTAGCTTCTCTGCATATTTCAATTATAATAACTGTGAAACTTTTGTCATCTTTAATTTACACTCTGTTTCATCTTATAAATTGTCAAGTCTTAACTGCAATCTGAGTATCTACTACAGTGTTTGGCACTCAGTTAATGGCTGTGGATAACATAAACAAATGTTAACCATATTTTTATCAATAGCAAATAATATTCAAACTGCTTTATTAATAAAATTAGTACATATGTTCTTTAACAAAAGTAATTAACATCCATCCTGTTAGCTGTCAGATAACTTATTCAAACAGTGTTTTTATTCAAATACAGTTATTATCATTCCCTATAAGAAAGACTTAGTATGACATTTAATCCTTGGATAAGAAAATGGGGGTTCTGAAATAAGCTGCCTGGGTGATCATAACTAAGTTGAATTACCTCTCCCATCCTTAGACTCTGAAAAGGAGGCCACTGAACTCTATGATCTTGAATCCCTCCCAGTTCTAAAAACATTTAGTCTTGGAATTCTAGTCAAAAAGGAAAACAGGACAGCCTGATGCATGTACATATTCTCATACCAGAGATGCTAATGAAAGGCCATTGGATTTTAACTGATATGCACCAAACATAAAAGAAATATTCCTGGGTTCACACTGCAATAAAATTCAAATTGTTTCAGTGGTGATGTTACTTATTTCCGTTGAATTTCAGAGATGGGTATAAGCTATGAGTTTCTCTTTTAAAGATGATCCCATGGAAAATCAGCCATATATATGTGAAAGTGTATATGTAAAAATTCACCCCCGTGACCAACAGGCAAACTTGAAAGAGAATGGAAGAGTTAGGAGTAAGCTGCTACTATATTTCCTAAAATCACTGGCTCTTTCACGATTTTTACCTTACCCTGTGATGTTTTGTAACTTGCTTCATTCCAGGACTACCATTTTCCCCTATCTTCTTGACCTAGTTTCTTGTCCTCCACTAGAATCCAGCAGACTCTGGAACCAACATAGTTCTTTTCTTTTTTTTAATATATTTTATTTATTTTCTTACAGAGATGAAGGGAGAGGGACAGAGAGTTAGAAACATCAATGAGAGAGAAACATCGACCGGCTGCCTCCTGCACACCTACTGGGGATGTGCCCACAACCAAAGTACATGCCCTTGACTGGAATCCAACCTGGGACCTTTCAGTCCGCAGGCCGATGCTCTGTCCACTGAGCCAAACCAGTTAGGGCCCAACATAGTTCTTAATAAAGAAAATGAAAAAAATAGCTTATGGATTTAATTGATGGAATAATTAATTCATGACCCAGCGTTAAGCTATGCTTGTGGCCCCTGCTGTAATGGGTTTCAGATCTTGCCAGCTCCTGGGTCAGTGACTGTTTCTATGCTATGGTTACTATTAAATGAAGGGAATATGTTCAAAATTCTAGGTTTTACTTACATTCAGGGCAGGAACCAAAAATATTATGTACATTAATGATTTCTAAATACTTGTCTCTGGACTCCTGTGGTGAAAATACAAAAATAAATATGACCTAGTCATTTAACCATAAAAACTTGTTTTTAATCTGATAGTATTTCCATTTAATTTATTTTATTTTTTGTTAATCCATACTAGAGAGTATTTTTCCATTGATTTTTTGGAGAAAGTGGAAGGGAAGGGGAAAGACAAAGAAAAACATTAATATGAGAGAGGCTCATCTATTGGTTGCCCCACAGGACCCCAATCAGGGACAGAGAGCAAGCCTGAAACCAAGGTACATGCTCTTGATCTGTATCAAATCCAGGACCCTTCAGTCCTTGGGCTGACACCCTATCCACTGAGCCAAACTGGTTAGGACAGTATTTCCATTTTCTACCTTTGTTTTTTAAATTTGTTTTACAAAATTATGGCTTTATTTAATGGTAACATAATATTTTTATTTAACATAGCAGAATCATAGAGAACTGGTCAGACTGATGGGTCTTTGTGTGTATTTTGTTATTATTTCTGTTTGAATAAATGCATTGCTTTAGGGTTTAAAACAAAGACATAAGAAATCTGTTCGATACCACAATCGAAACTGGTTAAGTCATTGACATTAAAATAATTTGTGTTTTTTGAAACTGAACTTATTCCTCAGCTTGTTAGGATATTTTATATCAAATGCATTGCATTTAAAATAACATTTTTGTTAAACTGTTATTATAAGTTGCTGTAATAAGAGAATCAGAGAGATGATCTTCATGTCTTAGTGCCAAGACTTATTAACAAGATGACTACATGTCGTAATATAAGTTAAGCCTTAGTGTCCTCCTCTATAGAATGAGGATGGCAATACCTGCTTTAGAGGTTGTTGTAAAAATTATATGTGATACTGTACATAAAGCATGTAGGTAGTAACTGTCACCTAAAAATTATATTTATTATTAACATTAATAATAGTTTCAAGATGACAGAGGATAGAAAGCATTAACTATATTATTCATTGATATATCCATAGTGGTTCTTGGTCATAATATATGCTTAGTACTTATTGATTTGAATGAATGTTTTAAAATGATTGATTGATATATGAATAAATAAACATATGAAATATGATATTGATCTATTTGAGGAGGATTTGCTTATGGTCCATAGAAAGATTTTAGAGATCTTTCTACACTAGACACTGAGCCACTGAAAATAGTATAATCTTCATGTAGACAAAATATAGATATACAGGCCAGAGTTTACAAATCCTTTTTATATCAATAAATGGTTAAATTGTATATTATATTTTTACTGAGAATTCAATTTTCAAAATCTCTTTGTTGAGTCATTGGTAGAGGTGCTTAGTGTATTTCAGAAGGAGCTCTGGCTCATTCTGGAAATGCTTTTGATTTTGTAAGTCATGACCCAGTAGCCAGTTTTTGAAAAGTGCCTACCATGAAGAGCACATCTGTGATTCTGATTAAGAACATCTGAAAGGAAGTGAAAGAATTCAATATTTTATGTTACCAATTACATCTTGAGTTCTTTTGGCAAATACTCGTTTCATATTCAAAATCATTCCAGAGTCTAATAAGTAGTGATATGGCATTATACACATAGATCAAATAAATAATTTTCCATCCTGTTCTCTTACCAACGTTTCTGTCTATATAATGCTTTGTGAGGTGAGCTATTAGGACAACACTAGTCTCATTAAAATTTTATCTTCTGCCATTCCTTGAGTTTCTTAAGTCTTATTCCCACTCTTTTTGTTTTCAAAGCCAGGTCTTTCCAGTTTAATTATGCTCAGTATGCAAACTTCACAGACAGTGAGCTTTATAAAGTGTATAGAACTTTATAGTTTAGAAACTAACAAAGTTTATCATGGCCCATATATGTGAAATCTAGACTAGATAGATTTCAACATTCTGATTATTAGTTTCACTTTCATCATCAACTGCAATCTGTGTCTTGATAACAGGTTCACTTTTAACACCCTATATAATAAAAGGCTAATATGCAAATCGACCAAACAGGGGAAAAACTAGTGCTATGACATGCACTGACCACAAGGGAGCAGACACTTAATGCAGGAGCTGCCCCCTGGTGGTCAGTGCACTCCCACAGGGTTAAACACTGCTCAGCCAGAAGCCTTGAGGCAGGCTCAAAGCTGGTCAGTGCAGCAGTGGTAGTGGGAGCCTCTCTTACCTCTGTGGCAGAGCTAAAGATGTCCAACATCCCCCAAAGACTCCTGGACTGCAAGAGGGCACAGGCCGTGCTGAGAGACCCCACCCCCACCCCCCAGTGCATGAATTTCGTGCACCAGGCCTCTGGTTATAAAATAAGAACACAATAGATTAATTCTTTCTTGATTAAAAGAAATTCTTCCTAACATTGCTATTTTCAATGAACAATTTCAGGTTCATAATTTAAAGAGTTTCAGATTCTGTAGAATGAAGAGGTTATAATTTTTAAAAAGTTGGACTCAAATTTTTCTTTTAGGCCCTGCCCAGACAACCCAGTTGGTTGGAGCATCATATTGAAATGCTAAGATTACAGGTGCTATTTTCAGTCAGAACACAGAATCAAGAAATGAATTCATGAATGAGTGGAACAACAAATCCATGTTTCTCTCTCCCTTTTATTTTCTCTCTTCATCTCTCTAAAATTAATTTAAAATGATAAAATTAATTAGCAGGTTATAATTTCCTTTAAAATTAAATAAAATAAAGAGAATAAGTATTTTCTCTTTAAGTATATTCTATTTTATAGCAAGCCTACTTAACCTATTAAAAGTATTACTACTACTAATAGAGGAATATGTAAATTGCCCAGGATGCTGTCACAACAACAGCAATGACCAGTAGGTTATGTGGGACAACAAGGCTGGCAGCAGGGAGGTGGGGCCCAGGTTAGTGAGGGATGACCAAATGACTAAACAGCACGCTGTATGAGGCAACCAGGCTGTCAGGGGGTTAGTGAGGAACAACCAAACAATTGAACAGCAAACTGCATGGGCGACCAGGCTGGCAGGGGTGGTGGGGCAGTTGGGGGCAACCAGGTTGGCAGGAGGGGGGTAGTAAAGGGTGACCAGGCCAGCAAAGGGGGGCAGTTGGAGACAACCAGGCCAGTGGGGGGGGCAGTTAGGGGCAGTGAGGCAGGCAGGCAGGTGAGGAGCTAGGTCCCAGATTGTGAGGGATGTCCAACTGCTGGTTTAGGCCCAACCCCTGAGGTTGGAGAGGGTGCAGGCTGGGCTGAGGGAATCCCCCCATGCATGAATTTCATGCACCAAGCCTCTAGTTTGTATAAAACTGAATTTGTGTATACATCTTCAATAGAAAAATATATAAGTAGGATCTAACTATGTGCAGTCAAAATAAATGCTTATATGATGTAATTGGTATAAATTAAGAGTCACCAATGATACCTGCTCAAAGATATTCTCTCTTTCCCTACATCACCCACTCCAAACCCTACCCAATGTATGAAACTTTCCATTTCTCTTTATTTCATTCAAAATGTTTTGCTTTACCTAACCCAACAAGATACACATAGGACATTTCACACTGATGAACTAGAACAAGATAATGGTTTTCAAAAGAAAATATTAAAGACAAGATACATGACTCTGAAACTCTCTTCTATAATGATGATATTACTAGTAAAGGTTGGAATGTGTGGTGACAGGGAAGTTTTTCTGAAGAGAATGGCCAAAGCTAATCTGGGATTCCCACTCTCCTTCCTACATAAGTCTGAAAAGGGAGACTTCAATGGGACCATTTAGACAGCATGTTACAAAGACCTGGAAGTTGGCCAAGTATAAACTTTCTCCTGAGAAATCTCCTTGACAAGGTGGCTTGCTAGTTTGATCTTGAACAGGCAGAAGATGTGACTCCAATGTCTGAACATTTATTGTGTCCAGAAGCCTCCTGAAAAAGAGAGCTGGTCTGGGGTCATCTTATTGTTGTTTTTTCCAAGATCATATCCTAGATCAGTAAATAAAGCTAACCTGAGAAGAATTCTAGAAACTGCTGGACTTTGAGAATAAGCAGTCGCTACAGAAGAAACAATCACACATATCTAGTGAACTGCTGGTGAAATAGCCCGCAAAGGCACCTATGTCAGGTTTTCCACTGCCCCCTACAGATTTACTCTCCACCATTTTCGCCACACTCTGCCCTCACAGCCCAAATGTCCTAGAGATGCTTCCTTGTTCCCTGCTTTCAGTGGGTGATAGGAGAGTGAGGCTGGGTGTTTATTTTCTAGCTAATTCTCTGCAGAGCAGCTATAAGTTTACTATGTTCCTCTCCTGAAAATCTTCAGCTTCAACAGGCAGCCTTCTCCATACAGCTGCCCTTCCAGAGTCCAAGAACCACTTCCCCCACTTGCTCCTTCAGGCAGGGGAAGTTGCTAACCCAGGGTCTTGTTGGTTCTCCTGAACCTTGCCCACAACTATGTAAAAAAAAGCCCTTTAATATTGTCTTCTCAAATTATAGCTTGGTGCACCATGTTTTTTCTTGCTGGGACCCTACCCAATACAGTGAATCTAGAGCCTGTTGTGAGTCTAGAGCAGTGGTTCCCAACCTTCCTAATGCCGCGACCCTTTAATACAGCTCCTCATGTTTTGGTGACCCCCAACCATAAAATGATTTCGGTTGCTACTTCATAACTGTAATTTTGCTACTGTTATGAACTGTAATGTAAATATCTGATATGCAGGATGTATTTTCATTGTTACAAATTGAACATAATTAAAGCATAGTGATTAATCACAAAAAGAATATATAATTATATATTGTGAAATATTTATTTCTAATTACAAATAAATGAAACTTTGTCTTGAATCGTGGTGTAGCATGGGTAACAGTCTTCATATGACAACAGTAAACTACATTACTACACTTTGTTACACCGAGGAGCGGTCTGTTGGTTCCTAAGACCAACATGGGAAATAGATGTTTTCCGCTGGTCTTAGATGACCCCTGTGAAAGGGTCGTTCGACCCCCCAAAGGGATTGCGACCCACAGGTTGAGAACCACTGGTCTAGAGCCTGTTCCCTTTACCTCTCCTTCCCCTTGCTCCACAACAGAAAGGGGGAGAAAAATAAATAAAAGGCCAAAAATATATATTTCCCAAATATCAATCTCCTTCCTGCAATAGGCCTACACTGTGGGAAATCGGGGTCCAATTTAAATAAAGATAGAAGTTTTGACAATTATATTTCTAATAACTGATTAGAAAAGAGGGAATGACACTAAAGACCTAAAATGACTGGAAAAGTTTTGTGATTGCATAACTTTTCATCCAGGATTAGGGAAAGAATTTAGCCCACCTTATAAAAGGGACAGTAGGAGCTAAAAATATAATTGCTTTTTTTTTTACCTTCTTTTTGAATACCCTACTTTTTAAACATATATGTATATTTCATTGATTTAAGAGAAGAAGGGAAAGTGAGAGACTGGTAGAAACATCAGTGATGAAAGAGAATCATTGCTTGGCTGTCTCCTGCAAGTCCCACGCTGGGAATTAAGCCTGCAACCCGGGCATGTGCCCTGTCTAAGAATCGAACCAGTGATTTCCTGGTTCATAGGTCCAAGTTCAACCACTGAGCTACACCCCTTATTTACATATATTGGCTATTTGTTGTTGGGAAAGGAGAATAGGATGAAGGAGATTTGTTGGGGAAAATGTAGAATATTGACCATTCACAGATTGTACACCTGAGGACAGTGTTTGAGTCAGTTAAGGGGGTAATAGGGCATCACAAGGAAGAAAACCTAAGGGCAATTAACCAGCTTCAGAGTGTTGTCTCAAATGCAACTAGAATGACACAAATTTAAAATTCACCATGCAACTTCAAAGAAAACTCTCCTCTATTTAAAGCAATTGTTCTAAGACTAATTCTAAATATATTTTTTTAAGTTTCTTTCTTCATTCAGAATACTGATGAGGAGGGGGGGAATCTCTACTAAGTGATTCGGAGGACAGGATTTAAGTCCTAACTTTTTCACATACTGAATGTATGAACTTGGGCAAATCACATCGTCTCTATGGGGCTCAGTTCCCTCTTCTGTAAAATGGGGTACAGGGACAGACAGACCACTTGGTGTCCCTTCCAGATCTGACCTTCATGTACCAGCTGGAGTTGGGAGTATTTATTGCCTTCTGGTTATATTTCCATATATGAAGGACATTTTTTATTTCACTTCCCAAAAGGAAACACTACTGGAGGAATATTTCCAGTTGTTGGTCTCTCAGGAAGTAGCAACTTAACTGATGAGGGGAGTTAGACAAACAGTGGGGAGGACTCATTCACTGCCCTATCACTTGTGGCTTTTTTCTCTATTTTTCTCTCTGCCCTGTTGCTGCTTCAAGGTAGAAGGCAAAGTCTCAGGAAGCCCTGAAAGGTCTTTAATTTAAGTAGGAAGAAATGGGAAGCCTGTTTATGTTTAGTTTTAGCTTCCCTGGAAGTGAGGAGGGGCAAGTGACAGGGCACAACAAAAGCACAAAAGTAGGTAGGCACTGGTGGCAAAAGATATTCCCATCCTTAGCCCAATGAGCAATATTTATTTAAAATAAATTATCATCTGGTCTATGGATAATAGTTGCATCTTTTCAAAAATGCAGATTTAGTGAGTCATTCCTCTACAGACAATCAATGCAGAGATTTCTATGGTCCTTCAGTAGCTCTAATTAATGCTATCAAACAGAGCCTAAAAAACACCTAGGTATCTGACAGGCAAACTAAGTACTCTATATTCAAAAGGGAAACTATAAAATAACCATTTAAAATGTGCCTCTGAGTCGAAGCAGCTCCTGCCACTCTTTTACTATCTTTTTAAGAGATTATACTCCACTCTTTTTTTTTTTAAGAGCGAGAATGGAAGGGAGGGGGAGAGATAAAGACACATGGATGAGAGAGATACATTAACTGGTTACCTCCTTCATGCACCTTGACCTGGGCCCAGGATCGAGCCTGCAACCAAAGTACACACCCTTGACTGGAATCACATCCAGGACCCTTCAGTTCACAGGCCTATCTTCTATCCACTGAGCCAAACTGGCTAGAGCTATACTGCACTCTACAACTTCAATTTGCAAGGAAGACTAGGTAACACCTTTGCTTCATTGTTATTTAGCACTAAATAAAACTCAGTAAACTTAGCTTAATAAAATGATACCATCTAGTTTGGCTTAGATGGGTTCAGTCTCAAATGATAAGTTTTTATTTAATGACCTCTGCTCTCTTTCCCAAGGGTCAACATTCCCTCTCACTGAGCCTGTGCCAACTGGCCTATGCAGTAGGTGAGACAGGCATCTAGGGAGTAATAAACCCCAGCTCTCTGGACTGGGGTGATTTGGATGTGGTGCTATATATCAATCCTAGATATCAGGGAAGACTGATAAAGCAGCGCAAAGCTTCCAATGAAGCATAGTTGAGTTGCAGGAGATTGTTTTGATGATAATCAGCAGAACTAACCATAAATTTTGGATGCAGAATTAGAAATGGCCTGTAAACATCAAATAATGGGTGTCTGAATTGAAAACAAAACTATTCTGTTGCCTGTAATATTTCTTGTAGTCTGGCTTAGAGAGTTAGTAACATGAGAGATAGGCATAATCCTTTCCAAAGCCTGCTATTAGAAGGCTGAGGATATTAACTCCTCCTTCCATCAGCCTTAAGGAAACAGAGCTAAATGAACATGCTAAAAATCATGGGGCATGAGATACAGATTTAACCTTATGCAGTCAGAACTTTGCCATTAAACAAAATACACAGAGAAGCACAAGCCTTACGTTTGAAGAACCACACCAGCAAGCACTAAAGGAATGAGCTCAGATTATCTAGATGAGTCACTCATTCACACTCATCTAAATATTTTTAAAAATGAAACTTGACTTTCTTGTACTTGACTGTAGGGAGGTGTCAACTGCGTGCAAATCTACATCAAATAACTATTGAAAGATATGGAAGTGTGTGGACAGTTCATTACCTACAAGGGAGCACCCATACGACTGTCAGCTGATTTCTCAACAGAAACGATGCAGGCCAGACGGGAGTGGCAAGAAATATTCAACATGATGAACAGCAAGAACCTACAACCAAGAATAATCTACCCAGCAAAGCTATCATTCAGAATTGAAGGGCAGATAAAGACCTTCACAGAGAAGAAAAAGCTAAAGGAGTTCATCAACTCCAAACCAGTATTATATGAAATGCTGAAAGGTACTCTTTTAGAAGAGGAAGAAGTAAAAGGTAAAAGACAAAAAATTATGAACAACAAATACATATCTATCAACAAGTGAATCTAAAATTAAGTGAATTAAAAATTTGATCAACAGAATAAACTGGTGAATATAATAGAATCAGGAGCACAGAAAGGGAGTAGACTGATAATTCTCAGGAGGACAAAAATCATAAAGCATCAAACAGACTGTGAAATTACAGCAGAAAGATTAAAGTTAGGTAAGGTAGATAAGTGATCAATCAAAGGACTTGTATGCATGCATATAAGCATAACCAATGATCACAGACACTGGGGGGTCGGGGTATGCCTGGGAACGAGGGGGGGCAAACGGGAGAGATATGTATAAAAAATTAATAAAAAAATTAATTTAAAAAAAAGACCTATGATAATTGCAGATAGCTATTGTTGAAGCTGGGTTGTGAATTAAAAGATTTTTTTTCGGCCCTTTTTTAAATACTAGTAGGTAAGAATCATGTGTGATAAACACATTTTTAATTAAGTGTAATAATTTATAAATAACAAGTGGGCTGCTTGTTATAGGTATGTGAAAAAAAACATTTTTCTTTTACCATTCTAGAAGTAAAACATCTTTTTTTTGGCTCTATTAATAGGCTTATTAAACATTTGTTCTTATATAAAGAAACTAAAGTAAAAAAATCAGTGGCTTCCAAATTCATGAAAATTTACTATTACCCCTCCTACATCAATGTAAACATACAATCCATTTAAAAAAAAGAACTTTACTTTTTATAACAACTGGAAGAATAGAAGATCTAATCCCTGTGGATCCTTGGTGCTGTAATTAAGTGGATAATTTTTCATGTTGATATAGGTTATATTGTGCATGAAGCAGTTAAATAGTAATGTGGGTGGCAGTAGGGCAGTGCTATTCAAAATATTGGACAAGAAATGCATGAGCACCAGCACTTCAGCATGGGCAGGGAGCATTCAGAGTCAGCAGGGTAGGAGCCAGTGCCTGTTACTATGAAAGTATATGCTATATATGTAATCGGTCCTCTGGCAGGGACAGGGCGAACATGTTAGCTCATAGACACGTGCCACTGGAAAGATGAAAGGAACAGATATGCCTTGCAACTCTTTATAAAATAAGCATTATTTCTCTACTCAAAAAAAAAAATTGTTCCCTATCCCCACCTCCTTGACCCGACAAGCCAGAAATACTCAGTTTAAAGAGAAAAAAAAAAGCTAATAGATGCCCTGCCTGGTGTGGCCAGTTGGTTGGGTGTCATCAGGTATACCCAAAGGTTGCTGGTTTGATTCCTGTTTAAGACACATGCCTGGGTTGAAGTCTTAATCACTGGTAAGAGGGCGGACTGGAGGCAGTCCATCGATGTTTCTCTCTCATACTGATGTCTCTTTCCCTCTCCCTTTTTCCCTATCTAAAAGTCAATAAAAAAAAAAACTAAGACAATATTAATCCTGAATTAATATGTAAAACTATGGCCAAATTTTTTCAGACTAAGTGGAGGAGAAGCAAAGTCTAAAGAATAGCAATAACATAACAGCAATAATATCAAATGTTAATAGTTTACTTAAAATGTACCAAGCACTAGATCTATAGACATTATTTTATTGAATTCTCTCATAGATGCTATTAAATAAGTAGTTTTGTCACAAACAATGCCTCTGATAAAGAGATAATATCAAAATATACAAAGAACACATACAGCCCAACAACAGAAAAACAAATAATCCAATTAAAAAACAATAGAGGATCTGAACAGATACTTTTCCCAAGACATACAGATGGTCAACAGATAATGAAAATATGTTCTACTTCCCTAGCTATAATGAAAATGAGAATCAAAACCACACTGAGAGCCCTAACTGGTTTGGTTCAGTGGATAGAGCATCAGCCTGAGGACTCAAGGGTCCTAGGTTCGATTCTGGTCAAGGGCATGTGCCTTGGTTGTGGGCACATCCCCAGTAGTGGGTGTGCAGGAGGCAGCTGATTGATGTTTCTCTCTCATCGGTGTTTCTAACTTTCTCTCCCTCTCCCTTCCTCTCTGCAAAAGAAATCAATAAAATATATTTTTAAAAAACACACTGAGATACCATCTCACATATGTTAGAATGGGCATTGTCAATAAGAAAGGAAATAAGTGTTGGAGAGGATGTAGAGGAAACATAACCCTTGTACACTACTAGTGGGAATGTAAATTGGTGTAGTTTCTATGAAAAAAAAATAGTATAAAATTTCCCCAAAAAATTAAGAATAGAGCTACCACATGATGCAATAATCCCTTTTGTGGCTATCCTACCTGAAAAATGTGAAAATATTTATTCAAAAAGATATATGTAGCTCTATGTTCACTGCAGCATTATTCACAATAGCCAAGACATGAAAACAACCTAAGTTTTCTTTGTTCAATGTTTAGATAAAGAGCATATGGTACATATATACAATGAATATTACTCAGACATTTGTGACAACATGGATGGATCTTGAGAGTATGATGCTAAGTGAAATAAGTCAGATGGAAAAGGGCAAGTACCACATGACTTCACTCATGTGGGATAAAAAACAAAAAGTAACAAATGAACAAGCAAAATAAATTCACAGATACCAATAACACTACAGGGAAAGGGATGTGAGGAGAGGTTGAAGAGGTTAAAGGAGGTCAAACATCCTATATAATAAAATACTAAAATGCTAAGTGTCTGGTCGACTGATGACTGATCGACCATTCAACCAATCAAAGAGTAATATGCTAATGATATTCTAAGGATGCACAACCACTCACTATGACATGCACTGACCACCATGGGCGGACACTCCAACCGGTAAGTTAGCTAGCTGCTGGGGTCTGACAGATAGGGACTGAGTGAGAGAGGTCCAGACATGCCCTGGGGCCCTTCCATAGTCCTGCCCCAGGGAACCAACCTCCCTTGGGGATGGGTGAGCCCCCCCAATAGGCCCCAATCTCCTGCAAGGTGGAGGGATCCCACCCATGCACAATTTTGTGCACTGGGCCTATAGTATGATGATAAAAGACTAAACTTTGGGTAGTGAGTGAACACAATGAAATATACAGATGATATAAAGTTGTACACCTACAACTTATAGACTGTTATTAAACAATGTTTTATGCCAAGAAATTTAATTTAAAATAAATAAACTGGTGGAGTCACAAAAAGAAACAAAATGCTCTTTAAATTATTAGATTAGCAGATATTAAATTTTAAAAAACCATGTATAAAAAAACAATATCCCAGCCAAGAAAATGTTGGACAAGAGCAGTGTCAGACACAAACAAGAACTATCAGACAATGATAGAAGAGACACAATCTTATACAGAACATAAGTTAATTTCTTTGCATTCTTGATGCAGAGGAACTTGAGTTTAATATCAATGAACTACTAGAGCCCTAGCCAGTTTTGGTCAGTAGATAGAACATCAGCCCATGGACTGAAGGGCCCTGAGTACAATTCTGGTCAAGGGCATGTACCTCAGACTAGATCCCCGGCTCCAACATATTTGTGGCAACCAATGTGCCTCTCTCACAATGATGTTTCTGTCTTTTCCCCTCCCTTCCACTCTGTATAAAAAAAAATTAATGGAAAAATACAATTGAGCAAAGATGAACAACAACAACAACAAGGAGCCCCTCTTTAAAACTCATCAATGTTTTCCCCTGTGAAAGATTTTAACAGAGTCCAAGCCCTTACATCCTTAAAGCTCCCAACTGTCTTCTATGTTAAGGCCAGCCTAACCATGCCTCCAGCTCCATCTCAGGCTCCCTTTTTACTATTTGTGCTCCAATCATTAAAACTTTCCTAATTCTTAAACATGCCATTCCCTGCCCCTTCAGGGGGTTCTGTTTATGTTAATATCTCAACTCAAAGTTCTCTTCCTATTCCCCAGTCCCTATAATATTATCATGGTTATTTCCTCCTCATTCTTATCATCTTACTTCCAAAGATGCTTCTGCCAAGAAGTCTTCCCATGCTCATAGCACTCACAATGCTTATTGCAGCTTATAAGTATAAATTCATTTTTGTGATTAACTGATTAATGTAGATCTTTCCTAACAAATAGACTAGAAATACTAGAAGGGTAAAGGACTAAGTCACTTTTTTGTTGTTAGTCCTCACCAGAGAAGGATAATTTTCCATTAGTTTTTAGAGAAAATAGGAGAGAGGGGGAGAGACAGAGAAACATAGATGTGAAAGAGAGACATTGATTGGTTGGTGCCTCCTGCAAAATATATAAGAATTCACTGGGAAGATGGCACAACTTTTAGAGGACTATTTTGTAAAATAAATTTTAAACTGGTTACATTGTACTTAACAAATATAAATTATGACTACACATTTACCTATTAAATCTATTTTACCAGTTGCGTGTAGCTTTAGTTTACCAAATTCTGATTTTAAATGCCATATTTTCTTTTAAAAGGTATCTATCCTATCTAATAAAAAGGGAATATGCTAATTGATTGCCATATCCTCAAATATGGTGGCACCCACAGCCACAAGATGGTGTCACCCAGTCCCCTCAGCTCTGCTGGGGCAGCAGGTGCACAGCCTGACTGGGCCTGCCCCCAGGCAGGTCTGGCCACTCCATGCAACTGCCTCTGGAGTCACCCAGTCCCCTCAGCCCCCCTCCTGGCCAGGGCCAGCCCAAGGTGCAGGCAAGCCTCAGATGGTGGCTGTCTAGCCATCCAGGGCCAGCCCAAGGTGCAGGTAACCAGGACCAGCCAAGGCTTGCACTGCCGGCAGTGGCAGCAGTAGAGCTGTGATGAGGGTGTCGCCTTCCCCTGATAGCCAGGTCGTCTCCCACCCCGGAGGGCTCCTGGACTATGAAAGGGAGCAGGTCAGGCTGATGGGACCTCCCCCTCCAGTGCACTGAATTTTAATGCACCGGGCCTCTAGTGTACATATAAAACACCCTTTAACATTAGCTTATAAAGGAATTTTTTTGTCTGAAGGTGGGTAATTTACATTTGGTCTGCACTAAAATTGGTACTTGAAATAAACAGTCATTTATAAGAATTATTATTGCCATAGTGGCTATCAATATCCCTCGTGTTTCATTATTTTCTATTTGTGACCAGCATCAATAATTCATATAAAGCATAATTTTAATTTTTTAAGAAACACACTGGCAGAGACTCAAGCAGCCCACAGCCCACAGCCTATGTGTTCAGTTCTCTCCTGCTGACTAGAGGCAGCAGTGCCTGCAGCATCAAGGACTCCTTAAGACAAGTGGTCAGTTTCCAGCTGGCCCACCAGGCTACTGCTTGGTGTTGGTAGAGATACAAAGAGAATTATTAGACTATGTTTTTGAAATAAGCCACAGGTCATCAGATTTTTCTAAGATTCTTAAAATCACAGAGACTCTTGTACTGGAATTAGCCCTTCTGGACAATCACCACAAGGAGATTTTTTGTGCAAGGAGGTGTCCTGGCCCAGTTCAGTGTTGTCCCCTTAAATCTGATTGACTGAAAGCAGGAAGATGTGTGGACTATGTGGTGACTGGAGCTTGGTCAGCTAAAGCCTCAGAAGAAGCCAAGAAGTTTGGGCTATGAATATCATCTACTCTAAACTTGGGACCCACATACCTGGACCCTCAGACCAGACACCTTTGTGTATTACTGTGCCAATGAGACTGTGCAAAGTATGGAGTTGATTTTATCCCTGATGTCAAAGGAACTGTGTTGGTTTGTGGCATGTCCTCAAACCTCCTATCAAAGTCAACGTTTCCAAGGTTGGGGTGGTTTTTGATGGTGTGCATTTTTGATGATTGGCTCTGTGGAGGTCATGGAGCTGATCATCTGTGATGATCTGCTGGGGGTTTGCCCTCAGAGAGTGCTCCTCAGTCCTAGAGTGCAAAGTGCAAGCCAGAAACAACTCCTGGTACCACACACTTCCCTGTGTCAGCATCTAGTCATGGACTTGGTCCTGGAGTGGATTAAGAACAATATGCAGCAGCCATCAAATCTCAAATGATTTATGATATCATTGATAATCCTCAAGAATTCTATGTATGTCCAGTGGAGCACAGAACAGAGCAAGATGAATATAAGGTATGAATTAAAATTTAAACTAACTTAACAGTTCATAAACTTAACCACAATATTTTTCTCCAAAAACATGCTTATTGAAGATTCTTCTCCCCTCCCCAAAAGACCAGCAAAATATCCACAACTTTGCAAAGTTTGTGAGACTTAAGAACACCTTAGTTTTGACTTGAACTGGAAGCATTAAAAAAACACACCTTACTTTAGCTTTTCTAATGATTCCAGATTATGTTGTCTTGGCTACTACTTTTTCCAACTAGATCTCAATATTAAAACTTGCCCATGGATTTACACAAAGTGCAGTTAATGTTTCTGGAGACCCACAAACTCGTAGCATTGAGGGTGGATGTCCACTAGGTGCTGAATCTTGATTCTTTTCAAAATGACAGCAGTGGGGGGAGGGGGGCTACAACTAGACTCCACAGCTGTTCATTCAGGTCAACCTTGACTATGTAGTGAATATTTAGGAGTTCTAGGCTAAAGGGCCAATTGGATATCTTTATACTGTTATTCTCATAGAGAAATAAAAATGACAAAACATATGTTTATATAGCAAGGTCTGTTTTTAATGCCAAATAGTTGATATCACTACACATTTATAGTTCTAATAATGCAGTTCTCAGTGATATATGAAAAGACTTTGGGAATTTGTTAGAATCCTTGACCGTGTACTTTAGAGCATTATATTTTCAACATTTCTGTCTCTCCCTTCTATCCTCCCTTTTGAAGCTGCTTCACAATATTTAGAAGCTCCCCACCACAGGCGATAGTATTAGGAGTACTTGCAGTGTCTAGAACAAACTTATAAAGATCACCTACCTATCCAAGTCTAGGCAGCAGTCTGCTAAAAAGTCATTATATTTAGGTTATTATTTTTCCTAGAGGGTCACAGTGGTGTTAAAGGGTTTTCAACAATTGCTTTTAATTGACCAATAGAAAATAGAAAGCAAAGCATCACAGTAAAATCAACAGAAATTACTTCATTTTTATAAATCTGGAAACTAAGTAAGAAACTCACAAAATTCAACAGCTGGTTAATGACAGAACTGATATGAGAGTTGGATTCATAATCTACCAATATTGGATACCAAATGGTAATCCAAAGATATAGTATTTTTATATCATGAAATTCCTACCAAGAAACTTTCTTCCGGGGATTTTTAGCTTAAAATAAATGTTTCCAATTAAAAATTACCTAATTATCCACATCAATTTTAAACCAGGAACTGTGCTATTCTCTGTATGTACTTTATCTACTTTAGTAGCCACTCTGAGGTAGAACACTAGTATTCACATTTTGAAGAAGAGAAAATAGATTCATTAAATTTTATAAGTGGTATAGTATATACTATCTGTACAATATTATACACTACGTATTTTAAATGTTTATCATTACTTTAACACTTTTATTGCAATATCCTTTGAACTTGAGATTTTATTTAGATGCCTATTAAATAGGCTCATGGCATCTACTCTGTTGAAATGTCACCCTAGTAAATATTTCTGAAACTACATAAAAAAGCACTTCAATTTATTCCCTGTACTGGGATCACATTTCGCACCTTTCCCCCTACTTTAGCTATATCAACTTGGTTCTCACAGAAGACATTAGTCACCAATACAGTAATACATAAGCAAATTTTAAATTGTGAACCACTAAAGATCAAAGTTCCCACTCACTTTCTGTTGAGACATCCATTTAATTCAAACTAGTACATTTTAATACAAAGCATTTATGATCAAATTACCTGCCAGAAATGGATCCTAAAGAACCTGGTTAGAGCAAAATTAGACAGTGGATAAGAAAGTCATAGAAATAGCATGGTAAGAGAACAGAAATGTTGAAAAGATCCCATAAAACTCCAATCAAATGAATAAAATTTTAGGTTTTAAACAACAACCATTCTTTACTTGAATGAAATGGAAAATGCCATAGGTGAAAATCAAGTATTAAGAATTTTTAAAACAGAGTAGCCAGAAAAACCAAGTAAATATTAATAAGGAATGAATGAATGGCACAAGGTTTCTGAGGCCTTGTGCAATATGACAAAGTAAAACTCTTCTCAACAGAATGATCTAGCCATAACTCTCCAACAGTGTCAATTCTTTCCCCAAGTCCACAAATATTCTGAGCTATCTAGGTTTTTCATTATTATCCTTTTTTATAATCCTTCATTATTTTTTTCTTTTTGTACAGTCTAGAAACAAACAAATAATGACTATTCTATGTGTTTAAAGTCTATTGACACAATTTTAAGGAAAAACAAACTAGAAATAGTGAAGAGCCTATAAATATGTTACTTTCTACTGAATAGCAAGGTCAAGAATGTCAACTTGTTAACCACCAAAGTGCCTCAAGTAATTGTTTTCTTTCTTTATTCTCTATGCTTATTCCCAATTCCTCAGACCCAACCAAAGTCCCAACACAGAGAAGGCATATTTCTTGAAGCTGGAAAATAATTTAAATATATCACCCTAACACTTGTATGGTAAGTATTGTAAGGCAAAATGTCTTCAGCTAAATGATACCTATGTGGTGATTAAATTATGGTTCCCAGGATGGCAATCCTACATTTACACTGCACAAGCAGCCCAAAAAGATAAAGTTCACTGCCTCAACGGATTCAGCAATAAAAAGAAGCACATTTAAATACTAAAGACATTGTGCATGAATAAATAGCAAAATAAAGGAAACCTTTAACTGCTTTCCAGCAGTTGAACCCATAACCATTCAATTTCCCTTTATTTGTTCTTCTTAATAACCATTTCCCCTGGGTAATGCTGGGAGAGCACAGTGCCACTGGGACCTTGAATTTGGTATAAATCCAATAACACATATTGACCCTGGCAATAGGGGTGTGTGTGTGTGTGTGTGTGTGTGTGTGTGTGTGATTCCTGTTTTTAAAGGAGCATTTTTTAAAAAAAGAAAAACCAAATCAAAAGTTTAGGGCTTGTTCTTTCTAAAGTGTCTATTATTGTCTTTGCTCTGGATCTCAGGTTATTTATTTCTGCTTATTTTTGAGAGATGGGACAGGGGTCTTCCTGGCTTGATACTTTCTTCAGTCTACAAATTGACTTAAGTTCATGGAATATGGAAAATAAGCTAAACTGAAAATTTACATAATTTCATATTTGTCACCTCATTTAATACTCCTTTGAATCTTATCATGTCAACAAAACAGGTATTAGAGTAAATTACTATAGATTTGTTCACATATGACCTAGACTGGCCTTTAATATATATCTTACCACAAAAAGACTATTAATACTGTTTGGTAATTAGTTTAGCAGATATGAAGTAACCATTTGCAGGCTGAAACTTTCAAAATTGCTTATATATCCATTGTCAATAAAGAATTAAAGCTCAGAAATACCAAATCTCATTTAGCCAACACATATTACTCAATCTCCTTCAAGTTTTCACTAAAATACTCTAAACACACACACATACTTATATGTGTGTGTGTGTGTGTGTGTTTGTGTGTGTATGTGTGTGTATATATATATATATATATACATTTCAAAATTAATAACAATGTCAATAACTATGTCGGGCAGTTAACATATGTTTAGAATTGTTGATTATCATTTAGGATGACTTTTGTTATTTTTTCTTAAGTGAGATGATTTAAAATTTGTTTAAAAAATTCTAGGCAAAAAATAGCATAGGTAGTTTTTAATATATGAAAAAAACTGTGAAAATGATATAAGAATGATAGATTATGAAATTCTATAGCTCATTGCAGATACAACTATTTTAAGTAATCAAAGTATTGACTAATCCAATAAAAATCAGTAGCTCTTTCTACATTCAGTTTGAGACTCCATGTCTCATAAAATACTGAAGAGAAAATAGAGGGAACTAGAGATAGTACACTGAATTCTAGGAGTTGAGGCCCTAACAGGTAAACTTCTATTAGTCTAAATGATTATATAAAAAGATTCTAATATCAGTGCATAGATAGCACTATAATCATTTTGCCATATAATTCATCTATTCAATATCTCATAAAACCCCAAAAATAAGAATTAAAAAGAATATTTAAGGCCTATTAAGTCATATTGAAAGATAGCTTACTAGACATCTACAATTGTCTGTGGACCATTTGCGTTAGTCTATTATGCATATACAGATCTGCAGGGGGATTCAGGCAGCTAAACATAATAAAGTATACAACTCAAAATAAAGTAATTCAAAGGTTATACACACACACACACACACACACGCTGGTTCTTAGTAAAAAGGAAAGGGGGGAAATGCATCGTTTAAAAATTACAAAGAGAACCTAAACCAAGTTTGACAGAATCAAAATGATCTACCAATGACTCAACTCACTGTCAGAATAAAATTCAAACTCTTAAGGGAAAATTAAAATAATCTGGAGCCTCTGAAACACATGATTCACAAAGTATAGCTTACAATAAAAATTAAGTAGGCATGTGAAGAATCAGGGAAAGGTGAATGCTAAAAATCATATCAATAGATCCATAGTTGTTCCAGATAATGGAATTAACAGATAAGGACTTCAAAATAGCTATGATTAATATTTCAATGAAAATTAGTAATAAATAAATAAGATGTATGAAAATATAGAGTACACAGAAAAATTGAGTATATAATGTATACAATGGAGATGTTAAAACTGAAAAATATAAATCTGAAGTTAACTCACTGTATAGGAATACAGTAGATTGGAAACAGAATCTAATGGGATTAGTAAATTACAAGTACAAGAGTAGAAGAGAGTGGACCACAGGCATGAGCAAAAGAGAAATGTGGGACACAGTCAAAAGATCTTGCATACATTTAGGAGGAGTCTCAAAAAGAGAGTTTAAAGAGAATGAGACTAAGGCAATCAATATTTGAAAAAAAGACTGGCTATGTGTTTTTCCAATCTAAAGAATGAAAAACCCACAGATTCAAGAACCTCAGTGAGCCCCAAATGGAATAACTTTAATAAAAATAGAACTAGGCACATCACAGTGTAATCAAACATGAGCAAAACAAACATAAAACTTAAAAAAACAAACTGAGGAAAAGAGTCATTACTTTTAAGGAAAGTAATGACTTTCTTCCCAATAGAAGCTATGAAAGCTGGATGACAGTTAAATGGCACCTTGAAAGTGTAAAAGAATAAAAATCTTAAAAATCTAGAATTCAATATCTAGAGGAAATATCCTTCAAAATAAGTTAAAAAGAGAGTCTAAGATAAACAAAAACTGAAAGAATGTATTGCTAGATGTCACTTCCTACAGGAAATACTAAGTAAATTCTGATAAATAAAGTTGAATCATCAATATTTTGGTGGCACAGAGCACAATATCAAGGGAAAAACATATGTACAAGTAACTGAAATATTTAGAAGAATTAGATTTTGACTGTGAAAAGTAATAACTTAATCCATATATTGTGCTTATTTTTCCTCTTTGATTTATGCACAATAGTGATAAATGTTTTTAAAACATTCAATAAATATAGTAAAAAGATCATAAGAGCCCTTACCAGTTTGGCTTAGTGGACAGAGCATGGGCCTGTGGACTGAAGGGTCCCAGGTTCAATTCTGAACAAGGGCATGTACCTTGGTTGCTAGCACATCCCCAGTAGGGAGTATGTAGGAGACAAGTGAATCGATGTTTCTCTCTCATTGATATTTTTAACTCTCTATCTCTCTCCCTTTCTCTCTGTAAAAAAAATCAATAAAATACAAAAAAAGATCATAATAGATAAAAGAAGCAGTGTATCAAAATTTATTTGGCAGTGTTTTATTATTTTGTTTGCTTTGTTAGTGGGATATAAGTTAATAATGTATCTTGCTATCCATTGACTTATACATTTGATAAAACACAGCAATACTTTTAAAAAATGAAATCTGTGGATTTAAAAAAGAAATCCAAAATAAATTCTTTCTATTAAAATCAATGAAATAGCAAAACTATTTTAGACATTTACTATGAGGAAATGAAAAACACAAAAGGAATAAATGGGATAAATAAGGTATGGCAATTTTCAAATGTTCCTAATAAACTTAAAAATATTATTTAAATTTAAATATTTCTAGAGAAGTATAACACAATTTTATCTCAAAAAGGTAGACAATCACCAAAGAACTACAGCTATAAAAAAACTGAATAAAGATATTTTAAAATTATCTCCATTAAATTCTCTCTGAATTTAACTCAATCCTCTACAAATTTATACATTAACTTTAACAGTTCTATATACTCTATAATTATACATACAATAAATTTAACAAAATATTAACAAATTATGTTCATTACTATATAAAAACAATAAGTCATCTCAGTCAGCTAAGTTTTATTGCAAAAATGCAAGGTTTGTTTAATATTCAGAAATCAATACCACTCATTACATTAACAGAAGAAAGGCAAATAAGTATATGATCATTTAAATATATGTAGAAAAGAACATTTGAGAAAGTTCAATACCCATTTATGAAGAAAAAAATTCTCAGTAAACTAGGAATAGAAGTGAATTTTCTCAACCAAAGATAAGTATATACGTAATCAAAATTTGTTTCTTTTTTTTTTAAGATTGTAATTAAGACAGGAATGTCCACTCTCCATACCTCAATTCAACATTATGCTGGAGGTCCTAGCCAATGCAATGAGGCAAGAAAAAAAAATCTAAAAGAAATACTAAATATAATGGAATAAGAAAAACTGTCTCAGAAAATATGATTCACAGACATGGTCATGTACACACAAAAATCACAAGATATCCATTATTGAAATATTAGAGCTAGTAAGTTTAGTTAGATCATAGGCTACAAGATATATGTAAGAAAAAAACAACAACACAAGTAGATGTGTATTTACCAGCAAGGAACAAATGAAAAATGGAATTTGGAGAATGATATCATTTGAAATATCACATGTCATAAAACACTCAAGGGTAAATTTAATAAAAAAGTGAATAAAACTTAGTACTGCAAACTAAGAAATATTTCTAAGACAAAGTAAATAAGTCTTACGTAAATGGATACCAATGACTTCTATATAGGTTGGAAAAGTGAACACAGTTACATTGTCAAATCACCCGAATTTAATCTATAACTTTAATA
The DNA here is from genome assembly GCA_011751065.1 of Lasiurus cinereus. Classification (NCBI taxonomy): domain Eukaryota; kingdom Metazoa; phylum Chordata; class Mammalia; order Chiroptera; family Vespertilionidae; genus Lasiurus; species Lasiurus cinereus. The sequence continues at coordinate 17,114,280 of JAAGEH010000426.1, forward strand.
TAATTTCAGTCAAAATCTTAGCAGGCTTTCACTGTAAAAATTGTTAAGCTGATTCTAAAATGTATATGATAATGCAAAGAATCTAGAATAGATAACAAACTCTCAAAAAAAACTGGAGTAATAACAGTACTTGGTCTAAAGACTTCCTATAAAGCTACAATAATCAAGAAAATATGCAAAAGGGCAAATATGTAAATAAATAAAACAGAGAGTCCAGAAATATACCCATATTTATAGGATTAATATATGTTTACAAAGCTTCTGCAGTGGTTCTCAACCTTTCTAATGCTGCCATCTTTAATACAGTTCCTCATGTTGAGGTGACCCTCAACCATAAAATTATTTTCATTGCTACTACATAACTGTAATTTTGCTACTGTTAATGAATTGTAATGTAAATATCTGTGTTTTCCAATTGTCTTAGGCTCTATAGCAGTGGTTCTCAACCTGTGGGTTGTGAGAACCACTAGCAGGATGGCCTAGCATCATCAGAAAACACAGATATTTATTTACATTACAATTCATTAACAGTAGGAAAATTACAGTTATGAAGTAGCAACAAAAATAATTTTATGGTTGGGGGTCACCACAACATGAGGAACTGTATTAAAGGGTGACAGCATTAGAAAGGTTGAGAACCATGGCTCTAGAGCAATCTGTGGGGAAAAGTAAGCCCAACAAAAGGTGCTTGAAAATAGCTAGATACCCGTATTTTGAAAAATTCCATTCTTATACTACGCACAACAATTAATTTGAAATGGTTAATAAATAAGAAGCAGAAAGCTTCTTGAAGAAAACATAACATATTCACAATCTTCAAGATTTCTTAGACACTATACAGAAAGTAGTAACTATAAAAAATATGACAAATTAGACAGCTCATAAAAAGACATTAAGAATATGAATAGGCATGCCACAAATTGGGATAGAATATTCACAATACACGCATCTAACAAGGACGTTTAAAGGATATATAACACCAACACAATAATAAGAGGACAAATATAAATAATAAAAATGGGAGAATTTTTTTTGAACAGACACTTCATAAAATAAAATATAAAATGACTAATAAACACATGAAAAATTACTCTATACTAAAAGCATTATGGAACTGAATACTATTTCTACAGCTACTAAAATGTCTAAAAACATAATACCTAATGTTAGAAATATTCCAAACTGTGGAATAATTTAGAACTCTCTTGCATTGCTGGTGGCAGTGTAAAATGGTAACACCTCTTTGAAAAAAGATTTGGCAACTACTTTTGACATTAAATGATCAAACAATCCCCCTCATTATATACCTTAAAGAAATGAAGATATATATCAACAAAAAACTGCACAGAAATATTCAGTCATTCTATTCATAATAGTTCTAAACTGGAAACAATTCAAATGACCATCAGCATGAAGATGGATAAATTTTTTACATGTGTTTTTATTGATTTCAGAGAGAACAATGGAGGGTGAGAGAGGGATAGAAACATCAATGCTGAGAGAGGATCATTGATCAGCTTCTGCATACCCTCCCCCACACTGGGGGTCAAGCCTCAAACTGGACATGTGACCTGACCAGGAATTGAACCATGACCTCCTGGTTCCTGTGTAAGCACTCAACCACTGAGCAACACCAGCCAGGTGAAAATGGATAAATTTGTAGTATATTGACTCAAAGGAATGCTACTCAGTAATTAAATAGGTTCAAACTGTTGATGCAAGCATCTCAAAAATAACTTGCTGAGTAAAAGGAGCCTTACAAAAGTCATTTATATGAAATTCTAAATTGGGCAAAACTAATCTTTTGCAAAAGAAATTAAGCTTCAGGGAATGTGTCTTCTAGGGAGCTGGATGAATGTAATGGCATTTTGTAAATATTCTGTATCTCTATTCTACATTTGTTGGAGTGTAAATTATATTAGTGAATGTATTTTTTAAAATACATCAAACTACCATAAGATATAAAATTTCCACATTTAGTTTAAATATGCCTCATTAAAAAAATTCACTTCTTTTCTTAAGAGGAAGATTATTACTTTATTTTGGTTTGGTTCTGGCTTCCCACTTCAGTCTCTTTTCTTGCCTCTAACTTCCATATTGTACAATCCACCAATATCAACTACTTATAATTCCTTAAACATACATTTGTGCATGAACTCTGTCTGCTTGGAATGTTCCTTCCCTCTTTTTACCTATAAAACACTCACTTGTAAATTGTAAGGCTGCAGTGAGTTCACTTCCTCTCCAAAGCTTTTCCTAATCCCTTAGGAAAGGCTTTGGAAAGGAAGTTAATATCTTTGGAAAGGCAAAATAATATCTTCCACTTCTGTTCAATTTGGTGCCTCATTTCAACTTTTATTACTGCATATCAAAAAAAAAAGGAACTTTCACCATTTGCAACAGTATGGCGGAACTTGGGGAGTATTATGCTAAATGAAATGAGCCAGTCAGAGAAAGATAAATATCACATGACCTCACTCATACTGGGAAACTAATGAACAAAAGGAACTGATGACCAAAATGGAACCAGGAGCATAGGTGCATGGAATAGACTGGCCAGTGCCCAAGGGGAGGTGTTGGGCGTGACTGGATAAAGAAGGTGAAGGAATTAAAGAACATATTTGTATATCCTATAGACAGGGACAATAGTTTGGTGAAGGCCAAGAAAGGGTAAGCAGGGGTAGGTGGAGGTAGGTAAAGTGCTAGGAAAGTTAATTTCCAGCATAATTCTCATTTTACAGGTAATCAAATTGAGGTATAGAGAATCTGTATTGCCCATTAATAACCACAATGCTAGCAATAGTGAATGAAGTTAAGCTTTCAACTAAGGTCTCTTTGATTCCAAAATCCATGCTCTAAAATCAATAACCAGGATTAACTACTTCCCAGATTTCTTATAAAAAAAATAATGGGCATTACATTATTACATCAATAATTGCATCAAATTGTCCAGAAAGTTGTACATTTCTTATAATATCAATGAACTAACTAAACCAGCTGAAGTCAAAGATGCCAGAATTTTTTTAAAGCAGGAACAATATGTATTGTTTTTCTTTCTTATCTCTTGCTACTGGCGTTTCTGAACATTTTCAGGCAAAGGTGAATTTTTTAACCACCCATGGTATCTGATTTAATTTTTATATTAACTAGTACCTGCTGTAAATAGCTGTGTGTATAGGTGGAAAATGTGTTTTATCTTAGATTTATTTCTGTGGTTCATCCAATGATGCAGGAAAAAAAACATACTACAAGCTCTTAAATTGGCTTCTAACATATTGAAATCCTGTTAGACAACCGAAAAATTCCCTGGTTTCTTTTAAGATCTGTTTTGAGTTTGCTGTCTTGTTTATGGAATCATTGTGATGTATGACTGTAGCCCTGGTATCTGCAGTTGCCCAAACTCCTCATTAGTGAATATCAGCATCATCCCTACAAATTGTCATCTCTCTCCCTACACAGTATCACTTCTGCCGGCACTCTGTCCCCTGGACACACTCATCTAATAATGAGAATAAACATCAAATCCTTTGTCCTGAACCCCAAACAACACTTGGTTGCTTTTGTATGTTCATACATGCTGTTTATTTTACTTTTTGTTATTGTTATACAATCTCTGATAAGTCTAGTGAAAGGATCACTCCTTTCATAAACTGTTAAAGGGAGAAGAACGTGGCACCAATTTCTGCCAAAAAGCACTGAATAGATTAATATGTTTTAAACTTCTGTAATATAAAATCTATATTGCTTACCTCAGTTATTTTCAGGTCTTAACCTGTTGTATAGTGGTTGTCGTTAAAACAAAATTTTAGAAGAATATGTGGGTTTAGAACTATGCTGGATTTAGCTTGTGCAGAGAATATAGTTAGCATAGCAGGCCTGAGACTGCTACCCTTAGAAAGGCCTATTTGCAAGCTTAACCTTTGGCTGAAATCTATTTGAATGGCAGTCTTCCTAAACCAAAATTAAGTTTTCCCTAATTAAGAAAACTAGTTCCCTGTGCCTACACATTTGTACAAACAATATGGTTTATGCTGAAGACCTGCTTTTTACTAGGAATCTGAAATTTTGATACAGATTATAAACAGAGGCTGATTACAGAGCCAGCTCCCAACAAAAACCATGGGTTTCTAGGCTCAGTCAAGTAACACACGTGGTCACAATTTGATGCTAGAGAAGTTAAATGTGCCCTGTATGGCTCCCCTGGAAGAGGACTTCTGGAAGTTTGAGTCTGTTTTCTTCCACTTATACCCCTTTCACTTTTTTCTCTTTGATGATTTTGCTTTGTATCTTTTCAGTGCAATAATTCATAGCCATGAGTCAATATCCTGAGCCCTCTGAGGCCTCCCAGCAAGTCATCAAACCTGTAGCTGGTGTTGGGTTATTCATTAAAAATTCATTTTATGAAAATAATAGAACATTCCATTAAAATTTTTCTTTCTTTGAAGAGCAAATTATGTATTGATTCATATTTTTTACTTTTTATCTAAATGACTCATTTTTTATAATATAATCTTCCAATAGTATTCTTGGTAATACAAATAAATAGTTGTAAAACAAAAAGAAAGGTATTCTAAGATGGTTACTTTTATCAGAAAATTCAAGCCACCACTTTTACATACTCATCTATAAACTCAAATTGCTAAAAGGAATCAACAGATCTAGAGAACAGTCAGAAAATACCAGCGGAAGGTCCAAAGCGTTAGTTATTCGAAAATGTCCATCAGTCTCAGCAGGAGGTAATGTTTGAAGGAGTTATAATATCTATATTCCAGGAAAATAAATGAACATCTGTGGGTTGGCACCAGGCGTAGAAAGAATGCAAAGTAATCAGAATAGTGAGAACAACTAGAGAAGTCCATACTAAGTCCTGTAATGTTGAGTGCCAAGAAAGTTTTTTCAGCTTTCCCACTTAGTCTTCATTTTCTATTTTTGAATTTTTAAAGCGATACTTCTCTACTTTTTTTTTATGAAACAAGATTTCTTTTTAAAAGGCTAAGTTTTTCCTCTAATGAATAATAGTGTTTTCTCTCTTTTAATATCTGTTTTATTACATTTATTGGGGTGACATTGTTGATTATGTAGGTTTCACATATATGTATATATTTATAACCCATGCACAGAGCCAACAAACAGTATGAGGAAGGCCTGGTGTTGTGAGGAGGGGTGGGCAGAGAGTAGCAAAAAGAGAAAAACATGGGAGACATCTGTAATACTGTGGACAATTTTAAAAATAAATAAATAAATAAAAGAAAATTAAACAAAAAGATTATATAGGTTTCAAGTGTACGATTCAATGATACATGATCGTTATACTAGAATTGCATTATGTTCCCACCACTCAGAGGTAAATCATCTTCTGTCACCATATATATGCTCCCCTTCACCTTTACTTTCCCCTACCCCCCTTTTTTCTTATAACTACCATACTATTCTCTGTGTCAATGAGTTTCCATTTTATATCTCACATATGAGTGAAATGATATGGTTCTTAACTTTTTATGACTGAATTATTTTGCTTGGCCAGATAAACTCAAAGTCCATCTAAGTTGCCACAAATGGCAGTATTTCTAAGAATAAAGAACAAAGCTGGAAGTATCAAACTATATAACTTTAAATTGTACTACAGAGTGGACAATAATCAAAACAGCATGACATTGGCATAAAGACGCACAGACCAATGTAACAGAATTGAGAGCCCATAAATAAAACCATATGTATATTAGCATTTTTTTTACAAAGGAGTCAGAAATATACAATGTAAAAAACAAAACTTCTTTAATAAATGGTATTGGAAAGACAGGAAAGCCACAGGCAAAAGAAGGAACTAGACTAAAAGTTTGTCCCATGTACAAAATTTAATTCTAAATGGATCAAAGACCTAAACATAAGATCTGCAATAATAAATTACATGGAAGAAATCATAGGCCCTAAATTTTTGGGCCTTGGTCTTAGAGGAGATTTTATAAATTTGACCCCAAAAGCAAGGGAAATAAAGCCAAAAATAAATGAGTGGGACAATGTCAAATTAAAAAGCTTCTGCAATGTAAAAGAAACCAACAACAAAATAAAAAGGCAACTAACTAAATGGTAAAAGACATTTACAAACAACAGCTTTGACAAGGAGTTAATTTAAAAATTATAAAGAACTTACACAAGTCAACACCAAATAATCCATTAAAAACTGGACAGAAGACCTGAACAGACACTTTTCCTAATAAAATATACAAATGGCCAACAGATATATAAAAGGTTTCTCAGTTTCATTAGCTATTAAGGAAATGCAAATCAAAACTACAATGAGATACCACCTCAAATCTGTCAGAATGATCATTATCAACAAGACCAACAATATCAAGTTTGAAGAGGATGTAGAGAAAAAGAAACCCTGATTCATGGCTGGGGGAATGTAAACTGGTACGGGCATTGTAAAAACACAGTATGGTGGTTCCTCAAAAATTTACGAACAAAGTTACTGTATGACCCAGAAATCATCTTATGGGTATCTACCTAAAATTTTTTAAAACATTTATTTGCAAAGATATATGTACCCCTATATTCAGTGCTGCATTATTCACAGTGGCCAAGATATGGAAACAACAAAGTGTCTTTCAACAGATGACTGAATAATGAAGATGTGATACATATATACAATGGAATACTACTCAGCTATAAGTAAAGATTAGATATTCCCCCTCTTCTTATACCAGTCACAAGGATAATTAGGATTACTTCCAATCAATAAAAATGGAAAATAGGAAAAAAGGTCATCCTGATAAAGAAATATGAAATATTCAATGATAAACTAAATAGATTATATGAGTGCTTTGCAGGAAAAGAGGAGTAAAAATAAGAAGGAACACTTAAAAAAGTAATTCTTAAAGCAAGAATATGATATAACTAACAATTTCTAAAAAATATAGCATTCATAATACAGGACACAGTTCTGTATATTACCACATCTACTCTCTACAACAACCCTCAGAAATAGTTGCTATACTGTCAATCCCATGTCAACAATGGGGAAACTAAGATTCATAGAAATAAATATCAGTGAAGATCACATTAATTTGAAGAATTAGAATCCAAATCCAGGTAGTATGACTCCACCATCCAAGCTCTTAACCATTATACAATATCATATATTTAAAGACATAATATAGAAAGTTTTCTAAAAGTAGTGGTAAAAAATTGTGGATTGCTTTTTAATTTGTAGTTTCATAAGAAAGTAAAACTGAGTAGAGGGACCAAAACTAAACCATTTTAACATATCTTACAGAACCAAACACTTCCTTCTATACACATATATGTCTAAGGAAAGGGTAAGCCTTTCTAAGGCCACATTTTCTACCAATTGTGCCTATAATTTGGGAATATTTTGAATGGTTGTAACTGTTTAGTGTTCGTAGATAAAACATTTCATGAAATGGACATCTCTATGTTGATACAAACCAAACTAAAATATAGGCATACAGAAAAGAGGTCACAAAAAAAAGTATGGAGTAGGATGCAAGGTAATTAAAATAACAAACCCTAAGCAGTTCAGGCAGAAAGACTAAAAAGAAAGAATAAAAAATAAAATTTTAATTAATTCTTCAAAACTATTTTCCAGAATCAGAAATATTACTTTGATGCCCATCAGTGATAAGGGCCAAAGTCTGTACCTATACTTGGAGGACAAATGTCTGGCTGTAGAGACCAGTGAGACCAATGTCTATTAGCTCAAAATTCCATTCTCTTAATATAAATGAAATCTCTGTCTCTGTTTTCTAGAAAAATAAATAAATAAATAAAACACCCACATATTTAGAAAGCCAGACTTCTTTCATGGGACATAGTCTCATCCTTTGAAAGCTGAGTTAGAAACACATTTGAGTTTTCACATGTGCTGATATGCTTTCTTGCACTTGTTAATAAGAGCTATGTAATCTCTCATTCCCATTTTGACTTAAACTATCAAGAAACTCATTCACAGGAGTCTCCTTTAGCCTAGGTTTTCTATTAATATTATCTCATCATTCTTGCTTGCTTGATTTTAGCCCAGTGGTTGGCAAACTCATTAGTCAACAGAGGGGCAAATCATGGCTCACGAGCTGCAGTTTGCCAACCACTGTTCTAGCCATAGTATGCTTAATGTAGTTATTTTATTCTATTTGGCTCTCTGGTGATAAGCCATCACAAATTCTCTTTTGAAGTATAAAAAATATAATAGGTTTATTAAATGCACTGCCTAAACTGAGAATAAAAAATGATTTGTTTCATCAGTAGAAATGTAAAAGAATAGATCCAGTGGTTTTGTTGGACAGTAAGTTCAATGCACTTACATAGTATGCTGTGACTGCTAATAAGTTAACTTCATTTTACTTCATTTAACTTAGGCTGTACTAAAAGGCATCATAGCCCTATGGTATCAAAGAATATGCTCTAGCAAAGTTCTCAGCACATAGCAGGTCAACAAATGTTTCATAAATTCAAGAAGATATTCCTGTTCCTTTTTTAAAAATCTTTATTGTTGAAAGTATTACATATGTCTCCCTTTTGCCCCATTGACCTCTCTCAGCCCACACCTACCCTACACCCCAGGATCTTGTATGCATATATGCATAAATCACGGACACAGACAGATATTCCTGTTCTTTAGATCACATGAGATATTGTGTCAATGAGTGAAAACACAAAACCAGACCTTTAAAAAGACATGTCAGACCATATCAAATATTGGCAAGTATGTGACACTACTAGCAAAAATAGTAATCACTTTGGCAAACAGTGTGATAGTTACTTAAAAAGTTAAAATATAACTACCATAAACCCATCCATTCCACTCCTAAGTATTTATTCAAGACAAATGAAAATATACAGCTACAAAAAGACATACATAAATGTCCACAGAAACTTTGTAATTGCCAAAAATTAGAAACCAGCAAATGTCTGTCAAATGGATACAGGACTTAAACAAAAGATGGGAAACCATAAAAATATTAGAGGAATCGACAGGCAGCACAATCTCAGACATATGTTGAAGGAACTTCTTCACTGATACTGCTCCAAGGGCAATAGAAGCTAAAGAGAAAATAAACAAATGGGACTATATCAAAATAAAAAGCTTTTGCACAGCAAAAGAAACCATCAACAAAACAATAAGAAAGCCCACCGTATGGGAGAACATATTTGCAAATATTATCACTGATAAAGGTTTAATCTCCAACATCTACAGCCAACTTATACAACTTAATAAAAGGAAGATAAATGATCCAATAAAATAATGGCAACAGACCTAAATAGAATCTTGTCAAAAGAAGACAAAAGGTCAAGAGACACATGAAAACATGCTCAAAGTCACTAATCATCTGAGAGATGCAAATCAAAACAACAATGCGATACCATTTCACATCTGTCAGAATGGCAATCATCAACAAATCAACAAACAACAAGCGTTGGTGAGGATGGAGAGAAAAAAGGAATCCTCATGCAATGCTGGGGGGGAATGCAGACGGTTGGAGCCACTATGGGGAACAGTATGGAGTTTCCTCAAAAAACTAAAAATGGAACTCCCATTTGAACCAGTAATCCCACTCCTAGGAATATATTCTAAGAAACTAGAAACACCAATCAGAAAGCATATATGCACCCCTATGTTCATAGCAGCACAATTTACAATAGCTATGATTTGGAAACAGCCTAGGTACCCGTCAGCAGATGACTGGATCAGAAAATTATGATACATCTACACAATGGAATACTATGCTGTCATAAAAAGGAAGGAATTCTTACATTTGCAGCAACCTAGTTGAAACTGGAGAGCATTATGCTAAGTGAAATAAGCCAGTCAATGAAAGAAAAATACAACATGATCTCAATCATTTATGGATAATAAGGAACATTATAAATTGATGAACAAAAAGATAGATACAGAGGCAGTAAAGCATAAAACAGACTGTCAAATTAGAGCAGGAAGGTTAGAGAGAGGTGGGGTAGATAAGAGATCAACCAAAGGACTTGCATGCATGCATATAAGCATAACCAATGGACACAAGACACTAGGGGTTTAGGGCATTCATGGTAGTGGGGGGTGGGGGCAATGGGAAGATATGTACACGTGTAATACATTAATTAAAAAATAATAAATAAAATAAATAAATAAAAGATCAGTCTTAGTATTTCTTTATATTCTATGATGTTTTCAGTTTGATGTTAGATTGGTCTTTGGCATACTTCAGTAATTTTATCCTCTTCCTGGTGTATATAAGTTTTTACCTGGAATGGTCATTGGTTTTTATCAAATGATTTTCATGTCTGTGTTTTTAGAATCATATGATCTTACTTCATGATTCTCTTTTATTATAATGAGTAATATTGGTACATTGTTAATTGTAAAATATCTATCCACCCATGGAATATAAACTATTTTAAACAAAGCAGTCAAAATCATAGTTCTATCAACTAAACATACAAATATAGTATGAAGGTGTTTGGGATTAGCAGCAGTTCTTGCAAACTCATCAGATCCCCTACGCCCCTAGAATCACTCCTCCCTTGCATTCCCCTACTCTCTGGAACATAACACTTTGCAGCCAGCCAGAACCAAAGTCATCCTAACTCATTTTCTTTCTCTGACTTCTGACTCCCACAGCCAATCTGTCTCTGCATTCTGTTCATTCTTTCCAAACATCTCTCAATTTCAAATACCACATCCATCGACTTAGGTCCTCAATATCTCTACCACTTGGGCTAGAGAATTCTAATAGGAATTGTGGTCTCCCATATTGCTCCCACACACCCAAAAGATCTTCCATATTTCAGCTAAAAACTGATTATGACATTTACTACTTAAAATTTAATGTTGTGTCATAAATAGGAAGATGATCTCCAAATTCCTTAAAATAGCACATAAGGTCCTGCATGATCTGCTTCTCACCCTGCCATTCTCTGCCTCCATCCTCCATGCATGCAACCCAAAGCTGTAAGTATGTTAACATTCATCATGATCTCAAATGCACCCTTGCAGTTTCACATCCTTTCATTGTAGCTAAAAAGCTTCCTATCTATGTGCTCCTCTCCGCAAACCCCTAACTCATAGTGTCCTTCTCTAAACAATCTTATCTAATAAAAGGGTAATATACAAATTAACCATCACTCCATCACAAAGATGGTAGCACCCATAGCCACAAGATGGTGGCACCTAGTCCTCTCAACCCCTGGAATTTCCCAGTCTTGGCGGTGGGAGCAGCCGCTGAGAGCAGGCAATGTGAGTGGCCTGGCTGAATGCTTGCTTCATCACTGTGGCTACAAAGCAAGCATTCCACCCAGGCTGTAGAGGGCCTCTGGCCAGGATGGAGTGTGGATGGGCCCCTGGGACACAGAGAGCCTCTGGGCAGTGGGCACAGAACAACCAATAGAGATTCATGTGCAGGGCTACTAGTAATAATAAAAAATTTTGATTACCACTCTCAAAGAAGGAGCTAGTCTTAGATTATTAGTTTAGTCATCTTCCACCCCCTCTTCATTTAACCTCAGAATCCCTAGTATTTGGGACAGTATATTGCACAGTGTGAAGACTCAGTTGGTTTTATATGTATATATTGAACTTTAGATGAACACAAATTGAACTTAGCAATGTACATGCTGGTTTTCAACTTAATTCTAAGATCAAAGTACACAAAAGGTCACAGTATTCTGCATAGGTACTACTCCATATGCATACTGTACTAAAATCAGGACAAAAGAAGACACTGAACCATTGGAAAGATTCCAGAGAAGACACTAGGGCAAGGACCTTGACAACAAGGGTACATAAGATTTTTAAGATGTTTCAGAACAAGGAAGGTCTAGTAACTCAACTGGAGGAACATAGATTGTTTGGATACTGGAAACTATAAAGGAGACGGAATAATTGTCTCCTATACTTGTAGTCTTCAACTCAGAGTTGAAGAGAAGAAAAGGAATAGAAGCACAGATCACAGGATAAAGAGCCAATTCTCACCTTAGGCAAGGGGGATATAAGAAACTTTCATCCATATGATATAATTCATTGTAATGAAATAACTATAAGTCTTTAGCTTCTCCTGGTGTTTTTCAAAGAGAAGTGAATGGCAGTTTTGAATGAAGGAGTTCCTAGTTAGAATTATTCTAAGCATTGCAGAACATTTAGTACCTTAGATTCCTAACCACAAAAGCCTAATAATGTCCCTTGGTCACCGGAACAATCAAAAATGGCCTAATTTATTAAAAACTGCTTTCATTTGAGGATAACTGAAATTCATACTACGTTTTTGAAATTGTGCAAGGTATTTTTAATCTATTCTTTAATTCTCTCAACAACAAAGCAAGATAGTAACTCTCATTTCCATGTTAAGATAAAGAAATTAAATATCTGCTAGTAGCAGACGGAACTTCCTGAATCACATTGCCTGTTTGTGTCTCTGACAACAGAAGATTTTAAGATTTATCTTACCTTACATGGCCTATTCAGCTGCCTGAGACTCTGTTAAGGTTCTGGGATATAGACTATTGATTTCAGTAGTAAATATTTTCAATGGCCAAACCATTTACATTCAGGCTCCTGTCTCCTAAACTGAATTTAATTCTTGTGGTAGCTGTACAACTTTGAAACGACCTAGTTTCACATCCTATTCACTCATGTTCTGACCTATCTCACTGTAGTCAGACTTACCATGTAACAATATGTAAAAATTCCCTACTTATAAAAATTAATCAAGTAGTTTAAGTAAAGAGAAATGAGGCAGCCTGCCAAAGACCATAAAGCAAATGAATCTGGAGTCAAATCCATGTCTGTACTGAAATCAATAAGTTGAAGATAAAAGGAGTCATATTTTAGTTTGTGGCAGGAAATTGTTTATAGGTTATATATAAACACATTTGAAGAAAATAACATAATATGATTGTTAAAAATTCATGAACTAGAGATAGATCATCTGAGTTTAAATCCTAGAACTTGAAAATTTATTAATTTCATGACTTTGGGTAAGTTATTCAACCTCCTTTTTTTTTTTTTGATCTTCTAAGAGAATTGTTGATCTTCTAAGAGAATTGATTATGAAATGTGTCTTATGTCTTAATATAAGATGGCTACTTCTACAAAATCTATACTCCATTTGCTGCATTTTCTCTTGCCAGCTGTCTCTTTGGGATCTTGTCTAATAAAATATACGAATGTCTTTTTCCCCCTCCTATTCATTATCTCTAAAAGCATTTCAGTATCTTATTTGGTGATAACAAGTGTCTATTCAATTTCTGCAATGATAGGAAATCTATGTTTTAAGTCATGCTTGTCAACCACCTGAGCTTCCACTAGTGTTTGGAAAGTTTAATGCACAAATACTGCTTTAATAAATCAGCTCCACGAATTAGTTCATTCAGCATGAAATAATAATGTCAATGAAAGGAGACAATTTATATGTTACTAGTTAATGAATTCAATAAATTCTACCAGACATTATTGGTCATCCTTTTGTAAAAATTAATTGTGTTTTCATTATATTGCAGGCAATATGCTGGGCATAACAATTTTTAAAACTTAACACAGTTCCTCTTTTACTTTATTTATTTTGTTTGTTATTTTTTTAAATATGCTTTTATGTATTTCAGAGAGAGAAAGGGAGAGAGAGATAGAAACATCAATATGAAAGAGAATCATTGATCTGCTCCCTCCTACATGCCCTCTACTGGGAATCAAGTCTGCAACCTTGGCATGTGCCCTGACCAGGAATCGAACTATGATCTCCTGGTTCATAGGTTGATGCTCAAACACTTAGTCACAATGGCCTGACTTTTTTGTTTTATTTTGTTTTTTAGACTTCACAAATAAGTAAAATGTTATGGTACTTGTCTTTCTTTGTCTGACTTATTTCACATACCATAATACCCTATAGGTACATCCATGCTATTGCAAATGGTATGATTTTATTGTTTTTTATAGTCAAGTAATATTCCATAGGAAATATGTTCCACATTTTCTTCCTTTAATTGTATGTTAACAGACACTTAGATTGCTTATATGTCTTGGCTATTATAAATACTTGGCCATTATTAGCTACTTTATAAATATTTTTGAATAGCTAAAATGAATAGAAACATAATGTGTAATATACATATTAAAAAGAAAACAAAACAGAAAATATCCATATTATATATTATGATAGAATTATGAGTTTTCTGATATCTGTAGTTTCCTTTTTCAGAGTTTCTATTACTTTCAAAATCAGGAAAAAATCTACTAAATATGGTTTAATATTATTTATAAAACTGGTTACTAATCTCTGGCTATGGACCAAATAACATTAATTTATTTAGAAAAGGGTCTTCTTGATAGAATAATTCTTAGAGATGAAAGTTTAAATACTGGACCAAAGTTCTCTCAGGTATACACAAAAGTTATATGTCTTTCTTACAAAGCCTTAACTTACTAGCGGATTTCATCTCAAGTGTTTTTGTTTGCTTTTTTAATTTCAGAGAGGAAGGGAGAGGAAGAGAGAGATGGAAACATCAGGATTGAGAGAGAACCACTGATTGGCCACCTCCTGCATGCTCCCTTCTGAAGATCAAGCCTGCAACCCAGGCTTGTGCCTGACCAGAAATCAAACCCTGATTTCCTGGTTCTAGATCAATGCTCAACCAAGTGAGCCATACCGGCCACGGCCATCCAAAGTGTTTTTAAATATTAATTAGAAATATATCTGAAACTAATTTAAATCTAAGCACACAATCATAAACACACATTTAGGTCTATTTATTATGACATACTTTTAAAAAAACAGTAATTAGATGGGTTTGGCATTTTAAAGCAAAGGGAAAAGTATGATATGTCAAATTATTCCAAATGAATAATGCTTTGCCAGTATATTCCAACTATACTCTGAGTGAGTACAAGAGTTTGAACAGAGATCAATGCAAAACAAAGCAGTAGAATTAATAGGAATTGGTATGGGGAAAGTGGTAAGGGAAAGAAATAAGTTGAGGGATCCAAGCACTCATGAGTTCACTGCAACTAACAATTCAGCAGGGTATCAATTTGCAGTAATAGAAAACCAACAGCATCCTTAACCATATGGCTTTACTACGTGCCAAAGGGCACTATCTGCTTTCAATAGCATTGCTTTGAATTGTGAAAGCAAATGATTCCTAACTATTTACTGCTATTTCTAGAGACTGAAGATGCCATGCTTGGCACCATTAAGAAGATGTTCCCCATGAACTTAGGCAGAATTACTAGTAATTCCTTCCTCTTCTCCATAAACATTCAATATAGTACATACATTTATTGTATTTATTATGTTTCTAAAATAGTTTTCACATCATCTCCTCTAGTCAACAAAGTTCCACAAGAACTTATTTAGCTCTAGATCCAGAGCTTCTAGAACATAGTAGTTGTTAAATACACTTTGGCTGAAGAAAAAAAAAAGAACAAGTGGAATATTATTTTTGTAATTTACAGTTATCCTGTATACTTTATGAAGCACACATATTTGAATGTTTTATACTCTCAAGGATAAATAATTATAGCTGTCATGTTTTGATCCAGCATTAACAGAGATTCTAGGGATGGCAAATATTCTATATACATATTGCCATTTCCTTGAGCTACACACATGGCAGACATGTTTAACCAATCAAAACCTTGCTGTGGAGTTAGAATGGGTTTTAGAATCTTCATCACAGTGACCTAGGTATCCTTCACAAGAGTTCTAATCAACTTCTCTTTCTGAGCTTCTGAACATTCTCAGAGGAATCTCGTTTGAAAACCCATCACTTTTTAAGATTTGCAGGTACTATAAAATGTACTCTTTTGCCTCAATATACCAAAGTTCTATAAAACACAACATTGTACCCCTTATGTGTACTAGCATTCTTTTTCAATGCCATGTCAAATGAGACTCCAAAGTCACTTCCTGTGATTAATTTATTTTAATATTAAGCTACTAGAGGCCTGGTGCATGAATTCATGTATGGTTAGGGTCCCTCGGCCTCACTGGAGATCAGGGTCGATTGAGGCCAGCTGGCCAGGGGTAGGGACTATGGGAGGTTGGCTGTGGGAGCACACTGAACACCAGGGGGCAGCTCCTGTGTTGAGTGTCTGCTTTCTGATAGTGCTCATCATGGTGATCAGTCAACTGATCATTCAGTCAACTGATCATTCGGTCAACTGGTCATGATGGTCACTTAGGGTTTTATATATATAGATTATCATTAGTCACTATTATTTTTGTTTTTGTTTGCGTTAATCCTCACCCAAGGATATTTTTCCATTGATTTTTTTACGAGAGTGTGAGTGGGAGAGACACAGAGAAACAATGATGTGAGAGAGACAAATCAATTGGTTGCCTCCTGCACACACCCTGACCAGGGCCAGGGAACCTGGAACCAAAATGCATGCCCTTGACTGGAATCGAACTAAGGACCCTTCAGTCCAAGGACCAATGCTCTATCCACTAAAAGCAAAACCAGCTAGGGCATTAGTCACTCTTTTTAACCACCGGACACAGACCCCATTAAAGTTACTATTTTTATATATAAAAATAAAAGGGCCAAGAAACACATGAAAACATGTTTAAAGTCACTAATCATCCGAGAGATGCAAATCAAAACGACAATGCGATACCATCTTACACCTGTCAGAATGGAAATCATCAACAAATCAACAAACGACAAGTGTTGGCAAGGATGCGGAGAAAAAGGAACCCTTATGCACAGTTGGGAATGCAGACTGGTACAGCCACTGTGGAGAACAGTATGGAGTTTCCTCAAAAAACTAAAAATGGATCTCCCATTTGACCCTGTAATTCCACTCTTAGGAATTTATCCTAAAAAATCACAAACACCAATCAGAAAGGATTTATGCACCCCTATGTTCATAGCAGCACAATTTACAATAGCTACAATTTGGAAACAGCCTAGGTGCCCGTCAGCAGATGAGTGGATCAGAAAACTGTGGTACATCTACACAATGGAATTCTATGCTGCCATTAAAAAGAAGGAATTCTTACCATTTGCAGCAACCTGGTTGGTACTGGAGAGCCTTAGCTTAGTGAAATATGCCAGTCAATGAAGAAGCATCACATGACAGACCTCACTCATTTGTGGATAATAAAGAACATTATAAACTGATGAACAAAAAGATAGATACAGAGGCAGTAAAGCTTCAAACGGACTGAAATTACAGCAGGAAGATCAAAGTTAGGTGAGGTAGATAAGAGATCAAAGGACTTGTATGCATGCATATCAGCATAACCAATGAACATAGACACTGGGGGATTGGGTTATGCCTGGGAGGGAGGGGGGGCAATGGGGAGATATGTATAAAAATTAATTTAAAAAAAAGAGAAAATAAATAAATAAATAAATAAAAGGGGAGTAAAGAGACGTCAAGGCCATGTTAAGAACTCTTGCACTAGCACTCTGCCAGCACCCCCGGACAGGAAAGAAACTGCTGCCTGACTGTGGCCCAGACCTTGCCTATTGATTTAGCAAGTAGGAACCCTTCGCATCTCAGCAGATGTGGGGATATTCACTTCCTGCTGCTCTGAAGGCCAGCACAAAGTAGCCGCCTTATTTAATGGAGGCAATAAAGACAGAACAAGAAAGGACCTATGGAGAGTATACTGAGGAGACAAATAAACTTGAAAAAGCTAGGATTTGTGAGTCTTAGCAGGAAGCCTGCAACAGCTCTTGTAGGAGCAAAGTCCTAAACCAACCTCTCAGGGCCTCCAACAAATGCAGAATTGTATCCAGGGGTCACAAAACGCCATTATCAACAACCAGTCCACATGCTTGCTGGTGGTGAGAACTGAACAGTGACTCTCAGAGAATGCCAACAGTATAATTTAACTCAAGTTGGCTTAAAAAATAATAATAACCTGATATTCTTAAAAACTCTACTTCCTTATTAACCCCAGGAGGCAAAATACAGCATGAAAAATCCTTTTTATTAATTCAAGTTGCACTTTTAAAAATATAATTTCTTCTTTTTAAATTGATTTCAGAGAGGAAGGGACAGGGAGAGACAGGTAGAAACATCAATGATGCGAGAGAATCATTGATTGACTGCCTCCTACATGCACCCACTGGAGATGGAGCAGGCAACCCAGGTATGTATCCTGACTGGGAATCGAACCATGATCTCCTCGTTCATAGGTCAACGCTCAACCACTGAGCCACTGAGGCTGGGCCGTTATTTATTTAAAAGTGTGAAAGCAGCCGTTTTTCTGCAGTTAGAGTGAATATAGAGGTCTGGTGGAAGGCTGGTGGGAAGGAAGCTGGAGGCTGGGCCATTGAGGCACTGGTCAACCAGAAAGTCTGAGCCAAATACCAGGCAGTGAGTGAGTGCAATCAGAAACATTATGTACTCTGATCAAAATCACAGCTGATGATCCAGTTTCGTTTTTTTTAATTAGTTTATCATGTTAGATACTAAAGTTACAGTAAAAATAAGAACAGCTTATTTTAGGTGAGCTGTTTTTTGTGCACTTTACATACTTTATCTTAATTGATTTAAATCGAATTTAAAAGGTAAATATTAGTATCTAAACTTTATAGATCAAAACACCAAGGTTTAGAGAGGCTAAGTGGCACACATAGAATCACGCTGCTAATGAATAGAGGAGCCAGAATCAAACACAAGAAGTTTAAGTTTAGAGTGTGCACACATCCAGGAAAAAAAAAAAAAACACGAAGATACTAGGTTTTCTTTAAGGGACTTAAAAGCTAGAACAAATTCAAATTTACATTGGGAACAGATAGAAAAAGAAAATGTGACTGTTCTTTCTTTAGTTCTAGAAGACCGAACCTTGTGTATATGCCAGACCTCCCTTTTTCCCCAGGGAGTAAGTCCAAGTCCATTTTTAAAAAAGATTTTTTTTTAAATTGATTTTAGAGAAAGAAAAGGAGAGAGAAGGAGAGAGGGAGAAAGAGAGACACTGATGTAAGAGACAAACATCAATCATTTGCCTCCTTCACACACCATGACCAGGGACTGAACCCACAACCGGGTTATGTTTCTTGACTGGGGACCGAACCTGGAACATTCAGGTGAAGAGAATGATACTCCAACCAACTGAGCCACACTGGCCAGGGCCCAGTTCCATTTTTTAGTAGATAAAGAATATTGGGCTAAATAAATAGTACAAGACTCTTATTTAGGATCCCTTTGCTCAACTTTGAATGTTTCAACTCCTGATAAGGTTTGTGAGTATGTAAGAAAGTGGTGCAGTGGCCTGTGGGGACACTTCTGCACATTGTTATTCTAGTGGCACCGAGCACATTGTGATAGGGCAGCGAGCAACATGCACAAAGTTCACGCTGAACTATATGGTGATGCAAATCATGGAACAGAGCACAGCTAAGCATTTAGCCTTTGCAGCTGAACCACCGAGGTGACTAAATTATCACTATCAAAGGGCGTAAGGTCTTGGGAGGATTTTCTGGAATCTGTAATTCAAATCACTACTGATTTGATAAAAAAAATCCTTCTTTGCAGAAAATACTGGTAAACTGAAACAAGAAATGTGATACCTAAGATGAAAGGTAAGGCAATGGATACCTTAAAAGTGATATGAGGAGAACATGAGATTTACTGTTCAAAAAAGATGAAAGATAGGCAAAATCCAAATATAAAGTTAAATAAATCACACTTTTTAAATTTATGGATGGAACTCCCATTTGTTATTTCAAAAGTAGATAATCTGAGAGAAACATCAGACAAACTCCAATTGATGGAAATACCACAAAATATCTTACTAGTAGTAATCCTCAAAATGTCAAGGTCATCAGAAAAAGAGAGTCTGAGAAACAGTAACACTCTAAGGAGTCTAAAGAAACTCTTGAGAGTAAATGTAATATAATCCCTTGAATGGGATCCTGGAACAGAAAGGAATTCGACAAAAACTAAGAAAATGCAATTAAGTATGGAGTTTTGATAATACTAATATACTAATCTCGGTTTCTTAGTTTTGACTAATGCACCATAGTTTTATAAGATGTTAACAATGGGAGCAATTGGATAAAGTGTATATGGAGACTGCAATATTCTTGCAAATTTTCTGTTCTGTAAATCTAATTTTTTAAAATAAGTTATTTTAAAAAGCAAATTTCATACACACACGTGTATGCACACACACATACATACACAGACAAAACAGAGTGTGCCCTTACATACAGCTACATATTAAAAGCATATTATTCATTTGCATTTATTTTTAATTGAAGGACAAATGAATGAAGTACATTCATTTCTCTAATTTAAAACAGAAAGTTTTAGAGTGTTCCTCATTATCTTAAATCTACACTCAGTCTCATTTTCAAGAGCCTTCACATGCTAGCCAAACTCTTTTCTACAAATCATCAGGCTATACTCTGTCCCCGTGAAGGACGTTTACTTACTTTCCCAGGATTGCACAACCTTCCATCCTGGTTTATCTTTGTAGCCCCTTGCTCCAGATTGAAATTCTCTTCCAATTCATTCCACATGAATTCAAGCTCCCCTAACTCTAAATATTATTCCTAAATACTCACGTCTTTTACTGAAATCTTCCCTCCCTGAATCCCTATTGTATACCTCTTCACTTTAACATGTGTATACAAAATTTATCAGTGTGCTCAATCTAATGTTGTATGTATTTAATTTCCCTTTTGATTGAAGAGTCATTTGGGAGAGGTTTTTTAGAGACAGGGGGTGGTGGAAAGAAAGGATTACAAAAGAACACAAGGAAAATTTGGGGAACGTCAATATATTCCTTACCTTGATTATATAAGGTGATGGTTTCATGAATATATGTATATGTGAATCTTATTAAATTGTATACCTTATGTATGTACAATTTACTATATGTCACTTATAGAATAATAAACCTTTGAAATGTCTAGGTGGTTGAATGCTTTGGTTTCTTCCAGGGTTGAGCAAAAGTAGACTTACAGTTATTTATATGGAAAATAGTAAAATAAATAATAATTCAATAATAAATTCTGGCCCAAATCGGTTTAGCTCAGTAGGTAGGGCGTCGGCCTACAGACTGAAGGGTCCTGAGTTCGGTTCTGGTCTGGGGGCATGTGCCTTGGTTGCGGGGGCATGTCCCCTATGGGGGGTGTGCAGGAGGCAGCTGATTGGTGTTTCTGGCTCTCTGGCTCTCTCCCTTTCCTCTCTGCGAAAAATCAATGAAATATATTTAATAATAATAATAATAATAATAATAATAAACTGTGTTTCACATACTCAATTGTAAACTTACTTTTTTTGCCTCACCCTGTGTTTATTTATTTATAGTTTTGCACAATTACTTTAAATAATATGATTTATTATTTTCTTAGATATAGACTAAAAATAAACTCAATAAATTCTAATTTTTAAAAATATTACATGTGGCTGAGATCGGTTTGGCTCAGTGGAGAGAGCATCAGCTTGGGGACTGAAAGGTCCCAGGTTCGATTCCAGTTGGGGGCATGTACCTTGCTTGCAGGCACATCTCCACTGTGGGGTGTGCAGGGGGTGGCTGATTGATGTCTCTCTCTCATCTATGTTTCTGACATTCTATCTCTCTCCCTTCCTCTCTGTATAAAATCAATAAAATATATTTTAAAAAATATTACATGTGTATTTAAGAAAAGGTTTGAGTGTTTTCTAATATTAAATCATTTGAGACATATATTTTATCTTACTGCTCTATTAAAGACTGAGAAAGTTAGTACTATGGTATCCTGGTAACCTTCAAATTGAGTGCACTTATTTAAAAAGTGAGAAATCAGATCATTGCCATGGATTTCTGTCAATTATATATCATGGAGTCATATCTTCATCTGGCTCTTCATCCTTCACAGAATCCTCAAGCCCTTCAACCACATTCCATTAGCTATTCCCACCCTACACACACTTGTATCTGCAAACAGTGACATGACGTATAGTAACTGAAGTATAGCAAATTATGTGTGATTTCCAAATAACTGACTATATCCTTGACTTTGTATGCCTCACTAACTAGCACCTGTGGCATCAATTTTAGCTGTGGGTAATTGGTATCTAAAAGGTCTCTATTTCAGAATGACGGTGGCTCAGGATCCAGCTGCAATCTTTCCATTGGGGTTCAGTCTTCTGATCAGCTTCCTGTCTAGGTCCATTCTCCACTCAGTAGCCCCTACTGTTGACTTGTGTCCCCTTTGCAATTTTTACTTTTTTTAAACCTGCCCTGCTTCAGTGATGCTTCATTACACACTAAATCACCTCCACTTTCTTGGCCTATTTCACAAGCTCATAGTCAACTTAGCATGGATATTAATTTACTTTCTCTCATGTCCTATATTATCTCATCCACCCAAACCATGAACAATGACACAATTTTTGCATTTACATTGCCAAAAATTCTACTCCTTCATTTTGATTTTCCTTTTAAACCTTACATATAACAACATGACCCTGCTATATAATATTGTGGAATAAACCTCATAAATGGAGGCTCAAGACTCTTTGAGTCCTGGTTTTGTCACTGACCAGCTGTATTATCTGGAATAATTCACTGAACTTCACACACTGCACTTTCCTTGTATTTCAAATGGCATTGTGAGAGTTAAATAAGTTAATGCAGGCAAAATATTTTACAAACTATAAACAGCTACACAAATACAAGGTATTGCAAACAGACAAGGTATATTTATTCTCAATACAGATATATTTCTTTGAGATCCTGTTAAAATTAAGTAATAACATATTCCATTTCTGAGACTAGAAGTTACCAAACCTTTCAGATAGTCTCACAGCAGTTTGGCAGATATAAAACTAGAGACAAAAATTGCCTTTCTGAATACTGGAGCTTTCTGCAGGAGGTGAAGCTCAGAATATGTAAAACATAGGCTCACTTCAATATGGAGAAGTAGATAAAATTGAGGCACTAATCAAAATGTTTGAAGACTGTCATCCTTCTAAGAATAATGCCCCGCTTAAGATCCCCATGTTCTACATCTACAAACCAAAAGCAAATGAAAAATTCTATTAGCTTGTGAGAGAAATGTGAATACTCAGCTGAAACTAAGACTATTGTGGGGGGCATAATTCAAAGTAATATCAGGATGGAAATGATGAGTGAGGAGAAAAGGTAAAAATTATTACATAAACACAATTTATTTTGGAAAAGCATATGAGCACATGCAAGGCAGCAAAATCTAAACTTTCTCTTGGTAATTGAAAAGCAAAGTCAGCATAGGGCTTCAGAAGAAAATCGGAAACGAAACTAAACCAAAGCAGTTTCATCTGTGAAATTTTTCCTGATTCCCTTGGACCAACTTATGCTCTTCTTTATGCTCTAATTGTTCCTGGCACTCACCTCCATTGCAACTATTATCACGATGTGTTACTATTACCATCTGTGTATGTGCTAGTTTCACATAAGCTGCCCTTTTGGCCAAAAAAAAAAAATTCTTTTTTTTTTGTGTGTGTGTGTGTGTGTCCCAGTGCTAAGCATGTCACCCGCCACATGGCAATCAGTAAATTGTTATGAAATAATAAAGAAAATAAACTTTGACCAGTAATATGTCTGATGATAAATCTCAGATTCTCCTCAGGAGAGCACAAAAAGACACACACATTTTAAAATACTTAAATTATGGTATCACTATGTTATTGAAACCCAACTGTTTTTTACAGTTCTGTTCTAGACAGATTTAGGGGTCTACCATGCAGAGTCAATATCTAAGCAAAATCATTCAATGGTTGATACTGATACCACTATAATGAGCTAGGTGCATTAAAACATTGAACAACGTGTTTTCATGCATGCAGCCATGCCTCCTGAAAATAACAGCATATTCTAAAGCCCAGAGGCACTGCAACCCATTAAGTCATTACTTAAAGCTTATAATAAAGAAATAATACTTCTATATGTTAGAAAGAAGCAACACTAATTTTTTGGCAGCCCAAAGCTCCCTGGTTTTGATGATAAATTGTTATTCCTACAGAGAAGTCTGAGACCCCGTGTATGTCCATAAGCTATAGACATAACCTTAATTTTTAAAGTCTCATGGTACACATCTAAGATCACACACTGTAAAAACACATGCAGCTCAATTTATCTGTCTTGGGAGGAAAGTGAGCCAGCTGCACTTTGCCCAAATTTGTACCTAAAAGTTATAGAAAAATGTGAAGTTCCAGAAAAGATCTTATAGCACACCACTAAAATAAAGTGAGTTGAGGAATACATTAATTTTTAGGAGGCTATTGGCTAAGCTAACAAAAGTAAATTAAATATCCCAATCATTGAGGGAAAAAATATATTTTTATATATATTTATGTGTTTTAGTTATTTCTCTGTAATTGAAATTTTGCTCTACTAGCTATAGATATATCAATTCTCAAAAAAAAAAAAAAGAATAAAGAAAAGAAAGCACCAAAAAGGTTGGCTTTCTATGACCCAACCAAATCATAGATTTTTATAGCTGAAAGCAATCTCCGCGATCATTTAGTGCAAGTTCTCATTCTATAGATTAGAGAGACTGAAGCCAAGAGACACTACATGACCTGAGCAAGGTCACACTGTGAGTTACTGGCTCAGTGAGGACCAGAACCCCTAAGTCCTAACTCAGAAGCTAGATTCTGAACATCAAATAATTCTCATGAGCACCACATTTTTCTATGCAGTACTTTGGTATTTTTTTTTTCCCAAAGCAAATGCATCACATTCTATTTGAGCTTGTAGACATCTAAAACCCCCAGATGGTTTCGTATCAACTTCCTCCAAGGCAAATCACTGGCATCCTGAATTTGCATAATAGATTATTTTTACTCTAAATGATAGATTTATTTATATCCATGTTATATTTTATCTTGGTGCTTTCAGATCATTGTTCTTGCCTTTTGAGGTAAATCTGAATTTTTGATCTGCATTCATGACATCAGCTCATCCTCCCAGATCTGAATTACCTATGAATCTGAAAAGTTTGCCTTCCATGTCTTTATCTGGTCACAGAAAAGACACTGAATAGGGAGGTGGCAGTGTAGCCAGCCAGCCTACCAGGAAGCTTGATGTGGAAATCAAGGCCTACTGCAGGTGGTTTGTTCTGTAGGCATTGAAGTCACTTAAAGATTCTTATTATTTAAACCAACTCATTTCTAGCCACAATAGCACTGAGTGCATATAAAGCCTTACAAAAAAAGTTGAAAATAAAATCTTGTGTTTCCAGCATGTTTTATAGTTGACGAAGTACTTTTAAATAGATTTTATCTGCAACTTTGTGAAAGCAAATGAATGGAGAATTATTATTTGTGCTTTGTAGATTAGGAAACTACGTTTCAGCCAAGTTAGTTGACTTCTCCACCATTAGCAAGCGAATAGTATTAAGGCACAATGTTCCTGTATACTTGTTCTGGCACTTTTGTATGCTATTTTATTTAGATAGTATAGGTAATTGTCAAATACAGAGCTGATGTGAATTTCAGGGTTGTATTACAAAATCTCAGATGCACAATAAATCTGATCTTCTGAACACCATGACAGCCCGACTGAAGGAAGATACCTGTTAGAAAACTTCAATGTGTTTTCCCAAGATAAATTCTCACAAATTCTGTTTCAAATATATGCCATTAACACACACACACACACACACACACACACACACACACACGCACGCACACACACCACAAGGCCAGGTTGGTTATTTTCTCTTTTGAATACCTCATGTAGCCCACCCACTCTGCCATTCATGCCAGTAAGTATGCCTTATTGTCAACAAGGTCCTCATTGTCAGACAAAAAGTTATTGCAGAGGCACCTTGCCAAAAGCTAGCAACAGGGTGTATTGTTTGCCCCGTACTCGTACTCCTGTTATTTAAATGACACATACAGACTCTCAACTTCTTGATTTCTCACAAGTTTCCAGGAATAGAATGTCAAGCAAAATTCTAAGGTCTGCAGCCAATCCCAATTTTGCCTGCCTCCTGATGTCTTGCTAATAATCAGCCTTTTTTTTTTTTTTACCTACTATTATGTACTTGCTTCCCTTACTTGGGTTAGCTATGAAGTCCAAAATCAAATGCTATTTTGAGTGTCAGCTTCCACAGATCTGTAAAGACCTCGTAGATACCTCACAAGCCAGGGACCATTCTGTCCTGACCTGCCAAGTGCTATAAGGACCACATATAATGCTTCACAGTTAGATAGCACTTAAGAATTTACTAAACACTCTCATAGATATCATTGTGATCCTCACACTAGTTAAACAAAATAAACAGTACACGTGCCATTATTTCTATTTTTCAGATGAAGAGAGTGAGACTCAGCAAATCACCTGCCCAAGGTTACAGTACTAGTGAGAGGCCAAGGGAGATCTTAAACTCATTCAAGTGCAGCGGGGAACCTAACCATCAATTCAAAGATGTGACTTTAAAAAATGAAACAGATACCTTTAGCCACTCATATTCAAGTGCTACTTTAAAGAGTTAAGGAATAAAGATGTAGACATCCCACTTTATCTAAACAACAAGGTGCACAAGGCCTCCTGAGAGCCATCACGACAATCTTTTAAATCTTTTAACCACAAATCACAGTTCAAACCTATAAACACTTTAAACTGTGCTATTCATGCATTGGGAAGAGCTTCTATTCTGTTGTAGAGAGTGAAGTAAAAAAAAAAGTATGAAACGCAGGTGGATTAACTTATTCTAGTCATAGGAAATAAATAAATTCTATCCCAAAAAAGGGAAAAACACCCTCTTCAATCTAGTGAGTGATCCTGATGGCAGTGAAAGGCGTGACTCAGAAGGTCACAAACACTGCAATGAGGAAGCAGCTGAGTGTCATCTGACACAATGTCACAGTGCCAAGGCTGTAAAAACTTAGGAGGAGAATAAAGAAAACTAAAATGCATATGTCTCTGAATAATATCTTGACAGGAAATGGAGGGTTTGTCAGCCTCCTGCACATAAAAGTCATTCTCCATCTGATGTGGGCTGCACCTTCTCTGAGGAGAAATAGCAGCCAAGCTAAATGCAGAGCAAGGGAGAACAAAAAGCTGAGAAACTGAAACTCACACAGAGATGGATCATTCTGAAATGCTTGAGCAGGGCTTCTCCAAGAGTGGCCCCTGGACCAGCTACAGCAGTGTCACTTGGGAAGTTGCTTAGAAATGCAAATTACTGGGTCCTCCCCAGGTCTAACCAAATTAGAAACTTTGGGGGTGGGGCCCCACCATCTGTGTTTTAACATGCCCTCCATGGGATTGTGTCTCTGCTGAGTGAAGGAGGTGGCAGTCCAGTCACCACATTTGCCTACATCACCTGCTTTTGGGTAGTGCTTTGAGTTGAAGAACATAAGCATTAGAGGGTGAATGGTGTGTTTCCATCTGCCTTAAGCCCCAGAAATGATACAGCGTGACACATCCCTACCTCCTGTATGGGATGCTGTAAATAATAGTCCCACTTGGCATTATTTTCCTGAAGGAAAATAATGATAAGGAAATGGAACAGGTATGAGATAATTAACCATTCAGTTTTGGTCAGCACACAGTTAATTGAACATAATTCATTCATTCTTAATCATTTAGCCCGCAGAGCAGTGACTACCACATGGTTGCATACATCAGAGCCACCTGGCAGGGAAGGCTTCTTAAAAGATTCCTGAGTCCACCCCTAGCATTTCTAAGTCAGTTGTTACCGGTGGGGCCAGATAAAGTTCATTTCTAACAAGCTCTCAGATAAAGGTGATACTGCTGGCTCAAGGACCAGACTTTCAGAATGCCTCTACTACTAGAGAATAATATTTTTAAAAAATCAGTGTTTTAGGTACTGATTGCTCAGTGTTGGTCTGGTAAAAGTTTAACAACTCTAAGATGGGGCGGGGTGGGGGGAGCAATTATTTATAGCATTGGTCAATATCCCAGTTTAGATACTTCAACCATGGCCCTTATCAAGCTCCCAAGATGATGTCACTGAGCTCAGAGTCAGAAAGAAGTGCTCATGGTCCACTCACATAGCCAGCTCTGCACAGCACTGTGGCCACATCATGTTCCTCTGGCCTTGAAACGGGTAAGAGGGCACATTGCTGTGGAAATTCCAGTTCCCTGAGGAAGG
This sequence comes from Lasiurus cinereus, assembly GCA_011751065.1. Classification (NCBI taxonomy): domain Eukaryota; kingdom Metazoa; phylum Chordata; class Mammalia; order Chiroptera; family Vespertilionidae; genus Lasiurus; species Lasiurus cinereus. Next base: position 17,142,333 of record JAAGEH010000426.1, read on the forward strand.
AATTCACCGGGTCCAACAGGTGTCCATGTTAATTCTGCTCATTCTTTGGTGAATCACTGGCCTCAGCAGGAGAGTGATGTAAATTCACTTCTCAAAAAAAAATACACAGTAGGTGCTCGGGTTACGTCGGAGGGCCATTCCTACAATGCAAGGTTATGCGATTTTCCGCCGCCGTAAGTCGGAACCCACCTATGTAAGCACCTATGTCACTCACGTGCAGCACATACACAGCAGTAATGAAGTGAAACAACAACAAAAAAAATTAAGAAATATAAGAATTCCTGACCTTTACATGTGGTAAATAAATATTTTTTATTATTAATTTTTATACATATCTCCCCATTGCCCCCCCTCCCTCCCAGGCATACCCCAACCCCCCAGTGTCTATGTTCATTGGTTATGATTATATGCTTAGATACAAGTCCTTTGATTGATCTCTTATCTACCTCACCTAACTTTAATCTTCCTGCTGTAATTTCACAGCCTGTTCGAAGCTTTACTGTCTCTGTATCTACCCTGTAATACCACTCTTAGGAATTTATCCTAAGAAATTACAAACACCAATCAGAAAGGATTTATGCACCCCTATGTTCATAGCAGCACAATTTACAATAGCCACAATGTGGTAAATAAATATTTAAAGAGATAAAGCACATAAGTACATGTGAAATGACGGAACTTTTTTATATATAAATAAATGGGAGATGGCGACGTAACCAAAAAATAACCTACGTCCAGTCTGACGTAACCTGAGGACTGCCTTTATAGTAAGTTTTTCCAGTGGCTATGCATCATCCTAAGTGTTCAATACTCAGAACTTGATTTGGAAATGGAGACATTATAAAAGTAAATGGAAATATATAAAAGCTGTATTTCCAGGCAAGTACAGCAATGGGGTTTCTAAAGTAAAATAGAGGTGATTCTATTGAAGAGTTCCTTTTTAAATCTGGAATAAATGCTCTTAGAGTGAAACAGTCAGAAACCTTAAATAACATCCAGTACAAAAAGATTAAAGAAAAAGAATCATGTTCTGTTTTCCTTTCCATTTCAAACTCTCCTAAACGACATTCTAGAAAAACTTCTCTGTTGACTCTATAAAATCATGGCACCTAGACCACTCCTACACAGCTTTTTTATGCAATTAATGCTTTTCCCATTGGCCAGTCCTCCAGATGGTTCAGTAATTATGGTCAGAATCTTGACTCACACACTGGCTGCCAGCCACCAAATAATCAAACTGTGACCATAAAGACTGCCTCAGGTCTTTCTTGGTTTGAGAAGGCATACAACGTTTCTCAGATCTACATGCAGAAAGAAAAAAAAAAGACTAGCAATCTAGGTGCCCTTAAAAGAGTTCTTTTCTTCAAATCTACTTATCAACAGATTCTCCTGGCCATGAGCCACAGTCAAAATTATGGATGACTATGTAACACTTACCATTGTCAATAACTACCAAAATGACTAAGGGCAAAGATGACACTAAATTAGATAGTATTTTTCTCCATATGCTAATAAAGTAATTACTTTTGACCCACACTTTCATCTAGTACTAAGGGACATGTATCACTTGCCAAGACCAGACCTCCTGAGTGTTCAGCCACCATCTCACCAAGTTGCTATCCGCAGGCACTGCTCTTTCCTATCTAAAGAGCTTAACCTACATAGAGTTTATTGGGAGTCATTCTGCACAGCTCTGTAATTCCACACTTGAAAAGTCTCTCTTGTGGTTGGGCTACAGCCAGAACAAAATTAAAGCATTCCCTATTCAATTTTGCCAGCTCCAAGAATTCATCCCTTTAAAGCTTGATAACAATGAGTTGATTCAATTGTCATTCAAGGAGAAACATTTTTGTAAAATATATTTATTGTCAGCAGCACACACTAAGCTTCCATTTTCTCTTCTCCCTCCTTTCTCTTTACAAGACATTTAGAAAAATCTACATCCTCAGAACTTAGCTCTTTTGGTGGTCCCATTGAGGAGAACTAGTCACTGGATTCCAGTACATATCCCATTACATAACATGTACATACCATTGTGTTTCCGAGGACAGACACGGACAGCAAGGTCTATAAACTCCCTGAGTTTCTGTTTCCATCTGTCCATGGCTGCCCTTACTCATAGCTTTTAAGTACACCATTCCTTCTTTTCTCTAATCCAAACTCCAATGACAGTACAACTCTAAATCTAAGGGTCTTCATTGTTCTCCTCCTCCATCATTCATGGCATCCAAAACATATTTTTCAAAAGAGTCTATAGGTCAAATTAAACTTAAATGATTGATTTGTATGTAGATATTCCAGTACAAAACTCAAAAGTTACAAAGTCTTCTATGATGCATGACTTAAAAGAATACAAAGCAGACCAAGAACCATGGACCAAACAAGTGAAGCCACCAGTCACTTGTAGAGCACTCAGCACAGTGGAGATCAGTGATCATGTTCCTAAAGTTCAGAACACTGTCAGTGATATTAGGTAACCCATGAATAAATAATTTTAATAATTATGTGTTTAGACACATAACTTAGTAATAAATGGTATCAGTACCATTGGTATTATAATTAGGGTTTTTGTTTTCTTCTTAAAGCAAATTCTTTAAGAAAAATACTAATCCTTATATGATAAAAAGGTTTCATGTGCATGACAATACTTAAAGACACATAGTGCATGACCAATAGGGGCAGATGTTGAAGCCATGTCTAAATTCAACAGAAAGAAAAAAATATGCCTTCATCAATTATGGATAATTGCCATAGCTTTGGTGAGTATATCTACTATGCATTTGTTCTTCACCTGCTTGCCCCCGGGACTATACTTAAATGTTCTCTACAAGAGCATGACCAGTGTTGCATAGAACCAATTTTTGTAAATTTAAGTTAAATTGAACTGATTGGTGTAGAAGCATTAAAAGGTAGCTGAATAAACACTGGACAACATATAGGAAGTCAATGTTCTGAAACCAGATGATAAAAGCAAATCTCTGCATCCTCAGACAAATCACTGAACTATCCCAGGCAGGTGTTTGTAAAAAGTTGGACAGGATGATCTCTAAGTCTTTTTGCAACTGCAAAACCTATCATTTTTGTCCCTTTTTATTTGGAGCAGACATTTGTGACCTATTATTATCAATATATTCAATATACTCATACTTTAAAAAAATAGAATCAAGGGCAAGCTCTGAAAAGGTTTGATGGTTAAAATAGTTGAAAGTTGTGAAAGTATGAAATAGACTGAACTATGATTATCCCACAGAACCAGAGAGGATTTTAAAGAAGAGTCTGAACCTTAGTTTGCTCTCAGATCAGATTTGCTTCATTCTATGACATATGTCCGTAATCATTACTGATCACCTGCTTGATGATATTTGAGCTATATGTTTATACTGGTGATTGGAAAGGTAGAGATAGTGCAGCTGCCAGAGAATTGAATGGAGAAAGAAGATCATAGCCTAGAGCATGAAAAAAAGGAAAGGTAAAAAAATTCTAGTTCTGAGATGATATATGATCTAGATAGGAATATTTTAAGAGAAGTCATAAACATTTACATAGTTACCCAGCATAATGCACTCTAATAAAAGTCTTATCAAAACAAAAAGACAGAAGAAACCTTTTAATAATAAAAATATTTATCCAGTCTGACTATCTAGGCTAAATTCCAAAATAATAGGTAATATCCCATAAAAATGTTTCATAGATAACTGTTTCATGAGTTTCATATAATAAGTATGAAATATGAAAGAACTTAGGGTGAATCTTCAGATGACAATCTCCTAATTTTCTCAAAAATCTCAAGAAAGAACATTTAGGAAAGCACTAACTGAAAAAGCAAAATGGAGACATACGGACAGAGCAAGAGAACAGTATGCTCTTCTGTCTTAAAATACTGTATACTATATTCCTCAGTGATGATCTCACGGGCTTTTAAAGAGTTCAGCTCTAACCATGAATCTCAATATTTATTCTCCATTTATAATTGTTCGTGAAATTTAGATGTTTGAAGTATCCAGATTTTGGTGGTATGTGTTTATCTATTAATTAAAAAATCCTAGCAATGAAAATCCTTCAAGTCATTTGAATTAGAAAGCTTTTATGTTGCTTTAAAAACTATCCCAAATAGGCCAAGGGTTGACTACTTGAGAAGCTAAAGCTGAAGAATTAGTTGAAATATATTCTGGCTATAATCATCCTGAAATGGAAGAAGCTTTCATTGTCCAACTGGGGAAATGTCCCCGACCAGAGTGAATCAGCTGGAATAATTTTCAGCTGGTATTTATTTCAATTGTTTTTGCTGCTATACACAAAGTCAGGCCAACTCTGGCTGACCCTTGAGGACCTCACTGTTACATCACCTCTTCTGGGAAGCTGTCTTTCACATATACACACCAATCTGGGTTGGGGGCCTTTCTTCAGTTCTACATTGACACTCATGGCAAGTCTTTCATAAAATCTCTATTTTATTTGCTTTCTATTCCTAGTACCTAGAAGTACCTGGCACATTGTACAAACAAACAGAGAAACAAATAATAAGACATAACCAAAGTTGAATGCATAAATGAAGTCTTGAATGCAGTGTACAAAAATTTTTGCACAATAGCACTATCCAACTTTCATTAAAAGTATGGATTAGAATTTTTAATTTATCTTATTTTAATATACAATTGTCATAGGTCCCTATATCAAATTAATAGTTAAGGCTGTTATTTTTCACTAAGATTAAAATATATTTTCACAAAATTGTTTTCTCTCTTTCCTTTTCACTCTATTTTATTTTTTAACTTACATTACTCATTTGATTTTCATAAAGCATGGAATTAAGACTTACAAAGCAAAGCTTGGCTTGACCCATGAGCCATAGGAACCATATAATACATCAATTTCTTCCTCATCTGTAAAATGAGATAGTTGGAATAACTAATCCAAGTGGGTTTCCTCCGTACTCTGTAATTCTATAGTCCTGTATAGTTACCTTCATGTCCCAGAATTTATCTAAGGACACAAGCACAGGTGACCAAGAGTATCCTCTGCCAATAGAATGGACTTATATGGATGACTCAAGGCACTTATTAAATACTGGCCGAGCATAAATTACATAGGAGACAGACAGGCAATGCACAAATCACACGTGGTTTATTTACCAGAGTCCTGGTGGTTTCCAGACCTCAGCAGGCCACCCGGAGATCCACGCTGACAGACACACACACTGGACGTTGGACGTTGCAGCTGCAGCTCAGCCTCTTGTAGAGGCCTCGGCTTGTGGCTCACGGTTCCGACACAGGGTCCACGGCAGAGCGCAGAGTTCAGGCAGGATGCAGGAAGGGGAGCAGGGAGCAACAGTCTGTGGAGGAGCAGACAAGCAGCTCTAATCTCCTTCCGAGCTTGTTCTCTTTTATGTGCTCAAGCAGACGTCTTCAGTGTGTCTTCAGTGTGTCTTATCAGCGGGTCCCAGGTGTTCTGCTATCTGGTCTTTACATGTGGGGTACAAACTTTTTTATCTCTTACATGCACATCTCCTTTAAGGGCATTCACACTTCATTCCACTCTCTGATATGTCACACCCAATTCTTATTTTATATTTATATTTTATCCTTATTATTATTACTATAACACTTCAGTATGATATCTATTCAAAAGCCATATTACTTTGTACTACAGTAATTCACAATGGGTTAGAATGTTAACTGAGATCATTAAACCTATTGTATTATTTAGCATGTTTGTTTCCTCTCTCTTAAAAAGAAGGAAAGTCTGGCTAAATAAATTAGCCACAGAGTGGAAGAGGTTGAGGCCACCTCTACTCTACTAAGAATACAAACTGTTCTTTAAGTGCGTTAGAATAATCTATTTACTTACAAACAATACCATGCCAATATATGTAGGGCTGACACTCTTCAGACTAGTGTTTTGATGAGGTAATTAGAGATCATTCTTATCTATTAATTGATACTCCACTAGGCAGTGTCTGAGTAGTTGTAATAGTTGTAGTATGTTCTCAAAAGGATTTAAAACAAAAGCAAGTAATCACCAATTTAATTATTTTTTTCCCAAATCATTCAAATTAGGAATGTTTGACTATGTTTATGCTAAAGAACTTATTTTGGGAAAAGTAGTGCATTCAATAAATTACAGGAATTTTGATAGACTATTCATTAGGTCCAAATTTCAGGATTACAATAAGAAGAGCATTAGAGAGGCAATCCTTATTTCCCAGAGTGAAAGAATAGCTCAACAAAATGGGCACTTGTCATGATTTAATTCTGTCAACATAAATCCACTAATAGTAGTATTTTGTTGAGTTGAAGCATTTTCAAATCAGTGATAAAGAATTTTGAATCAATAATCATATACTAAAGGCTAATATGTACAAGGTTCTGTAATAGTATAATGTATATGAAACATATAAATGATTTTTTGAATTTACAATTAAGCAATTACATAAGCACACATAATATAAAGTACAATTATTATATTTCCATAGAGATAAATTTTTAAATATTTTAAAATGTTAGGAAAAATTATACCAGTCTGCAAAAAAAAAAAGAGGGAATTATTTTTATTATCATGTGCTAACCATGTGCTATTTTCTAAGTCTGAACATAAATATTTCAAATATATCAGTGTTGAAATGAAGAATAGGTATAAGATACAATCAGATGGAAAGAATGACAATATAAAGGAGAAACAGTAATAGCTTGCTAACAATAGGAGACATGAATAAGAAATAGGCATGAATAATCAGGAAGAAACAAAAATTTAATTGGGGGTGTCCTTTATCACAAAATGGAAAAGAATAGACTCACATGATATATAAATCTCATTAATCCAGGAGAAAATCAAAGATGGGGAAATTTTGCTCAAACCTAAATTGGTTGATATGGTTATGTAATTGCATAGCAAGTACAGGAGAACCTAAATGGCTTTGCTCATTAGGGCCTATAGGTGAGCAAATAATATATGAATACATGCAGTGTGATGGATGGGATGAGGGTTCACAGGTCATGATCCTTTTGCTGGATCTAACTGGCAGTTGGAAATGAGAAGGGTCATTGTGGTGTTTTGATTCTTAGAAGTTGTATATTATGTGTAAGGGCATCAGAGACTTGGGGAATTGCTTTTTAGGGCTGATTCTTTGGAAGCCTACCAGTTTCCAACACTGAGGTTGGAAACTCAACACAATTGAAGCTGCCTGCCCTAAGAGAATTCAATTTGGCTGGCGCAAAACAACAGAAAGGGCTTGGCTAGGGTAGAGGAAGGAGCTGAGTTTCCATTCACTGCTTTGTGGTTAATGCTATGATCAAAGCAAGATCTCATGAAAGGGAAGCTAGTAAGGCCCAGAGCCCAGAGTCCCTTAATAGCCAAATTGTTCTCTCCCAGCCAAGACAGACTGGTGTTTCCTACGTGGGAACTGTAAATCCCAGACAGAAACAGAGGTCAGAAAACCATTGTCCTTACAGTGGAGGAGATGAACATTACATAGTCATAAGTGGACAGGAGGAAATGGAAAGCCAGTTCAACAACTGACATCCTCTCTTTATACATTAAAAAAAAAATTAAATCTCAGAGATGTTCAGGGACTCAAGACCACAAGATAATGAGAAGTTCTTACGATTCAAAACTGGATCCCTTTCATTTCAAAGTCCAGGTTCCTTCCATTAGCTATATATTCCTTTATGGAAAAGGTGGATTTCTAAATGAACCATTGGCGAGCATTTGCATAGATATAAAAACATCAAAGCACACAAATCAGGAGTAAAAGGTAGGACAGCAAATGTGAGCTGCTGGCTGATGAACATAACATTTATTTTTCAGGCGTATACTGTACTTTGTGACTCATCACTCAAAGAGATGATGAGATTAATCTATGAAAATGGATTTCTTTGCTAGGAAAGACTATGTAGGGAAGAGCAGATTTCAGGATATGACTTCAAGAAGACAGAAGAGAGGTCAATAAAGGAGACAGGGAAGGAGCTTCCCGGAGTAGGGAAGAGCATCCTGATTAGGCAGGATCACAGAAACCAAAGAAGAGGAAAATGTGGGCATGTATCTTAAATGCATAGCTTTGCAGTCAGCGAAGAATTTACTAATAGAGAACAATATGACCCTTTTACTTTTCTTTGTTCCAACCATCCAGGACTCCCGGCAATTTCCTTCTTTGTTCCGTTCTTGTAACATAGATCACTTAAGGAATGTTGATTTGGTAGAGAAGGGCGTGCTGTATTTATTAGTATTTTGATTTAGAAAGAGAACCTGAAATATTCTATTTTTCACTAAGGGAGGGTAAAGGTTAAAAGGACATCTTGTTTGTTCTTTGATTGCTTGTGAAATTATTAATATCAAATAGGACAATTATAGTGGAGAATAATAATATCTATTTACAGCTATGGATCTCTAGGTCTGAAGAGCCCTACTTTCCCCCGGGTCAGAAAATAACAAGCTTGGACAGCTGGCTGGAAATATTTCCAACTGCCATTAGTTTGCATTTAGGGATAAATTCTTCTAATTAGATTAGATTTCTTCTAAATAAGAATTTATGGTATACTCTAGAGTTTCACTGCTTAAAGAAATTAAGTCTTTCCTAAGTTTAGTTCCAATGACTATCCTTGTTCTTTTTGAGTTTATGGTTTTTTCAGATAATATGTATTAGGTAATTCAATTACAGGTTATGGTTCTGTTCCCGTGTTATTCTCAGTGCACCTGAAAGTATAGCATATCCTTTGCTTGCTGCATTTATCACTAGTCATTTTCTAGGTAACTGACTACCTATTGATTGATGAAGGCTTGTAAAATTAATAACTGAGAAAGACACTTAGCCTCAAAGTGTTCAGTGAAATCCTCAGAGTTCCTTGTTTACAAAGTATTGTCTTTAAGTCACTTGCTTTCACATAGTACATGCAATAGTTTCTTGTTTAAAACCATGGACATTTGGTTCATGCAAAAGTTTTTCCATCATCTCTGTGACTGGCTAGTCCTTTGTGCAATTTCCAGAAAGATGTATAATGAGGAGTAAGTCAGTAGCCTAAAAGGTATGATGTTATTTCATGAATCAAACCAGATGTGTCAGTGGAAACATTTCATGCTGTTCCTTTTTATTACATTAAAGGGTTGATGATTTACAATGTAATTCCTCCCTTGGTAGCAGAACAGTGACTAAATTGATATTCTCTTACAAAGAGTTATTCGCATTATTTGTTTAAAGATAACTCTCTATATGGTTTTAATATCTTAAAGAGTCAAATTTCCTGTACCCTAATTGCTCTATTTACTTCATAATAAACCTGGTTTCAACTAGAAATAATATTAGGTATGCTAGAATAGAGTGGAGAAAAATTAGAAAAGTTTTTAAAGATAGTATAGTGTTTACAAGCATTTTGTGGAACCAAGAAATATATAAATCTAAGTAGCATAAACAATTTGCAATTAAGGAGAGAAAATAATGTACAAGTTATAGTGTCCTGTATAATTTAAAAGAAAAAGGGGCCCCTGGAAACCATAAGAGCACTTCCTTTAGGAAATAAGACTTGGGCTGTGATGAAAAAGGAGTAGTGTTTGCATGGACATGGAGAAGTAAGGGATGGCATACTAGGCAATGAGAAGGTAGAAACAATAATATAACCAATATAAGAAATGATGAATATACCATAATTACTAATATGCTCTTTTAATAGCTATAAGATCAGAATTATTACTTTCACAGCTTAAATTCTCTTTAGTTCTTTTGTCTGTTTCGTGTATTATTTTCTGATACAAGATGTTAAAAATCTCCCATTCTGATGGCTTATTGTAATGTTCTGTTTACAACTGTCAATTTTTGCTTTATCTCTTTTGAAGCTATGTTATTTGATGCTTATATATTTATTGGTGTCAAATCTTTCTGAAAATTTTTTCCTTTTTATTATTAGGTAGGGTTATTCTTTATTTGCAGTAAGATATTCCCATAATGTTCAATATTTTCTGATATTAATAATGTTATTGTTAATATCTTTATCATATTATTACTTTAGTATAGATAAGAATCAATTATATCTTTTATTTTATTTATCTTCAAACTTTCTGGGTAGATTTGTTAAAAGTATGATCCTTAAAAACAGAATGTAAATAGATTTTTTTAATCAAATTGGATTGTCTGTCTTTTCATCTATATTTATCTATTATAATTATTGATATATTTAGACTTAAATCTATAATCTTCTTGATTTGCTACTTCACATTTGCTTTCAATTTTCTCCTCTGATTTCTGTTTGGTGAATGAAGTTGTTACAATTTTATTTTCAGTGTGTTTGGGATCTATAGACTAGCTTTCTTTTCATACGGCCTTTAATTTTTCTAAAATATGCTTCTATTGATTTTAGAGAGCAAGAGGAAGGAAGAAGAAGAGGAGAAACATTGATAAGAGAGAACCATCCATTTTCAGGCCCCTACTAGGGATGGAACCTGCAACCCCAGGCATATGCCCTGACCAGGAATCAAACTGGCAATCTCTTGGGGTATGGAATGAAGCTCAACCAATTAAGCTACTCTGGGCAGTCCTTGTCTTTAATTTTTAACATAGTAAATATTTTTTCCAGCAAAGTATCTAAAGTGATTCAGTAATCCTTTCTTCTTTTAAACACAGGGCTCAAACTCACTTTATATTACCTACATTTTTATTTTTTTACTTTTGTCTAGAATGTTGATTTTATTCATTATAACCAAAACAAAACCCTGTTATTCTTATTTCTCATAGATAATAGCTAAGTTTTACTCCAATTTTTAAGCTCTTGGTTATCCATGTTTTTATTCTGGATTTATTTGTTCTTGCTTAAATAATGCATTTAGTGGCAGTTTCTTTTTTTTTTCTCTGGGATAAATGTTCCCAATCTTTTTCTGTATGAAAATATTCTTATTTTGGTCCACTGAATATAGATTAGTTTTGATTTATAAAATTACATATTCTAGTTTGACAGCTATTCTCACTTAGCACTTGTAATATTTTGTTCCTCTTTTCTGGTAGTCAGTGATGCTGTTGAGAAGTCATTTAACAATTGTTTTCATCTTGCTGATCATATTCTGTCTCTAACAGATTTTAAGATTTATTCTTCTATCTTGATGCCCTCTACCTCTGTAATACCATGACTAGATGTAAACATATCTATATTTTCTTACTCAGAACTTAGAATATACTTTTTACCTGAGTACCCACATTTCTTTTATTTTTAATTAAAAAAAACTATATAATGCCTTATTGTTTTTATCTAATTTCTCTCCTTCTAAAACCCTACTACATCTTAGTATTTTATTCTTATCTCTTTGTGCTGTCTTCTAGGTTAATTCCTCAGTTTACAAATTAGATGTCTAACTATGTTCAATGTAAAATGTATTCCATCTAGCAAAATTTTATTTCAATGCTGTAATTTGTGTTTACTTTTTGTTTTTATCTGCTTCCTTTTCATAACTATATACTGTTGTTTTGGGCTCTGTTTTTTTGTATATGTGTATATTTTCTGCTTTTTGTCTATGGATGTGATCCCTTTACTGTAAATCCCAAATAAAGTTGTTGTTATCATGGTTAATAAAAGTAATTCATTAGAAACAAATTGATACTCCAGTTATAGATTTTGTTATTACTCTCTTTCTAGGGATTAGATTTTTCTGCTTGCTGAAATTTTAGTTTGCAGGCTCCTCCAAACTATCCCAGTCCCAAGCAAGGCCACATAATAGTCAATTGCAGTCTATTAACTCAAGAAAGTATCTTGAGTAGAAGAGGCTTGAGCTATGTTAGTTGAGATAGATAGAGGGAAACATCATCACACTCACGGGAAACAATACAAGTAGGTGCTTAGGAAGAGAAATGAGGGTGATGCATAGGATGAATGTGGTGGGTATGGAGAAATATAAGGGAGATGGCCAGGCATTAAATCGATGAAAATGGGATAAGGAACCTCTAAAAGCCAAGTGGAAGAGTTTAGACTTTAAGCAAGTGCTTTTCAATGGAGAGCTTCTTTCAGCTTCTTCTGTGGAGTAATGATAACATGGATATGGTATTTGTGTAAGATTTTTTTAGGCAGTTATCCTTAATTTAAGGGACTAAGACCTAATTCTGACCGGGCAACTGCAAGTTTGCATGTAAGCATCTTTTGATTTAAGTAGGAGCAATCAAATCAGCCCTGTAGAAGGTGTTAGTAGGGAGAGAGAAGAGCACTCTGACAAAGAAGGGCACATTCACCCGACGGGAAAGGGCAAGTTCCCATCACTTCCTATTTTCACCCATCAAACATGAAAAGTGCAGTATCAGAGACATAGTTTAATTTAAAGTCCACTTTACATTATCACCAATGAAAATATTCTATACGCTCCCCATAACCCTTAAGTATTGTTTATAGAATGTCATTGTTAAATACAATTTTTTTGCAAATAAAACATACTTTGTATTATGAGCTCACATAGGATTCACACCAGGCTAATAAAATAGAACATGTTGACATTGTTAAAGTTAATGTACAGTAATTTAGTGCTTACTGCAAACATATTCAAGACTTATCTGAACAGCTGACATGTTGAAACACTTTGGACACTAAATAGACTCTTGCTGTGTCCTTGAGGAGTATCTAAGCTGCAATATTAATTTTGGAAACCCACCAAATGTAACTATAATGACAATGATTCTATTAGGGCTCTACAGAAATGTTTTCAAATTTTATAACTAAAACATATTTTATTATTACACTAAGATATTTATATTGCTCAATTGTACATAAAATACTCCAACAGAGTATTCAGGAAAGAATAAAGAAATTAGAAGGAAATAATGAAGCCATCCCAAATTCCAGATGAATATAAAGCTAATTTTATCTTTAAGGTCCTTCCATCTGTTATTATTATTTATTTTAAGGATTACACATTTACATACTTTCAAATAAAGAAAACTGAAAAGCAGACACATTTATAATGGAACATTGCATTCACAAGGAGAAACATCTAAAACCAGAATTTCTCTTGTAAAGGTTTGGCGAGGTCAAGTTGGATATTTGAAGTATGAAATTTTCTAATAACAAAAGAAGTAATCAAGCCAAGAAGATATTAGGCAATGGGGAAAGTGAAAGAGCAATAAAATAGTAGTAAATCCTATAAACATAGTGGCCAAATTGTTAATGTAGTTTTTATACTTTGTTCTTGTTGTTTTGTTACATTTATTTCCTATTTATTACCTTTAAATAAAGACAATGAAACTTTTAAGTTGGTTTGAGTAAAATAGTGTCTTTAAAAATTCTTGTCCACCTGGAACTTCAGAAGGTGACTTTATTTGAAAATAAGGTCTTTCTTTGCAGATATAAGCAATCAAGAGAAAGATCTAGATGAGATCATACTGGACTGGGCCCTAAATGCAATAACTGGGTTCTTCATAAGAAAAAAAGGAAACATAGAGAGAGACTACAAAGACTCAGAGAAGCAGGCAGAGATGTGAAATCAGAAGCAGAGATCCCAGCAATGCAGCCACAAGTCACGAAATGCTAAGAACTGCCGAGATAACAATTGCAGGGAGCCACCAATAGCTAAGAACAGGGCAAGGAAGAATTCTTCCCGTAAGACATCAGAGGGAGTATGACTGTGGTAACTCCCTGATTTCAACTTCCAGCTTCCAAATTGAGAAGGAAAAAAAAATTACACTTTCCCTGAGGAAAAAAAAAATTCAAAGTACCTAGCTAATGGTACTTTGTTATGACAGCCCTAGAAAACAAAGACAGCTGATGAATTTTATTTAATATAGATTCTGAAACCTTTTGAAAGGTTGAACTTTTCACTTTGGAAAATTTAACATACCCATGAGCAAAAGTAGCAGATGGAAATTTAAAGATATAAAAGCTTTTTCTGAACTGGGAAAATATTAATCAAATCAGACCCATGAAGAAAGTCAATTTAAAAATTTATAAATGATTCACATTCCTAAACTATTCAAAATGCGTCTAAGTACTTTTTTCACTAATGTATTCATCCAAATGTTAAAGAAAGAAGATATGAGTTAGAAATCTTGTCCAAAAGTTTTTTATAAGAAATAAATGGAAATAAAAATGAGATAATAAGATCTTTTACTGCTTCCTAGTTTATCTAAATATTGTGTCTATTTCATGATGTATTAATTTTGAATCTGAAAATTAATTAAGATAATCAATACCTGATAATGAATACCAGATCTTTATTCCTGCTTTTAAAATGCATGTGCCAATTGGAATCCAGAAGATTATGAAGATAGGGAGGAAATAATATAGAATCACTAGCTTTCATTTTTACCCTCCAAATTTAAGATTAGCAAGTTACTTTCCATTTTCTGAATATAATTTTTATTTAATATTATTAGGTCAAAAAGCTTTATTATTCTATGTGCCATTCATTTTTGGGGTGTAATTGGTTATTCAATTTGCAATCCTGTGTGGCAATGTCTATGTGCAATTGCATATATCATGTGATTACTTCTAAATACCATTGTATTTTGAGTACTATGCTTAAATAACAACACAACCATTTTGTTTCATTTTTTTCTAGGTGAGTAGAGTACGTGAACTATGAGAAAGCAATTAAAATCACTGTTGAAATTGAAAACTTAAAAAATCTGTTCATTTTCAGGCCATTGAAAAAGTAAATCTTGCTTTCTGGCTTACATTCAGGTGAGTAACTCTCTGAATCCTACAGTTTTCTCTTCTACTTCCAAAAGTAGTTTCAAATTTCCTTCAGATAACTCGGGGAAAATATACTGACATCACAGCAATAATTAATCAGTCAAATAGTTTTGTAGAGGGCCATTTCAAGGATTTCAAATTAATATTTCCAAACTATTATATTCTGCATTCATCATGTTCATCTCTCCAAAAAACTGCATGGCTTCTGATGCCTCATGAAGGAAAGCCCGAACTCCTCATTCAACACGGCTAAAATGGACCTCATATTCTGGCTCAAAAATACCTTTCCAAAGCCCTCTTCTAGGATGACATATCCAGGCTCTATTCTCCATGGATTAGACTCAGCCATTCACTGTTTCTAAGATATTTTATGAGCTTCCCTGTTTCTAAGATTTTTACTCACCTCCATCTTATTAGAAATGCCCATCACTCTTTGTATGCATCCAAATCTCCTACATGTAAGTCTTATGTTTCCTTTGAACTCACTGCTCTTATTACTTGGCCCACAGATTTGTCATTTATCACACAGGGCTCACAACAACTTGAAAACACTATGTGGTGTTTTTTTTAATTACCAATTAATGTGCACAATAGATACTATCACTGCCTACTTGAGTCTCACTTCATCTTAGACCATAACCACAGGTTTGACCAACTGGGCAACTGAAATTTGAATCGAACACGGTAAGATGAGGAATGGCCCAAAGATTGGGTGAGGGATGAAGATGAGAGTCAAAATTGAAGTGGAGCTCAGAAATAGATTATGTCAAGATGCAAAAGTGTGTATTTACATTTTGAACTAGATAAGTCAAACATATTTCATGACAAAAAAAGCTAAATTCATATGGCCATGTGACAATTATACTGTTTTGACTCCAGATTATTTTGTGGCATCTTCTGTTATTTCTTAAACTGTTTCATAGGTCATTACTGAACTCTAATTGCTTATATAGATGTCAACTTGAATATAAACAATTCAATGGAAGGAACTTTCTCTGACTTCACTTGTACTTTTCAGATTATATACAAGAGAGAAGGATATTCTACTGTTTGTAACAGCATGGATGGACCTTGAGTGCATTATGCTAAGTAAAATAAGCAAGACAGTGAAAGAAAAATACTAGATGATATCACTTACATGTGGAATCTAAAAAACCCCAACTCCGAAGCTAAGTAGTATTTACCAGGGACTGTGAGGTGGGAAGAATGAGGCAATGTTGGTCAAAGAATACAACCTTCTAGTTATACAATAATCAAGTGCTGGGGGACCTAATGTATAGCAGAGTGATTATAGTTTATAATACTTTATATAGGTACAAATTGCTAAGAGAGTAAAATTAAACGTTCTCAACACAGAAAGGAGATGGTGATTGATTCTGAGACAGGATAGAGTGGTTAGGTAATGCTATGGTGGTAATCATTTTGCACTATATAAATACATCAACTAAACATGTTGAAAACTGTAAACTTAAACTATATCTCAATAAGACTGAAAAAAAATGTTTTAGGCAATAAAAAAAATAGAACTACATTATGATCCAGCAATCCCAGTTCTGGGTATATACCCAAAGAAAATGAAAACAGGATACAGAGGAGATAGCTGGACTCCCATGTTTAATGCAGCATTGTTTACAACTAGAGGCCTGGTGCAATAAATTTGTGCATTGGGGGAAAGGGGGGTTGTCCTTCTGCTCAACCTGCTCCCTCTCCAATCTGGGACCCCTTGAAGGATGTCCGACTGCCCATTTAGGCCCAATCCTACCTGAACTCTCACAATCCAGGACTGCTGGCTCCCAACTGCTCACCTGCATGCTTTCCCGATAGCCTCTAATCCTTCTGCCTACCAGCCTGATCAGCCCCTAACCACTCCCCTGCCAGACTGATTGATGCCAACTGCTCCCCTGCCAGCCTGTTTTCCCCTAACTGCCCTCCTCTGTGGGCCTGGTCACCCCTAACTGCCCTCCCCTGCAGGCCTGGTCAACCCTAAGTGCCCTCCCCTGCAGGCCTGGTTCCCCCTCAACTGCCCTTCCCTACAGGACCAGTTATGCCCAACTTTCCTCCTTTGCCGGCCTGGTCACCCCTAACTGTCCTCCCCTGCAGGCTTGATGACCCCCAATTCCCCTCCCTTGCAAGCCTGGTCCCTGCCAACTGCCTTCCTGTCCACATGGTGGCAGGATCTTTTGACCATATGGGAGCAGTCATCCTGTGTGTTGGAGTGATGGTCAGTCTGCATATTACTCTTTTATTAGATAAGATAGAGGCCTGGTGCACAGGTAGGGGGCAGCTGGTTTGCTCTGGAGGGTGTCCTAGATCAGGGTGGGTGTTCCCTTGGGGCGTAGGGTGGCTTGGGCAAGGGGCCTGTAGTGGTTTGCAGGCTGGCCACACCCCCCAGTGAGCCAAGTGGAGACCCTGGTATCTGGAATTTAATTATTTTCTACAATTGAAACTCTGTAGGCTGGAGTGGAGCCAAACCTTCTGTTCCCACAGCCATTGAAACTTTGTTGCTTTAAGTGGAGGCCTGGGCCCACAGGGTGTGCAGAAAACTTGGCTTCCTCCATCACCAGGGGTAACCCAACCCTCCCTCCTGCTCTCTCTGTGGCCGTAGCCATCTTGGTTCGATTAATTTGCATACTGGCTTTGATTGCCTGGTGGGCATGGCTGGTGGGTGTAGCAGAGGTGTGGTCAATTTGCATATTACTTTTTTATTAGATGGGATAGCCATGATATAGAAACAACCCATGTGTTTATCAGTGGTAGATGAATAAAAATGTTGTACAAGTACAATAAAATAGTATCCAGTCATATAAATGAAGGAAATCCTATTTATTGACTACATGGTTGGACCTTCAGGGTATTATGGTAAGTGAAATAAGCTAGACAGAGGAAGTTAAATACTGCAAAATATCACTTATACATGGAATCTAAAAATTTTTAAGAAGTCATACTCATAGAAACACTCAAGAGAGTACGAAAGTGGTTGCCAGGCACCAGAGAGTCCGGGGATGAAGAGAAAGGTTGGTGAAAGGATGTAAACTTTCATCTATAAAATGAATAAGGCTTGAGGATCTAATTTGTAACATGGTGACTATAGTTGATACGACTGTGTTCTATAATTAAAATTTGATAAGAGAGGATAAAATTAAAATGTTCTTACCAACAAATAAATAAACAAAATGTATGAGGAGATGGAGTTGCTAATTAACTAGATGGGAAGAATCCCTTCACAATCTGTATGTACATCAAACCATTAGGATGTACACTGTATATGTCTTACTATTTTATTTGTCAGTTATACTTCAATAAATCTGGGAACAAGTTTTTAAAAGGCAATAAGTACAGGAAGTAAAAGTTGGACTATTCCTAGCCAGAAAGGGGATAAATATATTTCTTCACTAAGTAATACTTTGGTGCTGTCACCTCCTTTTACAGGGAAGAGGTATAAGGTAGACACTAGGGAGATGCATAAAGAATGTTAATAGGTATTGATCTTGCCTTGGCCAGTTTGCTACATGGTTAGAGCCCATGCCCTGAAGGGCTGTGGGTTCAGTTCCTAGTCAAGAGCACATACCTGGATTGCAGATTCCATCCAGGGCCTCGAGTTGGGGCATATTTAGGAGGCAACAAATGGATCTGTTTCTCTCATTTCTCTCTCTTTCTATCTTCTTTTCTCTCGCTCTCTCTTCCTCCACTTCCTCCTTCTTTCTCTCCTATTTCCCCCTTCCCTTCCTCTCTTTCCAAAAATCAAAGGAAAAAAATATCTTCAGGTGAGGATTAACAACCACTATAAAAAGGCATTAATCTTGCAAAATATACCGTAGTATGTTTCCTAATGTAGGTAGTCAATAATAAAATTGATAATTTCAATTTATTAATACTTATAACAACATTGTTAAGCATAAGCATGGTTGGCAATTTAAAGGTAAATCTTTTCTTTCTATAAAATATACTCTTGCAATTGGTAAAGTTTTTATTTACTTTCTTAAAAATTTCACCTTGAATTTTCAAGGCTTTGCATTAGTACTAATATTTTTGTTAATTGATCTCATCATCCCTTATCACATTTAAAAGAAATTTGCCACAAATAAAAATTTCCTAAGACAGTAAAAAGCATCTTTCTAGCCTCTAGTTAGAATATAAGATAGAGGTGGGCTGACTATGGTCCATGAGCCAAATCTAGCCCACAGCCTGTTTTGTATGAGCCACAAGATAGAAATGTGGGTTTTTTTTACATTTTTAAAGAGTTTAAAAAAATAAAAATAATATATCATGCATAACGTTAACATTATTTACAATTCAAATTTCAATGTTCACAAATAAGGTTTCATTGGAACACAGCCATGCTTATTCATTTATGTGTTGTCTCTAGCTACTTTTGTGGTTTGGAATACTTGCAGCAAAGAGTGCAAAACTCAAAAAGCATAAACTGTTTAGTATCTGGCCCTTTATAGAAAAAGCCTGCCTGATTTCCCAGAAATAAAAAGAAAATAATTAAGGTTTATAAAATGGGTTATACATTTTAAATAACTTCCTTTAACGTGCAATGAGTTGAGAACATTGTATATTATAGTGATATCTCTCTCCAGAACACCAAATAAAAACTAAACTTAAAATTCATAAGTGTAAAAAATTAATGTAAGAAAAATATTTTTCACAATAGTTAATGTTTTTAGTTAAATACAAACCGACATACAAGAGATACCATTCACTAGTTGTGACCTGTAATCAACAACCCACTGGTCAGGAAAAACTCACGTATAATCTCTAACAGGTGCAAAGCAGTGTTACCTAAGACAAATACTAGAATGGAAATGCCCCTATGGGAATCAGAATTATTTTCTAAATAAATGTGAAGGCAAACATTCCTCAGAACTACCAAAGGCATCCTAAGCCATAGTGGAAAACTTTCACTTTTTTCCTCTGCTTTACTCTTAGAGGCTATCTCAGCATTGGTTCTTCTAGATATTGAGAAAAGCACATAATTTGATAAGTATGCTACATGCATTAGTATTCTCTTAATGAGTACAAATTGTATAAGTATTAAGTGGATCTGCATAAATGTAAAATGAACTGTTCTAAATGAAAGATGTTCTAAATAAAAAAAAATTCCAGCCAGAGCCGGTTTGGCTCAGTGGATAGAGCCTCGGCCTGTGGACTGAGGGGTCCCAGGTTCGATTCTGGTCAGGGGCATGTACATTAGTTGCGGGCACATCCCCAGCAGGGGGCGTGCAGGAGGCAGCTGATCGATGTCTCTCTCTCATCGATGTTTCTAACTTTCTATCCCTCTCCTTTCCTCTCTGTGAAAAATCAATAAAATACATTTTTAAAAAAATTCCAATTATACACCATCACCTATATATACATTTTTCTATTATTTCCAGTTCTTTAAGTAAATGACCAGAAAAACAGAAACAGAAATGCACTCATTTCGTATTTACCCATTATTTACTTACTTGGTTGACATATAAAATCAGAGCATCCATAAAATCCCTTTAAAAAGTTGTGTTTGGGAAAATCAAATTATTTTACACAAAAGAGATAGTTCCCAAAATAGGGATGTTCTGTAGT
Source organism: Lasiurus cinereus (assembly GCA_011751065.1). NCBI lineage: Eukaryota > Metazoa > Chordata > Mammalia > Chiroptera > Vespertilionidae > Lasiurus > Lasiurus cinereus. Next base: position 17,162,543 of record JAAGEH010000426.1, read on the forward strand.
AAATTTCGTATCTGCAACAGTTCTTTTCCTGTCCCAAGTATAGATTTGTAGGTCACCTTAATCAAATTGCTTATTCTTTCTCCATTTGTATTCTTTAGCAAATATTTTCTTTAGCATCTATCTATGGGCTAGGTATTGTGTGGGATGTTACACAGAATAAAAAGATGAATCAGGTAGAACTGTGATCTCAAGGATCCCCTGAACAAGTAAGAGTATTAATCATACACACAAATAACTGCAAAGTAGAAAATGATGAGTGCACCTAAGAGAGGTACAGATCAGATACTTTGGAAGGTCAGTGGGAAAAGTGATTACTTCCAGCTGGAAAGATCCGGGAGGGATTTATTGATGAGGCTGCATTTGAACTGTACCTTAAAGGATGGTTAAGAAGGGTAAATTAAATTGAGTAGCAAGGGCATTCCACACACTAACAGTGTGTGTAAATGACAGGTGAGAATGTGGTGGATATGTATAGGTGCAGAGGAAAATGATATTTGTTTGTCTATAGCTTACGAAGTGTAAAGTGAAATGAGTTATAGGTAAGTCTAGACATTCACCTGGAGGTCAGAACAGGAAGGCAATGCAGCCTGAAGGAAGCTTTGAATTTGGACAAGTCTGGGCTCAAATCCTAATTCTAGATATGTACTGGCTACCTTGATAAACTAGGACTCTTCCTTTACTCTAAGTCTTGTCAAGAAACCTAAAATATATTTACTTAACTTGCAGGGTTACTGTAAAGATAAGAAATATATATGGAAATATTCTAAAACAATATCTGGCACATTTGTGATGCTGAAGGAATGCTAGCTATTATAATGTCAATATTATATCAAATAACAGGCTAAAATTTTTTATAGTTATGTGAGAATTTATTTACTTACTTTTAATATATTTTTATTGATTTCAGAGAGGAAGGGAAAGGGAGAGAGAGATAGAAACATCAGTGATGAGAGAGAATCATTGATTGGCTGCCTCCTGCGTGCCTCAATTGAGGATTGAGCCCGCAGCCCAGTCATGTGCCCTGAAGAGGAATCAATCGAACCATGACCTCCAGGTTCATAGATCGATGGATGCTCAACTACTGAGCCATGCTGGTGAGGCCTTCTGTAAGAATTTATTGTGCCAACTATGGGAAAGTACAAGGTCATCAGAATCTGAAATGAGAAACTACATATTTGGAAAGAGTCAAAGAGCTAACTAGTGTACTTTTTAATTGAGAATGGCCAAGTCAATCACCTGGTGATCTTTGCAAACAGCCTCATGACTGAACCTCACCCCAGGCCAATTAAATTAAACAAATTAAACTCTCTATGCCTAAAGCCTGGACATGGTGTTGTTTAAAAGCTCCATAGGGCTTCTAGAGCATAGCTGCAGTTAATAACTACTACTGATTTAGATGCAAGTTATTGCAATTGATATGAGAAATATCAGAAATGCAGCAAAATCAATTTTATTATAATAAATTAAGTTATTTTTCTTCTACTACATTACTGGATGTCTGTTTTCCAGACTCTCTTTTTCTGTTTCTCTGCCACACTCTCTGGCTTGTCCAAAGGCCCAAACAAAGGGCCTGATACAGTAAAGGCCAAATAGATGTTTGTTGAATGACTACATGATTGACTGATATTATTCCTACTTCCCACTAGTCAAAAATGACAAGCTAAAGAACAGTATAAGGTGGGTACTAGGTAGCAATATTTAAAATATTTACCCTTTAATCCTTGTTTTTTATTGCAAAGGTAGTCTCAATTATCACGTTAATGTTTACATTAGGTTTACATATGTAATTTTAATGAGTTTTAAACTACATCTGGACAGTAAGATCATAAGCTAAAACATGCAAGGGTAAATTCATGATAGATAACATATCTTTAAAGTTATTAGCAACAATTTCAAAGTAATGTTTTCAACACCTTTTTTAAACAAAACTGTATTCTAAATTATATTTTACCTAGACACGATACATAGAAATACTCTTTAAGAAATATGTTTTATTTCAATAGTGTTATTATATTATTCTGTAGAACAGTTGGTGAATCACAGTTATGATGTAAAATTTGCTAATAATCTTCAAAGAAAAAAATTCATTCATACATTCAAGTATAAATAAAGGGATATTGAAGTATAGACAACAGACTGAGAAATAAGTGCTAAGGAATCACCAGCAACTCCTGGCTTCTTAATATTTGAATGGATTTTAGAGATAATCTGGGAAAATGTCTTACCAAAAAAGAGGAAATTTCTTTGGTCCTGAAATCTAACAGTGAAGGAAAAACTACCTGCTTCTTGTCAAAATACTAAAAAACTGATTGAAACGTACTAGTAAAAGCTCACCTCCAAAAGGGGGGCATCAATTTGGGGCTCTCTCATTATATCTTAGTGGACTGAGAGCAGTTCTAAGGGCCAACCTCATTCAAAATTATAACAAACAGATGGCACGTTTCACAGCCAGCAGAAGTAATGGAGGTATTACAAGGAGACCAATAGGCTCCCCAATAGCTCTTGTTTTGGCAGGTGTCTACTCAGGTAGCTGTGTTTTCTGAAATGTTTATTCCTGTGTAACAGGAGCCCTCAGCTTTTATGAGTATCTATGTCATCACAGTATTTACTATACGTAAGACAATCAAAACCATTAAACTGTTTCTAATCCTTTCCTCTGCGGTTATATAAATTGTTTGTTTACCCTGAGAGTACATGAAAATTTTATAGGCACACTCTAGGATTGCATCTATCTAGCTTTGCTCTTCAATAAACCTTCTGAAAATATTCAAACTCGTGTATACCTCAGTGTAACCACATTGTAATCCATGTCTGTTGCTTTCCCATAAATAATCCAAGCTGGCTAAAAGGCACACCTCATGGCCAAGAGAGGAAAACATGATGAAATTCTAAATCTTTGGTTTGATTCACTTTAATAGTTGTCACCACTCTCATGGAGGAGGCCAACTGTATCCTGTATCTAGGATGGCAGAAAATTAATTGCAATAGTGTCTCGTTGTATTACAGGGAACAATAAAAAATAGAAAATAAATCAGAGATGTGCTATGAAGAAAAATAAGACACATTAAGGGAGACAGTGAGTGAGGCAGGCTCAAGAAAAGACAGTCAAAGTTTGAAAGGCTTTTTTAAAATTTTTTTGAGAGAGAGAGTGGAAGGGAGAAGGGGGAGAAGCAAACATCGATGTGAGAATGGCACATAAACTGGTTGCCTCCCCCAAGTACCCCAACTGAGGCCTAGAATCAAATCTGCAATCCAGGTATGTGCCCTTTACCAGAAATCAAACCTAAGACCCTTCAGTGTGTGATCAATGCTCTAACCATTGAGAACACCAACCAGAGCAAGAAAGGCATTTGGTGGGGGAGGATCATGGAACACAGATGTTCAAGTAATGATGAGATGAGCCAGACCATTTTAAAGGAAAAGACCAGTTTGGGAAAAGATATATAAGAAATCCAAAGCCTGGAGATGAGAATGTACTACAAAAAAATGGGAAGTGAGGCCAGAGTGGCTGAAACAGCTGGGAATAAAGGCCAAAACCTGTTTGTCTCAGTGGATAGAGTATCAGCCTGCAGAATGAAAGGTTCCAGATTAGATTCCAGTCAAGGGGAGGTATGCAGGAGGCAGCTGATCTGATGTTTCTAACTCTCTATCCCTTTCTCTTCCTCTCTGTAAAAAAAAAATCAATAAAATATATTTTTTAAAAAACAGCTGAGAGTGAAGGAGATTAATTAATGATGAGATTAGATAGATTTTTATGTGTCAACTTGACAGAGCCATAGGCGTACCCAGCTACTTGGCCACACATTATTTTGGGTGTCTTTGTGAGAATTATTTGGAGGAGATGAACATTTAAATTGACAGACTGAGTAAAGCAGCTTTCCCTCCCTAATGTGGATGGGTCTCATCTAATCAGAGGAAGGCCTGAATACAACACAGGGCTGACAATACCCTTCTCCCCCAGAAAAAAAAAAAAAAGGAAAATTCCTCCTGCCTGCTTGACTTTCTTTAAAGTGGAACATTGGCTTTTTTCAATTTTCAAACCCAAAATGAAACATGGCTCTTCTTTAGTCTCAAACCTACCTATCAGCCTTCAGACTAGAAAGACACCATTCATTCTCCTCATGTTCAGGCCATCAGACTCAGATGGGAACTAAAGCATTGACTCTCCTGGGTCTCCAGCTTGCTGACTCTGCAGTTCTTGGGATTTAGCCTTCATAATCTTAGAGCCAATTCCTTGACATCTTTATCTGTATACATATATATATATATATATATATATATATATATATATATATATTATCTCCTATTGATTCTATCCCTCTAGAGAACCCTGAATAATGTAGGAGCTTAGGAGGTATATAATCTATGCACTATTAAAAAGGAGCACTCTCTAGTTAGCATGGCCAGACTGTGGTGGGGTAAGGGTAGAATCAGAACAGTCAAGTGCTATTACAATAATCCAGGCAAAAGAAAAAATGGTGGCCTTTACTAGGGTGGTGGTAGTGGAGATAATGAGAAGTAGTGAGAGTCTATGTGTATTTGAAGACTGAGCTAACAGAGTTTGCTGACAAGGGATAGAGGAAAAAGGATGAAGTTGAGAAAGATTTCCAGAGATTTTGTTCATAGGCCAAAACTGGCAGAATACAGTTTCCGTTGTAAAAACAGGTTTGTAGGAAAAATTGAGAGTTCATCTTAGAGCCATTTATTTTTGAGAAATCTATTGGACAAGCAATAGAATAGGCAATTGGACACACTGTCAGAAGTTCAGAGAAGTTAGTTAGGGATGGAGGTCAAATTTTTGCTCTAGTTGGTACATAGACAACATTTAAAGCTATTGGGCTAGAGGAGAACTCCTAGAGAGTGTGTATGGACATAGAAGATTTCTTCAGAAATGGAGATCATCTCACATGGGCTGTCCCATAGTAAATATTTTATAATGCACAGAGCACCTAACACAATACAGTCTACATAGATTTCAGTAAAATGTAGAGATTACATTGAGGTAGGTTGATGATGGCTTTTCTACTTACATCCTTCGGAAATGCTATTACTTCATCAGTCACTTCACTCATTTTATATATTTTAAAGTTAGTATGAGATTAATATGCACAGCAATATTTCTATGTGTTTGAAGATTATAAGAGTCGAATAGGCATGCACCCCATGCTAATATATACTGAAAAAGTATTCTAATAATTATACTTTCTAGGCTGACATGGACTTGTAATTGACCCTAGGTAAATCACCCATATTTTCTGTCTTGATCTAAAACAATTTATTTTGGTTTCATTATCTCTAAAATAACATTTCTATTTAGCAAAGTTGTGAATACTACAATAGAACTTACTATACTCAAACCCTTAAAAAGTTCTGTTTAACATGGAGGCAATTTCTACACAGTTTATATAGATGCAAATAGATGAAACAATATCTTAATGTACATAGAGAGCAAAAATACATACTGTATCTCCTTTTTATATGCTTAAAACTACAATATAAAACTAATATAAACATGATTCTTATACTAAAATATGAAAATTTTCAAATTTACGTATTTCGTATTTATGTTATAGTAGAATTTTTCTATTTTTCTTCCCAGAAGTTAGAATGGAAAGTTTTAGAAAAGACTATGGAATAGTGCAAAGAGAGCTGGACTGAGAGTACCAACTATGCCATTGTTGGTATGATGTCAAAAAATCATTTAACCACTTAAGATACTTTTCCTTATTTATAAAATACAGAGTTAGAATAGATTATTGTTAATGTTACTTCTGGCTCCAAGCAAAGAGGACTCAGTGGGATGAAAGAACAAACAAAACAACCAACAAACACAACGACAATAAAAACTCGCATGTTCCAAAGTTCATAATCAAAAAATGTGAAAAGACCACCCATGGAATGGGAGAAAATACTTGCAAACCATATATCCAATAAGGGACTTGTACCTAGAATGCAAAAAGAAATCTTACAACTTGATATTAAAAGACAAATAACCCAATTTAAAAATGGGGAAAGGTTTCAAATAGACATTTCACTAAAGAAGATACATAAATAGCCAATAAGCATATTAAAAGATGCCCAACATCATTAATCAGGGAAATGTAAATCAAAATCTCAGTGAGATTCTACTTCACACACACCAAGTGTTATAAGCAGTAAGACAGATAATAACAAACATTGGTGAGGAACTAGAATCATCATCATGCTGGATAAATGAAAAATGGTGCACCTGCTTTGGAAAACTGTCTCACAGTTGTTCAAAAAGTTGAACACAGAGTTACTATATATAATCTAGCAATTCTACTAGCACATTTTCATAATAGCTAAAAAGTGAACCAACACCAAATTCCATCAATAAATTGGATAAATAAAATATGGTATACCCATGTAATAGAATATTATTTAACAATAAAAAGTAATGATGAAATACCAATATATGCTACAACATGAATGGATCTTGAAAACATTATGCTAAATAAGTGACTTACAAAAGGCCACACTGTATGATTACATTAATATGAAATGTCCAGAATAGAAAATCCATACAAAGAGAAAATAGATAGTTATGTAGGGTTGGGGAGGGATGGGGTAAAGGGAAGTGACTGCTACCTGGTACAAGGGTTTTTTGAGAAAAGAATGTCCTAAAATTGATTGTGGGGATGGGTTGCTTAACTGTAAATATATTACAAATAACTGAATTGTATACTTTAAAAAAGTGAAATATATATCAATAAGGCTGTTAGTAAAAGGAAAAAATAACACTATGATTCAATATAGTTATTTGTGTGTGTGGTTTTGACGCATTTCTGAAAGGAAGTATCATTTTATTCCAAGAAAACTTTCATCAATCATATTTTATGCAAACTATGAAGCCAAAATATGGTCAGGAGTAGGCATTTCTATCAATCATTTTATAAAGGCATAAACGTACAGGTTCCAGCACCTTGTTAGTAACTAATCAGTCAGTCCTGAACAGAAATTTCTGGCATGTGGCTTTTATCACAACCACAGTGTTTCATTAATATTCTTAATTCCTTTAAATAAATGTTAGTTAATTAGTCACTTCATGCATATAATTTTCATATTTTCATAATTATACTTCTGTTCTTACCAAAATTTATGTAATCAATAATTGCCATATGCAATTATATAAAGCTATAAACATACTGTATTGGAAAAATTCACAGAAGATACATTTGCATTAAAAAATAACTTTTTTCACTTTTAGCTATCCATATCATTTAGTACTGATTTTAACAATTTTCATTTTTAACCCAGATCACTAGATATGAAAGAAATTTATTTTTGAGAAAAATTACCAGTAATTTCCCTTAGAGATAACATATCAATGAAATATACTGTAAGTTAACACTCTATGAAAAAATTACATGTCATATACAATTTTTAAGGTATATGTAGAGAAAACAAAATATAGTTTTTGCTCTATAATTGATTGTGGGAATGGGTTGCTTAACTGTAAATATATTAATATTCACTACATTAATTTCATGTTTAGTTGTATATACTCCTGTGTTATCTACTCCTTTAATTACCCATATCTATGTAGGAAATCATAGAGCCAGAAAAATAAAGAAATTTAAAATAAATGAAAATGTTATCTAGGACTCATCCACCTTAATTCACATATGGAAAAAGTGAGGTCATGGGAATTTGAGTGACTTCACATGGTCACAAAACTCGTTAGCAGTAGGGCTTAGCCTAACCTCAGAATCCTGCCTGCCAGTCCAGGGCATTTTCCTTCTGTACCAAGAGAGTACTTGGTTTAGCACTTAAGTACTGTAGTTCAATTATCTGGTTTTGTGTTTATGCCTGTCCCTTGACTGTGAGATCTTTGAAGTCAAAGGATAGGTCCTCTCTTGTAGCCTCCAGAGCTTAGAAAAGTGCCTGGAACACAATGACAATTCTGCTCAACATAATGATAATTGCTCAACATATAGTTCTTTGAAAGATTTTTTTTTTCAAATTTTGACCTTTCTTTTTCTTAAAAAGAAAAATCTCTTCACCTATCATAGTGGGTATGCAATAAATGTTGTCTTAATGATAACTTTGTTGAATTTCTTATTGTGAAATTGAGAGTAAATACTTAAATGTTTATTTTATTTAGCTTTATAAAATATAAAAATGTGTTATGTACATATGTACCAAACACAATGAGTGGTAATTATAAGGTTATTAGAGGCCCAGTGCATGGATTCGTGCTCTGGTGTGTCCCTCCAGGTGGCCTGTGGGGATTGGGCTAAAACTGGGTCTCCAACATCTCCCCATGGGGTCCTGTATTGTGAGAGGGTGCAGGCTCGGCCAAGGGACCCCACCAGTGCATGATCGGGCCTGGGAGGGGCCGCGAGAGGGCCCGCGAGAGGGTTCCAGGGCATGTCCAGCCTACATCACCTAATCCAGATTGGCCAGACCTCAGCAGCAAGCTAACCAATGAGTCAGAGCATCTGCCCTCTGGTGGTCACATCATAGCAACTGGTCAAATAGTTGAACAAATGGTCGGACACTTAGCATACTATATTATATAGGATTAGCTAAAAGCAACAGATTATTATAAATTCTCTGGCATTTCCATGGCAAAACTGTTCAAATTATAAACTTTCATTTATATCAAAATTAACCTAACTCAAAGAATAGTGTATAGATAGAACATTAATACTCCATATATATTTTCATTGGCTGCAGCATCAACATTTTCTCTTTGAAATAATTGTATTTAACACAGATGTATTAGCACTTGGATATTAAATAAATGCTTCTGGGTCTCGTCTCCATTCTGGAGGCTCCACAGAGTAGATTTGCTTTTATTTTGTTTCTACAGAAAAATTCATAGAAAATTTATAATTGATTGATACCAAATCAATGAGAAGGTCGAAGCCCTTAACAGCATATTGTCCTAGTATTTGCAAATGAGAAATCTAAGGTATACCCTGGGCAGAAGTAGGGATAAGATAAGATTTCACTAACTTTCACCTCCCATAGGTGCTTTCTAGGGGCATATCTTTAGCTTAGAGGATGAAGGTCCAGGGCAGAGGAAGACCCATGGATTTATCTTCTCTATTTCCCTATTGGTCAAGCTAAAATATAAAATATATCTCATACTTAAGTCAAAGCCTCATGGTGTCATTATTAGGAACATACAACAAGTACCAATGAACAAAATAAATAAAGTACTCTTAACATGCAATATGCACCTGCTACATCTTTTGAAATCAACGTATTTTGTGTGAAGTATGTATTTATATTTCCAAAGAATAGCTCCACTTCTCATTCTCTTCACATTTCTGCCACACACTAATCTCAAAGTTGAAGACCAAATGATGGTGCTACCAAAAAAGACTTTTAACTCAGGAAATACTTGTATAATGTCAAATATTTTGCTCTTTTAAATATGAAGGTTATTTAATATTTAAAATATTAGAGGCTCACTGCATGAAATTCATGCATGAGGTGTGAGTTGTGTGTGTGTCCCTTGGCCCAGCCTACACCCTCTCCAATCTGGGACATCCCTCCCACAATCCAGTACTGCTGGCTCCCAACTGCTCACCTGCCTGCCTGATTGCCCCTAACCGCTTCTGCCTGACAGCCTAATCACCCCCTAACCATTCCCCTGCCAGCCTGATAGATGCCTAAACTGCTCCTATGCCAGCCTGATTGCCCCAAACTGCCCTCCACTGACAATCTGGTTATCCCAACTGCCCTCCCCTGCTGGCCTGATAGCTCCCAACTGCCTCCCCTATATGCCTGGTTGCCCCTAGCTGCCCTTCCCTGATGGCCTTTTCACATCTAACTGCTCTCCCCTGCAGGCCTGGTCCCCCCCAAATGCCCTCCCCTGCAGGCCTGGTCCCCCCCCGCAACTTCCCTCCCCTGCAGTCCATCTTGTAGTGGCCATCTTGTGTCCATCTGAGGGTGGCCATCTTTGACCACATGGAAGTGGCCATCTTGTGTCTTGGAGTGATGGTCAATTTGCATATTACCTCTTTATTATATAGGATGTACATTTCTTAAGGACTGGGTCTCCTCAATACATTGAAGATATTGAGTATTTACAACTCTGATAAAGATTACCAAAATATAATCATTCATAGGCAACCACTAGACAGATGATACTAACTTAGTCTCTACATTGATACTAATAGGTACAGTCCATTTCCTCAAAGAGCTTACTATGAGCACAGGGGAGACAAAAGTTACATAAAATACATCCATTATTAAAAACCTAAATAAAATATGGAGATGGTGAGTACATAGGCATTTTAAAAATGTAGAAAGAACAAGACAAATTCCTGGAGGAGATGAAACTTATTGTGGGCCTTGAATAAGAAACAATAATTTCAGTAGCTGCAAACTAAAGTGCCTACATGAAAGTACCTACATTAGGAACTACTCAAAAATACTAATTGTTTGTAACTTCTTTGACACTCAAAAGATTACCCGTACACAGTAGGCTAATATAATTTTGAAAATTATTCTATGTGTACATGCATAAATAAAAACATGTGTGTATATACCTGCATTCACATGCATATATATAAAATAGAAACTTTGTTACTATATCTCTATTTAAAATATAATCTTTCTACTAACTTATTTTTATCTTTCAATCAAATCTTTCCTCTTATATACCAACCTATATTATTTTGCTTTGTTTCTACCAGAAAAGACACTTGTACCAGTGAAGGTAGTAGACTGACAAGGTCCTGTCTTCTAAAAACAAATAAATAATAATAATATAAAGGTCTTCACTTGCTGTGTTCATTCATTCATTTATATATTCATTCAATAAGTATGTAACACTCTGTGCCAGGCATGAAACTAGGGAAGCAGAAACAGACACTACTCTTCTTCATTCAGCTTACATTCCAATAGGGGAAAGACATTTCGCAAAGGATCACATAAATCAATGGAAACTGCAGCTGCCACAGAGCTATGATAGACAAACACAGTGTGTAATGACAGCCCATCACAGTTAGATTGGATAGAGTCAGGGTGATTGCCAATGGCTTTCTGGACATGGTGATACTAAGCTCTAAAGGAAGAGGAGTTTATAAGTAATGAGGATAGGAAATGCTGTTTCAAATAGAAGGAAAAAATTATGCAAAATCCAGAGGTAGGAAGATAGAAGTGGGAGAAGTTTCAGAGAGAGAGCAAGTTGAGAAGCGGGAAAAATTAGGATGGGCCGTGGGTGAATGTATTGGTTACATAACTGTCCCAGGGGACTGTGCCTAAAAAATAGACTCATATCTCACTCCTGGATTTTCATCACTTCCAGTGAATTATCACTGTCTATTTTGTTACATTTGCTTTTAAGCTCTGATTTTAACAAAGGAAGTAAATGGCAGAAAACACAGGAAAAGTATCAGCTGGCTAGTAGCCATTCATTGAATAGTATTTAAATAGCATTACATATGAAGACTACCAAAATGAGTTATTTCAGGACTCTTGCTGATTCTATCTTTATATACCCAATATCAGAATTAATTATTAAGCTATGTGAAATGTAGTTTATTCAATAATATGACAACATAATCGAAAGTTTTAAAATAAAAAATTAGACAATGTGCTACAATCTCATCTCACAGAGCAGAAGAATAAAAATTGTCATTTGACCCATAAATGTTCAGATATTCTCATTAGTGCCTTATTCCATTGCCTGAGGCACTAATATGATTATTGGGTAGAAAGAATAATAAAAAGATGCAATCAACCCCTGGCTCAGAGACTATCATTGCTAAGACCCTCCTATGGATCAAAAGAGTCCTTAAAGAAAATAAGCACACTTGGAATTTTACATACATGTAATCCCTGTTTTTCAGTGTCTCTTGCCTGCAGATCTGGGTGTGTGGCTTCTTGGCTAATGTGTTAAATCCCCACAGGTTACACTAGGCAAGCCTGGGCCTTGTTAAAGGTTAAAAAAGGACATGTCTTCATTCTCTTCAGAGAGTAGTATTATCAAGGAAGATATGCAATAAATATCTGCTTTCTTCCAGAAGGAATATGTGCTGTTTTCCTTACTGTTATGTTTTCAGGAAAAGATTTGGATTAGTGATAATATGGCTCATGGAGTGGCTTCAGTGTGCATTTCTAAGAATTCCACTCTGAAAACTTGTTCAAAAATAAAATAAAACTAAAAGAGAAAGGCTAACAATTCTGTGTGGGATGGAGGAAAGGCAGGGAATGTAGAAAGAGGAAGTAACAAAGGAAAAGATAAAAGGACTCATGGACATAGTAAACAGTATGGGGATTGTTGGGGGAGAGGCAGGGAAAGGTGGAAGAAAGTATAGAGGGCATAAATGGTGACCAGAAAAATTAAATAAAAAATTAACCTTAGCTGGTTTGGCTCAGCGGATAGAGTGTCGGACTGGATTGAAGGTCCCAGTCAAGGGAACATACCTTGGTTGCAGGCTCTTCCCTGACCAGGCCTTGGCCGGGGTACATGCAGGGGGCAACCAATCAATGTGTCTCTCTCATATTGATGTTTCTCTGTCTTTCCCTCTCTCTTCCACTCTCCCTAAAAATCAATGGGAAAATATCCTCTGGTGGGGATTAACAACAACAAGAAAAATTTAAAGCAGAATCCTGGGATCAAGATCTAGAGTCTGATTAGGTTGTTTTTAGCTAAGCACTACCAGACATCCTAAGGTTGGGTATTCTAAAACTTTGTTAGAAACGCTTTCATGCCACATATTTTTGTTTTGGATTTAGCCTTTGTTAAATAAATTTGAATTTGATTATACATTTTTTTAAAAACCTCAAAATAGTAAAGCAGAAAACGAAGCATGTATTAGATTAAACAAAGAAACAAGAAATGCTAGTCAGATCACTAAATCTAGTAAGAAAATAAATAAAATTGAGGCAAAGAACATTCAGAAAAAAATCTTTGTTTTTAATGTAGTTTTCAAAGCCTTAGGAAAACCAGGTATTTTTGAAGAATCACTAGGTATTTCTAAGTCACTGCTGTATTTTTATAAGCCTTTGCCTATCTTACCTAATAATAGAGAAACATGTAAATTGACCATACCTCCACTATGCCCACAGCCAATCAGAGTGATTATGCAAATTAACCCCCAAAAATGGCAGTTAATTTGCATATATACCTGGATCTTAGGAACCTCCTCAGCACCCAGGTCACTCCCACCTGGCCATTGGAGAGACCAAGCCTAAAGCTTAGGGCTTGGGAAGAAGCCAAACCTGGGACCAAACGCAGACCATCCGGAAGTCAATGCTGGATTGCCCAGCTACAGCCTGGCTACCCAGCACTGATTGCTCAGGTGGCTGAGACTCAGAAAGTGAATCAGGGTCTGATCTGCAACCTCAGAGGAAGCTATTTATCATGGTACTTACCTCTCTCTCTCCCTCTTTCTTTCTTCTTTGGCTTTTTTTCTCTCCCAGCCTAGGGGTTGGGGAGGGTGTCAGGGTCTGCTGTTAAGCCCTGCCTCTTTGATCAGGCCCAGGGATAGGCCTGGAGATTCTGACTGGCACAGGAACCAACCATTCAGAACCAAAGGTAGGTGCTGTGGGGACCCAATGGCTGCCTAGGAGATGGAGCTTCTGACACTGACTGGCATTGAAACTGACCAATGAGAACCAAATCTGGGTGCTGTGGGGAGCCAATAGCTTCCTAGGAGGTGAAGCTTTTGACACTGGTATAGGAACTGACCAATCAGAACCAAATTGGCCAGCAGAGGAGAGCAGTTAGGTGCAAGATCAGGCCTGCAGGAGAGGGCAGTTAGGGGTGATCAGGCTGGCAGGCAGAAGCAGTTAGGGGCAATCAGGCAGGCAGGCAAGGTGAGCAGTTAGGAGCCTGGGGTCCCAGATTGTGAGAGGGATATCCTAGGGATCAGGCCTAAAATGGCAGTTGGACATTCCGCAAGGGGTCCCCATTTGGAGACAGTGTAGGCTAAATTGAGGGAATCCCCCTCGGTGCATGAATTTCATCCACCAGGCCTCTAGTATAATATATAATCTTTGTTTAACATAGCTCCTGCAAAAAAATGCATTAGCATCACCTTGCTCAAAATATAAGGTAGATATATTCTCATACACATTTATACTCATTCAAGACAAATTTTGAGAAATACTAGTTTTCAACCAAACTGCACCCATGATTGAAATATGGAACCTGTTAGGAAATTTTTTTAATAGAGCCAACCTAATTTCGCTGTAGCAATGTCTAACTACAGCAGTGTCAGGAAGTTCATGATTGCTGCTGGTGAGAAGAAATACATATGAGAGTAGGAAGAGAAAGAAGACAAAGAAGAGAAATCCCCAGGGAAAGGAAAAGCTACAAGCAGCTGTTCTGTGACATGTGAACTCTGGAGATCTATTTTTATTAGATTCCCTCCATCAGCCTGTGTTTGCCTCAGGAACAGTTTTGTTTTGTTCTTTTAAAAACTAGAATGAGGTGCCCAGGAAGCCCTAAGACACACAAAGCAAAGGGCACAATTGATCTCTGCCTTTCTTCTGCACATCTCAGGACTGCCTACTCGACTGGGCTGTCTGATTTTCTTGCCTCTGCATCACCTGATACCTACCTTTCCCTAGTTGTGTCCCTATTTCCCAGTTAGCTTGTTTTGATAAGACAATCTGCCTCTCTCCTATCTGCCTAAACCTTACCACAGTAAGACCCTAGGCACTGTCTTCTCACTTATTCATAGCAGGTCCTAACCAGTAGATTAACCAAGACCCAAAAGGTAATGGCAATTCCAGAACTTAAAAAGAGGTGATATAGGATATAGTGAGGACATGGAAGGGAAATTACACAGCCTCTCTTGAAATTGTTCTTTTGCACAGCAAGGCTCTTTTTCTCACTTGAATTATGTTTTCCTGAAGTGGATGGGGTCCGTGATGAGCTATAGCTTGAATCCTAGCTCTAGTGCCTCTCACCAGTCCCTGTTTTATTACTTTCTCAACAACTGTCATCTCTCAGGGCCTGCGCTACAGCCAGCATTAGTTAGCACAGTAAGAATATAGAAACCTGATAAGATCCTCTCACTACTTATCTGTGAGAGGGACACTTCCATTGCTCCTAGGGAAGCAAAGAGGAAATCTGTTTAAGAAAATAAATTCAGCTTTCCTATTTCAAACCTCATGACCATTCTCTATCACTGACACTTTGAACTCAGGTATACTATCACTTCTTTTTATCTATAGCTAATATTCTTGCCTTGATCTGGAAAAATGGGAAGCTTTACCATTTTTAGATCCTACCAAAAACAGCAGAAAAAATTGATTCATTCTGCATCCAAATATAACATAGAGATTTAAAAAGTTTGCTTAGGAAGATTGAAGATGGGAGCAGAGTAGGTAGATGTTACACTCACCTCTTCCCAGGACCAAACTGGAATTACAACTAAAATGCAGAGCAATCGACCTGAATAACCAACTGAAGACTAGCTGAAGAGAAGTCTTATAACCAAGGATTGACAGAAGAAGCCACACTGAGACTGGCAGGAAGGGAGAGATGCAAAAAGAGCTGCACCCCTCTCCCCCTGCCCCCACTTCCCGACAGAAAGCTGCTGAGATTCTGGAGGGTCCTTGACAACATTTTTGCAACCTGCATAGGGGCACCTAAATATATAAAGTAAATCTTGATGGACATATGGCAAAGGGAGAGATAGTTAGTAATACAGTCATAGTAGGGGATTTTAATACCCATTGACCTCAATGAATATATCTTCCAAACAGGAAATCAACAAGGAAACAGCAGCTTTAAGTGGCACACTAGATCAGATGGATTTAATGGATATCTTTAGAGCCTTTCACACCAAAGAAGCATAGTATGCATTCTTTCAAGTGCACATGGGACATTTTTTAGGGTAGGTCATATGTTAGGAGACAGAACAAGTCTCAATAAATTTAAGAAGATTGAAATCATATCAAGCATCTTCTGTGACCATAATGGTGTGAAACTAGAAATCAATCACAAGAAAAAAACTGAAAGACAAAGATATGAAGACTAAAGAACATGTCACTAATAAACATTGGTTATAATCCAAATATATACAGATTTTAAATGTTTTTAAGTGTAAAAGCTCAAGTATTTAAAGCTGCTAAGGTAGGTATGGTTTGAATAATTTCCTCACTATAAAACTGGTAAGTTTTTACAATGAGAAAAAAAATTAATTTAAGAAGTCCTTGGCAGTTCTCACCAGGTTCTAGGTTTACAAATGCCAAAAAAGAAGAAGCCGAATCTCGTTTGGCTCGGTGAATAGAGCATCAGCCTGTGGACTGAAAGAGGTCCCAGGTTTGATTCCAGTCAAGGGCACATACCTTGGTTGTGGGTACATCCCCAGTAGGGGGTGTGTAGGAGGCACTGATTGATGTTTCTAACCCTCTCGCTTCCTCTCTGTAAAAAAATCGATTAAATATATTTAAAAAAAAAAAAGAAATAAAAAGCAGAAATATGGGTAGACTATAGAGGAAAGCATTGCCACTCATCACTCCCATTGTCCTTTCATGTCATTTTCTACATTCTGTGAACATGCATTTTAGATTTGGTATCAAATCCAATCTGCCACATTTTGCTCTGTTTGCTTCCTAAAGTATTTTTGTCTCTTAAAGCTCAGATAAATCTGATAAAATTTTTAGAGTACAATGTAGTTTCAAATCCTGCTCACAGTAGCCTCCACCCCCTCTGGTGAAATAAGGTATCACACTCATAAAAATGTCTAATATAGAAAAGTGCATACAATTTCACAAGCTTTCCAGTCATTCAAAACATTTGTAAATTCTTTTTTTTCTTCCCTGCTCACTGCCAGGACTCTTTCAGCTGCTCTGCTAGGAACCACAACAAAACATGATTGAGCGTGAACCAAAGTGTCTTTCTTTCATTACTTTTTCTTACTATTTATTTTGATGTTCTAAATGGAGCTGCCCTCTGTCAGTAGCCATTATGGTTTTACCTGACTCTAGGAGCATCTGTAGTCAAGGTTGTTACATTACAGATTCCTCCCACAATTAATCAAACCTTTCACAACCCAGCCAGCCCTGGCGTCACTGCAGGGAATAGCTCCAGCAGCTCAGTGAGCCGCAAAGAGGAGGCCCTTTCTTATCTGTGCAGTGGCCACAGCAGGCGAGCTTTAGTGGGGCTCCTGCTGCCAAAATTCTGGACGGAGCCCGCTGTGTGACTCTACTCCTCTACCTGCCTGTTTTGCAAAGAAACTTCAGAAAGATAAATAATGAAAATAATGTTGCTTTTTAACCATGTAATATAGAGACATTTTCTTAAACAGAATAAATATTAGCAATAGAATTAATTTGTTTGGGGCAGTAACTATCTGTAAGGCACAGTGCTAAGTGTCTTGGAGACTTGATGTCATTTCATCATCTCAATAGTAAATGGCTCAGAGCCCTATTCCCAAGGGCACACAGCTACATATTTCAGGTTCTATAATTTGAACCCACAGCTTCCTGGCTCCAAATTCTTGTATGCTTAACTATGTAATCACTTCCTAATCATGGTATTAATATTTAATTTAACGCAAAATGTACTGCACAGCAATGTGCTACCATGAACCATGAACTTCCCTTATCGTGAACAAAGAGACTTTAAAACTTTGTTTCTATAAAACTAAGCAAACATATTATTAGGAATCACAATATCTATTTCCAGACCTCTAAGCCACATACCTCACTCTGTCAACATGCTCTAGAAATTAGAATATAAATCCCATGATAATGTTAATATACTGCTACATGAACCTAGTGCTAGTGGATCACATAAAGCAAATTAAGGATCCCTAGTCAATCACTCAGGTGTCCATTCTTCTCAACAAATGTTACCATATATGATTATGTGTTTAGCATGTTCTCAAGTTTTTGGGAATATGCAGAATTAGATATAGCTCCTGTCTTGAAAATGACCTAATAGAAGAGAATGCCCACGAAGAGATAAGTGATAATGAAACAAGTCAGCAATGCATGTGCTTGCTGAATGATACAAATAATAGCTGCAATGGGAATACAGCAGAGAAAGAGAGAAATCATGTTGGGTTCCTGCACTGGGCACATTTCAGAGATAGAGGTGGGGGACACAGGGAAAGTAATAGCCCAGAGGGAGACCTGAGCAAGGCATGTTTAAGAGAGCATGAGTAGGGCTAATGTTGACAATTCGAATATCATATTGGAGAAGTAGTGATAAGCTTGGGAATATAGCTTGGAGCCAAACTGTAAGTCTTACAAGACATGAAGTGAGAAATTTACTAGTATACTGTGTCTATAATTAATGGTGAATAGGGACTAATGAAGATGTTACAGCAGAAGACTGATATGATGAAAGCAGTGTTATAAGATCACTCTAGCAGCAATTTTGGAATACACTGAAGATGCCAGAGACCAAAGCCAGGAACACCAGTTTGGAGATAACTGCAAGCAATCAAATATGAGGTAAAGTCTAGAACAGAGAAATGAAGAGAATGAAGTGGCCGTGTAGCAATAATATTGCTCTGTGTTTATGAGGTCCTCTTTCATCCTCCTCTCCCTGGCACAGATCCCCAGTTAGTTCTGGACCATGAACAGTAAGTAGGAGAATAGATACCAGCTCTGCAACTATCTCTTTTCCCCTGCCACAGGGACCTAGACACTATGTGTTGACATGACAGAGCCACAAGATGGAAACAGAATGTATCTTCAAATCACTGCTTGAAGGCAGCTGCCCTGGAAAGCCACTGGATAAACAGAAGACTTGGAATGAATAAAAACTAGATTTGTACATGTTTTAGGATTTGTTAATCAAACCTAGCCTAATCTTTTCACACTAATACAATGATAGCTGTGTCAGAAGTGCCGAAACCGGTTTGGCTCAGTGGATAGAGCATTGGCCTGCGGACTGAAAGTTCCCAGATTTGACTCCGGGCAAGGGCATGTATCCTGGTTGCGGGTACATCCTCAGTTGGGGATGTGCAGGAGGTGGCTGATCGATGTCTTTCTCTCATTGACGTTTATAACGCTCTATCCCTCTCTCTTCTTCTCTGTAAAAAAAAAAATCAATAAAATATGTTAAAAAAAAAAGTGGTAGCTGTGCTCAGGGACATTGCATACCCTGTTCCTGTAAGCAAATTTACAGTTAGGATCCAGACTTTCCCAGTGACTTAAATAATGGCACCAACACATTACATTTAAAGAATACTTGCTGTTCAATGAAAGCAATGACATTTTTCCCATTGCTATTTCTTTTTTATTTTTTTCCCATTGCTATTTCATTATTAATTATATTTTTAAAAATCATATTATATTAAGTAAGTAACAAAACACAGAATTTCTTTTAATAACAGTGATGGCAGCACTATATAATAGCATTTTTTCCTAAAAAGCCAAACCAGAAGCTCTGAAGAACCATATATGGCCCTGAAATCACAGCCTGACACTCACAGGGAAGTTCTTTCTGACTTTATCATAGTGGAATGCAGATGGGATAGAAAGAGAAGGCTGCAAGGCTCTTCAGTATGTGTCAACACAGAGGGGTGTTGAATCAAGCAGGTAGAGTCCCTCCTCTCATGGAGTTCACAGCTGTATGGCAACTGTGTTAGACACTGTCAGACATTCTGGCTGGCCTATGGGTAGGTTTTCACAAACATTTAATTACCCAATTCCTATACCCATGAATATTTTACACTTGGAGTCTCTACAAAGAAGCCAACAGGGTGAAAACAACATAAGACGGGGTTTATACTAACTCAGTTCCAACATTACACAGGTCATGCACTGCTGTCTACACCTGCAGCCAAGTAATCTGAGCAACATGGTCTTCCAAGGTAGGAGGTGCAGAGTCCATGTCATGTAAAGGCTATAAGCAATTATACATATACTCTTTTGTCAGAGAGAAGGCACCGGCAAGGCTCCCAGCAGGATTAAAAGCATAATCTGTGACAACGCAATAGAACAAAGCTAAAGAACCCACATAGAAACTAAATCCATGATCTTGGATGAATTAGGACTGAGCTTTAGCCAACAGAGATAATTATGAGAAAAAAAAGAGAAGTTATGATTTAAAATTTCCATCTAAAAACTACATCTTGGACAGTATCTTTATTTTAGACCAAGACCCAGCCTGGAATAGCTCTGAAAGCCCTGACAAATGACCTTGTCATAGCTGTAGATGAGAGCCAAATGCCCATGCTGATTCTATGCTACATTAGCTCCCTGGCATTTTCCAAGAAGACACCTACAGATCCTCCACATAGGACACGGATATGAAAATGGTCTGTGTGTATCAAAATATTTAGCAGCAACGTGCCACTTTGGATGACATTTTATTGGCTTCCTAGAGGTTGTTTGTGGGGGATAACAAAGGGGTGGAGATGTCGTTAGACTAATCCTGATCAGCCAAACCCAAAATGTACCTCATGTGGTCAAAGAAACTATTTATTTTAATTCAAAATTAATTAAGTTTGAATTAGAGCAGAAAGGGAGTGGTCCCATAGCTTTAATTGCAGACATTCACTACAACACAACAAAAGACTGGCATCCCAGTGCTTTGGCTTTGAATTTCTGCCATTCAAACCATTAGTCAATTCAGAGACAGAGCTTGGGCACTTGACTGCATACACTCAGCCCCATCTGTTATCAGCCCCATTGTACACCGTTGCCAAAACATAGTCTGCTGTGCCAATGGCACTGCGTATCAATGGTTCTGGGGGATGCCTATGTACTTCCACCAAAGCAACATGGTTTCCCCTCTCTTGCTGGAAGAATAACCTCTCTAAAAGCAAGAGCATGGATTTATACTCACTTATTCCTTTCTTATTGTTTAAAATGTAGAATATATTACCTGAATACAAGGAATTTCTAAATTGGGCAAAGCAATAATGATAACATTAGGAACAACAGAACAAATGGGTCAGATGTATACCAGAATTAAGAAAAATAAAACAATTTATCAAGGAGGAAAATTGAAAGCATGGAAAGATAAGATTCAAATAAGTGTTTTTAAACTATTTTAACTTTGGTCCAATTCAGTGATTTTCAACCTTTTTCATCACATGGCACACATAAATGAATTATTAAAATTCTGTAGCACAGCAGAAATATATTTTTTGCCAACCTGACAAAAAATAGGTATAATTTTTATTCATTCGCACTGGACAGCTATTGTTCTGTTGGATGTTGCCGTTCTTTTTATTTGGCAATCTAAGGGAAAGAGGTCAATGCCTTTCACCAAATAGTTAGGTATTGCATGTTTTAAAAATTCTTGTAGCACACCAGTTGAAAACTGCTGGTGCAATTGATTTAGACTATTTGGTCCAGTGGTCAGCAAACTCATTAGTCAACAGAACCAAATATCAACAGTACAATGATTGAAATTTCTTTTGAAAGCCAATTTTTTTAAACTTAAACTTCTTCTAACGCCAATTCTTCAAAACAGACTCGCCCAGGCCATGGTATTTTGTGGAAGAGCCACACTCAAGGGGCCAAAAAGCCGCATGTGGCTCGCAGGCCGCAGTTTGCCGATCACAGATTTGGTCTAATGATTGTTAAAAGAGATAAAATTATCACCCTAAACCAGTGAATCTTAATATATCAGAAATATCTGGGAAGATTAAAAAAAAAGAAACAACCCAGATGTGTATTGTGCTTAAAGGTGAATTATTTTTCCCAGGTTTCATATTTAATTGGCCTCCATACCAATTAAATTGGAATCTCTGGAATAGAACGGGGCATCAGGATTTTTTCAGTCCTCCTGGAGATTCCAATGTATAGCCATGTTTGAGTACCACTGACTTAAAACAGTGAGGTATCAATTTATAAAGCACTATTGCTTCTACTACAACTGATTCCCTCTGCTCCAAGAAATACATCATGATTCCTAATTTTTTATGTAAGAAAAGAGAGCTTTATAAAGGTTGAAAAGTTTGCCTAATGTCACACAGCTCACACAGTAGAGCAGAGTCTCAGAGTCAGAACTATACACTGACTGACATCTATACTAAGCTACAGTGATGGCTCTGGGTGCGGGTCACGGAGGAATTGGTTGAGTGTGCGATGGAGGTCAGCCTTTGGATTGTTATCTGATAATAAAAACACTGTTTCACACCCATCTGCCATAGCAATTCCCACCACTTCAACATTTCTTTGGGTTATTCCGAAGTCACCTAAAGTTCCAAAATACAATGCAGAGGCTGCAATAATAATCAATGGTA
Source organism: Lasiurus cinereus (assembly GCA_011751065.1). Taxonomy (NCBI): domain Eukaryota; kingdom Metazoa; phylum Chordata; class Mammalia; order Chiroptera; family Vespertilionidae; genus Lasiurus; species Lasiurus cinereus. Next base: position 17,184,697 of record JAAGEH010000426.1, read on the forward strand.
TTGTCATTATAGCTACTAATGATCGTGTACCTGTTATATACAGAGCTGCTTTAGATGTCTGACTTCAAGTCTGCCTTGCATCTTGTGAAGTAAATATCAAAATGCCCATCTAACAGTTGAGGAAAATAAGACTTATATAAGTTAAATAACTTTCAAAAAGTCACAATTCATAAATGGCAAAGCCATGTGAACTAGCTGCTTGATCTTTTTTAATCTTTATACTATGTTATCCAAAGGGACTAAATATGTTTTTATGAATTTTTAGAGAAAGGAAGGAAGAGGAACAAGAGATAGAAACATTGATGAGAGATCTTGCAGAGGGAGGTAGATGTCTGAGGTGGTCTGAAGCCTGCGGCTGGGGCACCCATCGAGGAGCCTGGGACCCAGAACTCCACTCTCCAATCAGCGCAGACACGTAGCGGAATCAGAGATCCACAGAGCACACGGAAAGGTCAGATTTTGCCTATGATAAGAGGGAGGTGGATGTCTGCAGAGGTCTGAAAGCTGCGGCTGGCAGAGGCACCCACTGAACAGCCAGGGACAGAGAACACGGCTCTCCAAACAGAGCAGACACAAGGGCGGCGGATTCAGAAATCCACATGGCACACGGAAAGGTCAGATTTCGCCTGGGATAGGGTCTCCTACCCCCACAGAACAGAGACGCGCACACTGTGGGAACCAGGCTGCGGGAAAGCTGCCTCTGGAGAGGTCCGCAGAGGTGGGCAGGGCGTGATCCCTAAGTGTGGAGGCAAACTCTCTGAGCTGTTGACAGAGGGGAGCTATGGAAAACGACTCGTTTTTTTCTGGGACAGAGGGACAGCCTGGGAGTTATTAAAGTGTCCCGGCTGCAAAATCCCCACAAACTGGCTTTGAGAACCACAGAGTAGCAGGATCTGAGCACAGCCTAGAGAGGTCCTGTGGTTGTCTCAGAGATCAATTCCGAAACACTGCCACCCAGTGGATGACACACAAATTGACTCTCGCATAACCACAAAAGAATAAAGAGATTAAAACACCAACAGGGGAACACAGGGAACTGCAATACCTTCCCTACTGAGAAACAGGAGTGCCAAGCAATAGTAGAAGTGCCAAACAATTATTTTTTTATTTTTTTTATTTTTTTTCATTTTTTTTAGTTTTACATATTTTAATTAAAAGATTATTTTTTTCTTTCCACCTCAATTGATTTTACCTTTTAATTATTACATTTTTGTTTTAAACAAGTATTATTAATTACTACTAGTATTTTACCTTTTTGGAAAAAAAACAAGTGTCATTTTGTTTTCTCTTTATTTTATTTCGGGATTAGAGTTCTACATTCTATTTTCATCTTTCCTTTAGCATAATTTTACTCCAACTCAACTCTACCTTTATGCCAACACTTTCCTCCTAACTTTCCCCATTTTGTTGTCTGGTTTCTCTTTCCCTTTTCCAACTTTAGATTCTCCCTATTCCTTCTCTTTACCTGGTTAAAATTTCACCCCATTTATATATCTATTTCAAATACCCTACTACAAGTCCATACAAACCTCTCTATTCTTGTCTTCACTAGCCAAAAGGTTGTTTTTTCTCTATGTCCTTTTGTTGCTATTTCCCTGAAAAGTGATTATATCAAGTTTTTGAAATTTTTTTTGAGATTGTTTTAGTTTATTCTACTTGTTTTATTTTGGTTTTTGCTTGCTTTGTTTTTTACCTCTCTTTTCCCTCACCTCCCTCAATACCAGTTGCTATTTGCAGTTTGTATTAATCTCTAGGTACTGGTTGCTGGCCTTTATTGGGATTAGTGACTGTTCTATTGGAGTTTTCTCCTGACATCTATATTTTATTCCCCTTTTCTCTCTTATATGCTTTCTTTTCTCTTTGACTTTTTTCTCTTCCTCTTTTCTTCTCCTTCTTTTCCTTTTTATTTTCTTATTTTATTTTATTTTTTTGTTCATTTTTTTTCTTGCTCTTCCAATTTGATTTTGGCATTTCTTTCTTTTCTTTTTTCCTCATTTTCCTCTTCTTCTTTCTCTATTTACCCTTAATTTGTCTTTCATTGGTGGTCACCTTATTTGTAATTATGAACATCTTGAATACATTTCTACTCAGAGCCTTGTGTGCTGTACGTGGTCATGTTGTAGTTTGTGCCTTTCAATCAACGTAGGAAAGAGAACTACATAACCAGGCACCCGGAGAAGAAAGACCATGGGCAGAAGAAGAAACAGCCCACATAAGACAGAAAGGCAGGTTTCACCAGAAAAGGAAGTAAATGAAATAGAAGCAGAAATAAGCCTGCCAGAGAAAGAGTTCAGAGAAATGATAATAAGGTGGATGAAAAGAATGGAAGACAAAATCGACCATCTGAGTAAGAGCCAAGAGAAAATGAAGAAGACCCAAGAGGAGATGAAGAAGCAGCAAGAAGAAATGCAGAAGAACCTAGAGGATGTGCAGAATAATCAAGAAGAAATGGAAAATGACATCACTGCTATAAAGAATTCAATAGAAAGCATCAAAAGTAGACTAGAAGAAGCAGAGGACCGCATCAGTGAGCTAGAAGACATGGTAGGAAAAAATACCCAAGTACAGCAGCATCTAGAAAAAAAAGTTAAAAAGCAAGAGGAGAGTTTAAGGGAACTTTGGGATAACATGAAACAAAACAACATCCACATAATTGGGGTTCCAGAAAGAGTGGAAACTGAACAAGCATTAGAGAACCTGTTTGAAGAAATAATGACAGAAAATTTCCCCAATATAGGAAAGAAAAAACCCACACAAATCCAAGAAACTCACAGAGTCCCAAGCAAAATGAACCCCAACAAACCGAAACCCAGGCACATTATAATTAAATTGGCAAACACTGACGACAAAGTAAGAATCTTAAAAGCAGCCAGAGAGAAACAGAAAGTTACCTACAAAGGAACCCCATAAGACTAGCTACTGACTTCTCAACAGAAACTCATCAGGCCAGAAGGGAATGGAATGAAATATACAAAGTCATGCAAAGGAAGGGTCTGAACCCAAGAATATTGTACCCTGCAACACTCTCAATCAAAATTGAAGGTGAAATCAAAAGCTTCACAGACAAAAAAGGACTAAGGGAATATATTACCATCAAACCAGCAATGCAAGAAATGTTAAAGGGTCTGCTGTAATAAAAAGAAAGAGGAATCAAAGAAGGAACTCAGGGGTAAGGACTAAAAATGGCAACAGATAAGTACTTATCAATAATAAATTTAATGTAAACAGATTAAATGCTCCAATCAAAAGACATAGGGTAACCAATTGGATAAGAAAACATGATCCATATATCTGCTGTCTGCAAGAAACCCAACTCAGGAAAAGAGATGCACACAGATTGAGGGTGCAAGGATAGAACATGGTATTTCAGGCAAATGGAAATGAAAAAAAAGCTGGGGTTGCAATACTTATATCTGACAAATTAGATGTCAAAGTGAAGGACATAATAAGAGATAAAGACGGCCACTTCATAATTCTAAAGGGAATAATCCAATAAGAAGAAATAACTCTGGTAAACATATATGCACCCAATATAGGAGCACCTAAATACATAAAAAAACTCTTGGGGGATATTAAGGGAGAGATTGACAGCAATACAACCATAGTAGGAGACTTTAATACCCCACTGTCACCATTGGACAAATCCTCTAAACAAAAAATCAGCAAAGAAACATCAATCCTAAATGACTCACTAGAACAGATGGAATTAATTGACATATTCAGAACATTTCACCCCAAAGCCACAGAATACACATTCTTCTCCAGTGCACATGGGTCATTTTCAAAGATAGATCATATGTTGGGTCATAAGAAAAGTCTCTTCAAATTCAAGAAGATAGAAATCATATCAAGCATTTTCTCAGACCACAGTGGCATAAAACTGGAAATCAACTATAATAAAAACAATAGAAAGAAATCAAACACATGGAGACTAAACAGCATGCTATTAAACAACGACTGGGTAACCAGAGAGATCAAGGAAGAAATAAAAAACATCATGGCAACAAATGACAATGACAACACAACAATACAAAATTTATGGGACACAGTGAAAGCAGTCTTGAGAGGGAAGTTCATAGCCCTACAAGCCTACTGCAAAAAAAAAGGAAACAATGGTAATGAATTACCTAACCCTACAACTCAAAGAGCTAGAACGAGAGCAACAAGAAAAGCCCAGTGTACTCAGAAGGAAGGAAATAGTGAAGATCAGAGCAGAGATAAACAACTTGGAGACCAAAGAAACAATTCAAAAGATCAACAAAACAAAGAGCTGGTTCTTTGAAAGGATAAACAAGATTGATGGACCTCTAGCCAGGCTCACCAAGAAGCAAAGAGAGAAGACCCAAATAAACAAAATCAGAAATGAAAGAGGAGAAATAACAACAGACCCTGTGGAAACACTAAGGATTGTTAAAAAAAATACTATGAACAACTCTATTCCAACAAATTGGACAACCTGCAAAAAATGGACATTTTCCTAGAAAAATATAACCTTCCAAAACTCAATAAGGAGGAAGCCAAACATCTCAATAGTCCAATAACTATGGAAGAAATTGAAGCAGTCATCAAAAAGCTTCCAGCAAATAAAAGCCCGGGACCAGATGGCTACACAGGCGAGTTTTACCAAACATTCAAGGAAGAATTAAAACCTATCCTCCTCAGACTATTCAAAAACATTCAAGAAGAAGGAACACTTCCAAACACCTTCTATGAAGCCAGCATCACCCTAATACCAAAACCAGATAAAGACAACACAATGAAAGAGAATTATAGGCCAATATCTCTCATGAACATAGATGCCAAAATCCTCAACAAAATTCTAGCAAATCGGATCCAGCAGTACATCAGAAAGATCATATACCATGACCAAGCAGGATTCATCCCAGGAATGCAGGGATGGTACAATATCCACAAATCAATAAATGTGATACATCACATAAACAAATTGAGAGATAAAAATCACATAGTCATACCAATTGATGCATAAAAAGCATTTGACAAAATCCAACACCCTTTCTTGAAAAAACTCTCAGCAAAGTGGGAATACAAGGAGCATACCTCAACATCATAAAAGTCATATATGATAAACCCACAGCTAACATCATACTCAATGGGCAAAAACTAAAACCATTTCCCCTAAGAACAGGAACAAGACAGGGATGTCCACTCTCACCTCTCCTGTTCGACATAGTAGTGGAAGTATTAGCCATAGTAGTGGAAGTATCAGCCATTGCAATTAGACAAGAAGAAGAAATAAAAGGCATCCAAATTGGAAAAGAAGAAGTAAAGCTGTCCTTATTTGCAGATGACATGATAATGTACATAAAAAACCCAAAGGACTCCATTCCAAAACTAATTGACTTAATTAATGAATTCGGCAATGTAGCAGGATACAAAATTAATGCTAAGAAGTCTGTGGCATTTCTATACACTAATAGTGAAATTAAAGAAAGAGAAACTAATAAAGCAATCCCATTTACTATCGCACCAAAAAAATTAAGATAACTGGGAATAAACCTAACTAAAGAGGTAAAAGACCTATATGCAGAAAACTACGGGACACTGAAAAAAGAAATAGAGGAAGATGTTAACAGATGGAAGAGCATACTATGCTCATGGATTGGGAGAATCAACATCATTAAAATGTCCATACTACCCAAAGCAATCTACAGATTCAATGCATTACCCATTAAAATACCAATGACATATTTCACAGACCTAGAAAGAATTCTTCATAGATTCATCTAGAACAACAACAACAACAAAAACACGAATAGCTACAGCAATTCTGAGACAGAAGAATAAAGTTGGTGGGATCTCAATACCAGATTTCAAGCTATACTACAAAGCAACTGTTCTCAAAACAGCCTGGTACTGGCACAAGAACAGACATATAGACCAATGGAATAGAATAGAGAACCCAGATATCCACCCAAACCACTATGCTCAACTAATATTTGACAAAGGAGGCATGACCATTCAATGGAGCCAAGATAGCCTCTTCAATAAATGGTGTTGGGAAAATTGGACAGATACATGCAAAAAAAATGAAACTGGACCACCAACTTACACCAAATACAAAAATAAACTCAAAATAGATACAGGACTTAAACATTAGAAGGGAAACCATAAAAACACTAGAGGAATCCACAGGCAGAACAATCCTCAGATATATGCTGAAAGAACTTCTTCACTGATACTGCTCCAAAGGCAATGGAAGCTAAAGAAAAAATAAACAAATGGGACTACATCAAAATAAAAAGCTTTTGCACAGCAAAAAAACCATCAACAAAACAACAAGAAAGATGAATGTATGGGAGAACATATTTGCAAATGTTATCACTGATAAACGTTTAATCTCCAACATCTACAGCCAACTTATACAACTTAATAAAAGGAAAATAAATGATCCAATAAAAAAATGGGCAATGGACCTAAATAGAACCTTTTTGAAAGACGACAGAAGGAAGGCCAAGAGACACATGAAAACATGTTCAAAGTCGTTAATCATCCGAGAAATGCAAATCAAAACGACAATGCGATAGCATCTTACACCTGTCAGAATGGCAATCATCAACAAATCAACAAATTACAAATGTTGGCGAGGATGTGGAGAAAAAGGAACCCTTGTGCACTTTTGGAGGAAATGCAGACTGGTGCAGCCACTGTGGAAAACAGTATGGAGTTTCCTCAAAAAACTAAAAATGGATCTCCCATTTGACCCTGTAATCCCACTCTTAGGAATTTATCCTAAGAAATTACAAACACCAATCAGAAAGGATTTATGCACCCCTATGTTCATAGCAGCACAATTTACAATAGCTACAATTTGGAAACAGCCTAGGTGCCCGTCAGCAGATGAGTGGATCAGAAAACTGTGGTACATCTACACAATGGAATTCTATGCCGCCATTAAAAAGAAGGAATTCTTACCATTTGCAGCAACCTAGTTGGAACTGGAGAGGCTTATGCTTAGTGAAATAAGCCAGTCAATGAAGGAGAAGCATCACATGATCTCACTCATTTGTGGATAATAAAGAACATTATAAACTGATGAACAAAAGGATAGATAGAGACAGTAAAGCTTCAAACAGACTGTGAAATTACAGCAGGAAGATTAAAGTTAGGTGAGGTAGATAAGAGATCAATCAAAGGATTTGTATGCATGCATATAAGTATAACCAATGAACATACACACTGGGGGGTTGGGGTATGCCTGGGAGCGAGGGGGGCAATGGGGAGATACGTATAAAAAAATAAAAAAAATTTAAAAAAAGAAACAGTGATGAGAGAGAGAGACAATCCAGGCAAATGCTCTGACCAGGAATGGAACCATTACCATCTTGGAGACAGATCTTTCAGCCATAGTCAACCCTTCATCTAACTACTGCCCAATGATGATTGCAACTTCATGAGAGTTCCAGAATAGAAATCCCCAGCTAAGCCACTCCCAAACCCCTGACCTTCATAATCTATGAGATAAATGTCTGTTATTTTAAGCCACTAAGTTTGGAGTTGTTATATGACAATAGATAACTAAATAGAAGGATTTAAAAAAGACTAGGAGGAAAATCATAAAATGTCCAGATCATGGGGCTCAATGATTCACAAGAGAGAGCCATCTTGAGCACCCAGAGATACCAGGTGGACAATGGGTAACTGCTTAAAACAGGACAAGAATTCCGAGTAAAAAGAGAAGGAGGTTCATAAACTATTTACAATCATTTCTTTTAGAAGGTAAGAAATGCTGGTTTAAAGGTGAATTCTTTTTCCCCGGTTATTTCAGAGTTTGACAGCACTCCGTATGACATCCTAAAAGGCACCCAAGCACCTGAAGCAATAAAGTGTCATTCAAAGCCAAGTAATTTACTCACTGGCAAGATATGACTACTGTATCACAGAGAAAAATGTCCCTCAATGTCTGGAAATATAAAGGCAGGAAAGTCAAAATCATTTGCAGCAAAGCTTGTGTTTCTGAAATAGGTGTGGATTCCTCTTTGGACTTATGATATTCAAAGGTGGAAACAGCAGGACTTTAAAAAACCTTTTGTTATTTTACATAGTTTCCGTAAGAGAGTTCGTGAGGTTATGTCATCAAAGTGGATGGACTGCATTAACTTGAGGCAAGGAATTACATGTAATATCTCCTTACCTATTTACCTTAAGGCAAAGTGTTATTTATACCTTAATAAGCAATTGTATCTGTAATGAGATACAGATGTTTGAGGTTCAGTTTGCCAGTTTTCCTCATTCAGGCATTCAGTTGCAGAATGTCCAGATTCTAGAGTCAAGCCTCCTCTGAATTGCATTTGTCGTGTTCTAACAAGTCTGTTAAGGAAACACTGGGAGGATAACAGGATATACTGATTTTGTTCTTGCCAGTGAGTCACCTCCCCAGGTAACTCTTCTTATAATAAAAATGCCAGTGGGGTGGCAAGTCTCTAAGCTAAGAAAAGGTTGTAGGTTAGCCCACTTGTGCAGCCAGTACAAATTTTGAAATCACAAAGAAGAGGAAAAACATAATAAACTCCCGCTGAATAAAGGATAATAATTTGGGGAAGATCCTTTGTAATGCACCTCTGGGATTGCAGTTGATGCCAAAGGGCAAACACTGTGTGTCTCCTTAAGAAAATGAATGGATCGCCCCAGTGACTGATAATCCTATCTCTGTTTGCCCAACTGGATAATAGGACTTTTTTCACTTGATAATCGTTTGTAATATGTCCCCTTTTGAGAATGTATGGAAATGCCTATGTCAATCCTTCCCAAAGAATCTTCCCAGACGATTCCCTGTTTATATTTTCCTTCCTGCCCCTATATCCTCATAGCCTCCAAATGGTTTTGCCATGAACTACAAAAGAGAAAGGAAAGGGGCAGTATTAGGTTAAAAAGCAGAACTGGAAAGGAGACAGGAATAGAAATGAGTTTGTTTGTTTGTTTGCTTGTTTGTTTGTTTGTTAAGCGCCATGAATTTTGGAGAAGGTTCTGAAATATTTTTGTAATCTCCCTGTGGCTGGGGTGCTTGGCCTCCACTTAGAAACTCCATATTCTCACTATGAGAAATCCTGCTGTGACCTCAGAAAGGATGTACTAAAAAAGTTCTGGCTCAGTGATCTGTGATACAACATCAGATCAACCTGATGGTTGGTTTTGCCCTGTTCCCAGCCCAGACTCTATCTTGATTGCCTTCCTGAAACATAAATTCTCTGCTTTAGACCCTCAGAAGCAAGGTACAGCCTCACTCTGCCTAAACCCCAGCTCCAGGGACTATGGATTTATGTTCTTCAGCATTGCCTGCTCATGAATTCCCCATCAACATGTTGAATCCTACTCTCAGCCTCACCCAATGCACTTTTGTTCTGCCAACATCCACAACTAATCAACAGCCTTAATACGTGAAGGCTGTCAGTAGCTACATTTTCCAGATTCATCTTTCCTCCTTATCACCTTTCACACTGGGTTCCCATTTCCCTAATTCTAGGTCATACTTCATTTCAGATGGCCATGCATTGCTATTATGGCAAACCTATCCTGAGATCCAACATTTGCCTTAGGCAATGAAAAGAAATAGAATTAAATGCAAAGCTTCCCTTTCCTAGAATATAAACAGGGAAAAGCTTTTCTTCTTCAGTCCATCCAACTTTAAATCCTGAGGCATAATTGTTCAACTGTTTGTTTGTTTTTAAAGGAGGTGGGGGGCACTGTTTTAACAGACTTTGATGGATAAATTGATTCACCAGTCCCAAACTAATGTCGAGTTACAAAGGGTAATGATGTTTCTAAGGGCTGTCTGCATTTCCATATATCCGGTGATAGATACCTGTGGAGTCTCACCCGCCTAGAAGAGCTATCACACCACTGTCTCTCTTCTATATGCTCTACTGCTTTGTTAGTTAACACTTCTGCAATATGTATTTGCTCAGTCTCCATGCAGACAAATCAAGATTGATACTTAGGAGCTTATCTCTAGGTGAGAAAAAAAATCCATAGAGATGCAGAAGAATCTAATTTAAAACAAACTTCTGTCTTAAAAATATCTGGTGCCCTTATCCTCTCCCGAGTATCAGTATCTTCTTTCTTTGAATAATTTTATTCCAAAATCAGTAGCCTACTACCTCCTTATGCTAAAACAAAAGGTCTAGTATTAAACAAGAAAAGCCATGTAAATGCAGCTTCATGATGGCTTTTGCTAAACACTCACGTAATTTTTTTCTTAACCCCCAATACAAGAGTGAATGTTAAAGACAGAAAAACAAATTTAATGTGCTCAAATCATGTTCCCCTCCAATACATTAGGAAACCATATCTCTGGGGACCAACAGCCCAAACATGTAGATTTGAGAAAATGTATTACCATCACACTTGTCAGCTTCAATCTCTGGTCTATCTAGCTTCAGTCACCCTCAAATTTCCATAGCTTTAGTTATGTACCAGAGAGGAGGATATCTTGAAGACATTTTTTAAAACAACATGATGTCTAGGAGGGAAAGAGAGTAGAATGATTCAAAATGTAGAAAGTAGGCTACTGTATTACATACATAAGATGAGGGCAAAGCAGTGGCCAGTAGATTTGATAACATGGAGATCTTTGAGAACAAGAACAATTCCACTGGTACAATGGGGAAAAGACAACTTGAAAGTTAGTTTGAAGCGTGAATGGTACATTGGAAATTGGAACTGATACAGATACCCTAAACTTTAAAAATATTATTATATAAAAGGGAACACAAATGAGGGGTTGCAGTTAAAGAAAGGTCCAAGGGAAGGTTTTGGCTTATTTTCCTTTGTAAGACAGAAGATTGAAGAGTGTTTGTATACTAATGGAAACTATTAAGTAGGGGGAGAGAGAAAAGATGCCACAATTGAAGGAGTAAAGTGAAGTCTTTGAAGGAGTGAAGGGGTGAAATTCAGAGTATAAGGGGAAGAAGCAGGGGAAAGAACCATTTGCATGGCCCCTGAACTTCAGGTCTGGAAGAGATCCTGACCAATCCCAAAGCCCTTCTTCAAAATAAAGTTTACATTAAAACCAACTCATCCCCTTCCCATCTTTGCTCCTTGAACTTGTGAGAGTGGATGGATTACTGTATTTCTAGTCCATAATATATGACATAAATAGCTATTTATTCCTGTGGAATCAGTATTTCTCTTTCAGCTTTGTTTCATTGATTGTGCATTTTAAGATGTTAGCCCATCTGATTTGTCACCATAGAAACAAATACATTTTACTTTACTTTTACATATTAAGGTTAAATATACAAATTATGGCACACTGAAAAGTGAGGGAGAAATTGAAATAAATGCCAAGTTATGCATTTCTCCAGAAGTCGGTCCAAGTCAGTTTAAGTTTATGATAAATGGGTCTGATAGTTCTCATAAGAGCAACTCTCACTATAGAAGACCAGGTTCCAAGAGAGTCAAAATTTTATACAAATATCTAGAAAAGAATTTTAAAGGATATTTGATCACATCATTCATCATTTTGAATCATATTCTGAAAAATTTAAATGTTTGTCTTCCAAAGAAAAAAACAGTCAATATGATAGTCCCCAAAAGAGTGTGACCTTCTGCCCTGACCAGTTTGGCTCAGTGGATAGAATGTCAGCCTGCAGACTCAAAGATCCCGGGTTCGATTCCAGTCAGGGGCATGTACCTTGTTTGTGGGCACAAACCTAATAGGAGGGTGTGCAGGAGGCAGCTGATTGATGTTTCTAACTTTCTATCCCTCCCTTTCTCTCTGTAAAAAAAATCAATAAAATATATATTTTTAAAAAGAGTGTGACCTTTTTTTTTTACCTTGTATTATCATGCAGTTACTTCTTTACATCTTCCAAAATCTAACCTTTGATTTTTCATTGCATGGGTTTCCGAAAGGTCCTATTTCTGACTATTTTATAACTAGATTATAACATGTGATAAAATAAGTTATTAGAAGACTTATATTTAAGACTTGGTTTTGTAATTTACTAATTATGTAATTTTAGAAAAGACTTGTCCTTTTCTGAACCTTGATTTACTCATCTATTCAAGGAGATACTAAGAATGGTCCTACCTTTCCTATTAATAATATTATTGTGAGACTCATTTAAGGGTTGGTAAGATTCTGTGAGGCTCAAATTAATTGGCAAGAAAGGATGGAGAGATTGATAGGAGAGGAAGATAAAAAGAGGGCATTATAAAACCACAGAATGCTACACAAATGTATGGTATTACTATATTTAAATAAAACTCAAGCCAAGTCACCATTGAATTATACAAAGAAGTTCCCATTTCATCACAAACCCTAGACTAGAAATTTCATGCTCCTATTTTCTGGAGTTCCACAAACTAATGTATCACAAGGCACCAAGTTCAGATAAAGGAAAAAGCACTAGAAAGGGTATTCAGAAGCCTGGGTTTTTAGTCCCAGTTCCGTCATTGCCAAATGTAATCTTTGTACATCACTTCACCTCTCTGATTTACATTGATTTATGATTTTGTACATTGTACAATAATCACTAAAGATATCAAAAGCAAAATGTTAAAACTAATAAAATTGTAATATACTTAATTTTATAGCAGAAATAATTATGGTTCCTTTACACATTTTATTGAAAGATGAGAACCTCTTTAAGAAAAGGAGAAGAAATGCCTGAAGAACAATGGCAACTATATACATACCAGAGGCCTGGTACATGAAATTCATGTGCCGAGTGTTGTGGGGGAGGGTGTTCCTCAGCCTGGCTCTCAACTCTGCTCATGCTTTTTCTCTTTCAATTGCAAATTCCTACAACTGTTATGTTTAGTTGTCTCTTTGAGATATTACTATTCATGGTAACAGACGAATGCTCTTCTGTGAGTTTTATAATTGATCTTAGCTTACACAGTTTAGGCATTAAGCTTAGGTTAGGAAAGGCTGACCCTTGGGTGCTTGCATGCAATTTTCTACAGCAGAAAAGCTTTATAAAACTCTACAGGTAAATTTGAAAAGACATTAGAAAATAATTTTAAATGCAGAAAGTGAACAAGATGTTGTGTATTTTTTTATTGCTTGTACTACGACTGCATGGTTATACACAAGAGCAACTCAATAAATTATTTAACAAAGGATTCCCAATGAGAAGGTATATTTTAGCAGGAATGGCTAATTTGGGCCTTCTGGGTTCTTTATAATGTTTCAAATAATTAGATACAACCACCCTAACAATCAGGAGATAGCCAATAAAAGGAATGAAATGGAATCAGTCTAAAGCATGGATTAATGTGCAAACTTTCTGGAGTAGACAGCCAAGAGAATATTATAGGCAACAAATTTCAAAATGGGAAACCGATTAAGCAGAATTATAAAATGTGCACCATGAAGAAATAAAAATCATAATCAATCTGCTTGACAGCAATTTATACTTTTAATTGTAAAATTACAGTGAGTTATATTTACTAGCACTTAATAGGTGTGTGATGATGACAAAGGATAAGAAAAGCAAGATCTGTGGTGTTGCCTAAAGGACCATAACCAGCCCTGACTGGTTTGGCTCAGTGGATCGAGCATCAGCCTACGAACTGAAGGGTCCTGAGTTCGATTCTGATTAAGGGTATGTACCTTGGTTGCGGGCACATCCTCAGTGGAGGGTGTGCAGGAGGCAGCTGATCGATGTTTCTCTCTCATCGATGTTTCTCTTCCTTCCTCTCTGTGAAAAATCAATAAAATATATTTAAAGGACCATAGCCAAAGAAAACTAAGTCTAAAGGGGCCCTCTGGCAGAGGTACACAGAAAAATTTGGCAAGTTCCTTTAAATAGGGATATCTTATTCATTCTTATATTCTTTGCATCTAACACTGGAAAAGCAGTAGGTGTTTGATGTATGTATATATGGTTTAAATTTTATGTACAAAATTTAAAAATCATATTTCCTTTTAAGCAGGTTTTTGCAAATACTGTACATTAGGTATGTATAGTAGACTTTTCATTTTCAAGAATTGTAGAGAAATTATTAGATCTTTAGGTAAAAATTGAAAAAAAATGAAGCCTCAGACTTTAGAAACATCATCTGGATGCACTGGAGAGCAACTGATCTTCAACTACATCCTAAAAGAATATTAAAATTTGTTATGAAGTAGAGTAAGACGTATTATTACTAAAATAAAATAAAATTTGTCCATTAGGTGAAAAAAAACATTAGTGACTAAAAATGTCTTAATAGAAAATGTTCTTTCATAATTTTTTTCAACTGTATATATTCTTCAGCTTATTATTTCTTCATTTATATTTCAGGAGAGGATGGCAATAAAATATATTCATTAACAGCATCCACCCAGGAGTCATACTGTTGGGTGAGTCCAGCCCTGCCCATTTACTACTTATAAACGCTGGTAAAAGTCCCTGAATCTTTCTATGCTTCAGTTTCCTAATTTCTAAAATGGGAATAGCACAAATACTTCCTTATAAGGAAATCAACAGGATTTCTGGGAAGCAATACTTACAAAGCACTAGAGCAATGGTTGCCTAAATATTGTCATCAATGATAAGATACAGTAGAAGCATGTTTGGCACCAGAAAGGATATTTACTTTGAAATTCAAATGTAAATATTGCATGTTGTTCCACTGAGTGCCATGACCTTTAAGGTGTTTTACAACAGAATACATCCTGTCTTCCAGCTCTAAATGGCTTGACTCTCTTCTCTGTTACGGAGGTTAAAGGGCTCTATGAAAAACAACTCATATTTTTGTTCTTTGAAATTTCTATACTTAGATTACTTAAGAATTTAGGGTGGGGTGGCCAGATGGTAGATAGTTGTGCCACAGGTGGATTGTTGGATTATCTGGTTAATTGGTTAGTTGGTTTACTTTAATAATGGTATTTTCTTAAATCTTTATTCTTCAATGCAAATTTTACAACATATCCAGAAGACTATGTTATGTTCTGATATCTAGGAACATGACTGATGATAACATGGACTAGAAATCATTTCTTAAATAATGTTTGTAAACAACTAACTGAAGGGTGATCTTTATAAATATAACTCATGCTTCATTTTAAAGTTTGTTCCTTTCTATGCTACTGAGATTCAAGGCAAAACATAGATTCCATGGCCCAAATTATAAGGACTTGACTGGTCAGGACTCTCCCTACTTGTTACTCTAACCTCATCTCTCTAGGATCTGTGCTGTCATTCTCTGGTCCATAGGAATTCATGTCTGTCTCTCTCTGTGCCTGCTCCCTTCCATCTCCAACTGTAACCTGGGCAACTCACACCCATTCTTTAGGGGTCAGCTCAAGGACACCTGGTTTTAATGTTCCTGTTGTGGGCTCCTATGGCAGCACTATGTGATGACTGCCATCAGCACTTAGCACTGGAGAGTAATTGTTGGTCTGAGTATCTCTCATTGATATTAGATCTTAAGCTCCATTATGACAGAGCTCTAGTATAACCTTAGCATCACAAGCACATTACACTTCTTCATTGGATTCTCAGTAAAAGTTTGTTAAATGAGTAAATAAGTGGCATTTACCTATTCCTGCTCCTGCATAGGTCTCATGCTCAAAATGTATGAATTTCTTGTAAAAAGAATAAGGAATAGTACTAATTAATGTTAGGATATAAAATAAATACACTTTTTAAAAAATGGGCAAGATAAACCAAAAGCTAGTAAAAATGGTGACATACAAGCAAAAGGAAAAGATAGACTTCTCCAAATGTGCTTTGAGGTGTGTTTTTTTCCCCTTTGGAAATATAATAATGTTTTTAATAATTACTAAATCAAATTTATTCAAACTAAGGAAGTAATGCATGAAAACTAAAAGCAAATGAAATAAGAGAATATAACTGTGTATGAATTGGTAGCTTAACCATGCACAAATTATTTTCAGTGGTATATATCAATAATAATTGAATTGTATACTCCTAGTGAGTATATCTTTAGGCCAATAAGAATTGCAAAGAAATCAAATTGTTTTATTAATAATATTATTGTAATATTACTGTTGCTCTAAAATTATTAAATTTTTATATATAAGGAATCTATGGAACAAGGATTTTTCAGTTTGTTTGTTTTTAATATATTTATTGATTTTTTACAGAGAGGAAGGGAGAGGGATAGAGAGTTAGAAACATCGATGTGAGAGAAATATCAATCAGCTACCACCTGCATGCCCCCCACTGAGGATATACCCACAACCAAGATACTTGCCCTTGACTGAAATCGAACCTGGGACCTTTCAGTCCGCAGGCTCTATCCACTGAATCAAACCGGTTTCAGCAGATTTTTCAGTTTTAGGCAAAAGATATAAAGATGTGAAATAAAAAGAATTACAAACAAAATGCATAAACTGAAATTTGAATTGGAAATCTGATAAGTGTGGAAACATCAATAGAAACATATAAAATATTTCTCTTTTAAAATATTTCTACAGAAAAGGCCTAGGAACAGTGGCCAATTGAGTAGCAATGAGCCTTTCCAGTGTCCAGATTATGGATATCAATTTCCCATAAAAAACAACAAACAAACAAACAAAAACCCGACAAAATATCCTAGAGATATGGCTGTTTCCCGCTCTGGGCAGAAAAATGTAAGCTAGTAGCCTGGGACTTCTTGTCCTACTAGTGTGGGGATATAACAGTGACTATGGGGATCATTTCACAAAAACTCAGAAGTAAAATCCTTGGCAAAGATGAGATAAACTCAACGTCATAAAGAACAATAAATACAATAATTAAAAATATAAAATATGATAAGATCCATAAATTTATAATGTTATGTAAAACAACTCAATAGTCATCTCTAGAGAATTTTATTCATTTACTAGAGGTCCAGTGCATGAAATTGTGCACAGGTGGGGGGCCACCTATGGGGGGGGCCACCCAGCCAGGAGCAAGGGACTGCAGAAGTTGGCTGGCCGGCATTGAGCATCTGCCCCCTGGTGGTCAGTGAGCATCATAGCAATTGGTCAACTGGTTGTTCCAGTCATTCAATTGTAATGGTTGCTCAGGCATATATATATATATATATATTAGTATTATTTTTAATAGTTATCTTTATTTTCAGAGAAAGGAAGGGAGAGGGAAAGAGAGAGAGAGAAACACTGATGAGAGAGAAAAATCAATTGGCTGCCTCCTGAACCCCGTACTGTGGATCAAGCCCACAACTCAGGCATATGAACTGACAGGGAATTGAACCAGCAATCTCCTGGTGCAAGGAACCATGTTCAACCAACTGAGCCACACAGGCTGAGCCATCTCTAGAGAATTTTAGAGATCCAA
The DNA here is from genome assembly GCA_011751065.1 of Lasiurus cinereus. NCBI lineage: Eukaryota > Metazoa > Chordata > Mammalia > Chiroptera > Vespertilionidae > Lasiurus > Lasiurus cinereus. The sequence goes on from JAAGEH010000426.1 coordinate 17,201,934, forward strand.
CCCACTATTCTGAAAACTTATAATTAAAGAGATAGAATAAGGCATCTTTTCTGCTTTCTCTCTATAAAATATGCCTCAACATAAACACTTGACACTGTAAAGTCATCCCTCATATAGTAGAATTCAAAGTAATAAATGAAAAGGGAATGATAGAATTAGGACCTATTTTACAATACCTATTAAACAAATAGACCTATGTGATAATTATCAGTGACAGCTAAACCATTAGATAACAAATTGATGGGGAACTTTATAATGGATGAATTGTGATAATCACACATAAACCTTAGGTTAAATATTAACACCACAATAAAAAAACATTAAGCATTATAGGTTCCAAATGCGATACAAAGGGAGGGTCCCAACATCCTGAATGAAATAATCTTGCCAAAACCTCAAATCTAGATCTGATCAAACTTCTATGTCTAGATACAGTTTATAGGAAATAGAGGTCTAAGGAAAAATTAAAATTGTATCATGCAGATGCATTCTTCAGAACACAGAATGTGGGAAATTCTACAGGACAAGTAACCCACTTTCTTTAACAAAGCAAAAGGAAAAAAATAGAGGCAAGGGAGAGTTTATAGAATGAACAGACTGTTGTGCTACAGTGGGAAGGCAGGGGAGATTGTGGGGAGGGGCCTGTAGATCAACCGAAGGACTTGTATGCATGTGTGTAGGCAAAGCCAGTGGATACAGGGCAATCGGGGGAGAGGGGCACGTGGTGGGGAGATAGATGAGGGCATGTACTGGGGAGTGGGGAGAGCAATAGGGAATAAATAAATAAATAAATATAAATAAATAAATAGATAATAGATAAATTGCAAAAGGAAAAAAATAAAAAATAAATAAATAAATTTTAGATTAATATGAATGAAATTCCAAGTGAGGATCTAGTTTGGACATAATTTTCTTTTTTCTTTTTCAGTTGAGTGTTTTCTGCTTCTTTGTATTTCAAATTTTTGACTTGATTCTTGTGTTCCTCTAGTCTACTGTTAGGTCTCTGTATAATGTTTTTATTTCAGTCAGTGTACATTTAATTTCTAGTTGGTCTTTGTTCATCTTCTCTTGGGTCTCATTAAATTTATCCATCTTTTCTAGGAAATTCTTGAAAAACTTTATAACCATGGTTTTGAACTCTATATCCAGTCATTTGTTTTTCTCCATTTCTTTCATTTGTGATCTGTTCCTTTGTCTCTGAATTTTCATTATGCTGAGAGAACTTCAGTGCTGGAATCAAACTTATGATGCAAGACTTGCAAAACTGCAAAGCCTCTCTGTTGAGCTTGGATGGGGTAGAGTCTCAGGGCTTAGCGGACTGCCTTGGCTTCCAGTCTGCCCCGCCCTACATGGTCCCTCAGTCTCAAGTGTCTCTTGGTAGGGTTGCAGCCCATTCTGTGCACATGTACGTGAGTGTCTTTAGACCTCTGCCTTTTCCAGTTCCTTTGTGCTCTGGGACCCATTTGAGTCTGGGTCCCCAGAGTTTCACCCAAAACTGAGCTTCAGTGTTGTTAGAAGTGGAATAGTTGCGCCAAGACCAGTTTGGCTCAGTGGATAGAGCGTCGGCTTGCGGACTGAAAGGTCCCAGGTTTGATTCCGGTTGGGGGCATGTACCTTGCTTGCGGCCACATCTCCACTGTGGGACGTGCAGGAGGCGGCTGATCGATGTCTCTCTCTCATCGATGTTTCTGACTTTCTATCTCTCTCCCTTCCTCTCTGTAAAAAATCAATAAAATATATTTTAAAAAAAAGAAGAAGAAGAAGTGGTACAGTTGGGAGACTCTGTCTCCCACCCACTAGAGAAAGCCAGCGGCACAATTAGCAGTCCATCCTCTCTGCGTGCATTGGTGTGGGTGCCTCAGATCTGCCCTTTCGTGGATCCCCTAAATTTCTGTGCACTCCTCTCTTTTACAGTCAAGACTCCCCCCGTATGAGTCTTGCCCAAAGCTAGGGTTCAATGCAGTAGGATAAGGGGTTCAGTGCTATCTAGAGTGTCTCCCTCCCTCCAGAGGAAGCCAGCCAGGCACACTGCTACCAACTAGAGATGGAAAAGGTCCAACTAGAGTTGAAAAAGGACCAACTAAAAATTAAACATACACTGACTGAAATAAAAAATATTATACAGAGTCCTAACAGCAGACTAAAGAAAGGCAAGAATCAAGTCAAAAATTTGAAATATAAAGAAGCAGAAAACACTCAACTGGAAAAGCAAGAAGAGAAAAGAACCCAAAAATATGAAGATAATGTAAGGAGCCTCTGGCACAGCTTCAAGTGTACCAACATCAGAATTGTGGGGGTGCCAGAAGAAGAGAGAGAGCAAGATACTGAAAACCTATTTAAAGAAATAATGACTGAAAACTTCCCACATCTAGTAAAAGAAATAGACTTACAAGTCCAGGAAGCACACAGAACCCCATATAAAAGGAATCCAAACAAGACTACACCGAGACACATCATAATTAAAATACCAAGAGCAAAAGACAAAGAAAGAATATTAAAAGCAGCAAGAGAAAAACAGTTCATTACCTACAAGGGAGCACCCATACGACTGTCAGCTGATTTCTCATCAGATACGATGCAGGCCAGACAGGAGTGGCAAGAAACATTCAACATGATGAACAGCAAGAACCTACAACCAAGATTACTCTACCTATCAAAGCTATCATTCAGAATTGAAGGTCAGATAAAGAACTTCACAGATAAGAAAAAGCTGAAGGAGTTCATCAACACCAAACCAGTATTATATAAAATGCTGAAAGATACTCTTTAAAAAGAGGAAGAAAAAGGTAAAAGCCAAAAAATTATGAACAACAAATACATATCTATCAACAAGTGAATCTAAAAATCAAGTGAATTAAAAATCAGATGAACAGAATAAACTGGTGAATATAATAGAATTAGGAGCATTGAAAGGGAGTGGACTGACAATTCTCAGGGGGAAAGTGGTGAGGAAGGTGCAGGGAGAGACTGGACAATAATCATACACCTATGAATGAGGACAATGCGGAGGGAGGCAAGAGTAGAGGGAGGAGTGGGAGTCAGGAGGAGGGTAGCTATGTGGGGAAAAAGAGAAACAAATGTAATAATCTGAACAATAAAGATTTATTAATTTTTTAAAAAAAATAAATAAATAAAACAATCTTTTGAGCCCTAACTAGTTTGGCTCAGTGGATAGAGCACTGGCCTGCGTACTGAAGGATCCCCAGTTTGATTCCAATCAGGGGCATGTTCCTTGGTTGTGGGCATATCCCCAGTGGGGTGCATGCAGGAAGCAGCTGACTGAGGTTTCTCTCTCAACAATGTTTCTAGCTCTCTATCCCTCTCCCTTCCTCTCTATAAAAAAATCAATAAAAATATATATTTTTAAAAAAATCTATTGAGCTGGGGAGGTGATAACCAGAGATAAAAGTAAAGGAAGTTCGGCTGTGTGCTAATAATTGGTGACACTGAACCTGAGTGATGGGTACAGACAAATTAATTAAATTATTCTCTCTACTTCTGAATATATTTTTAAATGGACATAATAGGATGTTTAAAATTAAAAAAAACTTATTAAGCATAGACTTATACACAAAAATTCCTGTTGAGGTGTTGATTATGTTGCCTTGTACTTATACACAAATTAATCTGGGCTGTTGTCTTCATATCCAGAAAACTGTTGTTGTTATCATTGCTGATGCTCTTCCCATTTTCTTGCCATAGGTCATGAACACTGCTTAAATTTAGTCAGAAGTAATCCTTAATTTGTAAGATTATTTTTGTTGTTGTTTTGCTGACAATAATCAATGTGAAAACAAGCAAGGAGCAATTGCTTTTGCATACATTTTTATTTTCACAATTACTATACTGTCATTCTGGTACTAGTAACTTTTCAATCTAATATTTAATGTTCTAATATCTAATTTTCAGTATAATCTAATTTCTTAGATATTTCAGATAGAAATCCATAAACTACAAATAAAGAATAATTTTTCACCTCTCTTCAAAAAATACATGCTATGGACTGTACTGAAAAGATTGATTCCACTACGGTTATTTCCTGAAATTCATAATTTGAGAGGTTTAGTATCTTAAAGTAAATAGAAATTTATATTATTTTCCTGCCAAATTTGGAGCTCTTAATAGCTCATATGTAGGACTCTGAGATTAACATAAATGTATGTCATGAATTTGCATAATAAATGAAGTGCTCAACTCATTCTGCCATCAATTATAGTTCAGAAAACACCCTCAATGTCTAATAGTTGAGAGTATCTATATCCCCAACATATATCAAAATATGTTTGCCACACCCATTGGACTATTACACAGTAGAAGGTTTCCTTGATTATTACTTTCAGCCTGATGAAATAAGATGGTGACATTCAGATGAACCCAGATAGCACCTTACGATAAAGTGGATAGAGAGGAAGCTATCAGAGAAACTGACTAGAAATGCTGAAGCCAACCTCAAAACATCAACATGTTGGTTTCTTTTCTTTCTTTGTTCTTTACCATAAGGGATGCATTGTGTAGAGGAGTTGCGTTATTATGCCAGAAGACATTATCTTGGCTTCATTACACATAGCACATCTGGGAATTGTCTGCCTGAAAGCCTTGGCTAGACGCTCTCTCTTGATGGCCTCAAATTGTTTTTGATATTGAAAAGTCTAAAGGAAGTTAGGGCATGCCACATGCCAAGCTGCTTGGCATAAACTACCTAAGACACCTACTTTTACCAAGGGAAAACAACAACAAAATTTGGATCAGGATTCCACATTGATTTGGCGTTATGAGATAAAAACTTTTTCCTTCAGTATACTGCTTTTCACAACAAATTTAAGTGCTTTTGCTTTGACCTCAAGCCTCTGTGGTGACACTGTGACTTGATGCCAGTTTTTTGCAGCACAGAATCTGCCAGACACAATTATATCTGACAATAGCTCCGCATTTGTCGTAGTCCAGTTACGGTATTTGTGGGCAATGATCTTATCCAAGTTTTTACCATTACTCCTCATGTGTTTTTAAAAAGTAAAAGAAGATATATATATATAAAACTTTAGACAATAGAAAAAATGTATTTTTTTTTTTTTAGAATGAAAGAGTAGTGCAAACTACCAAAGACTCCCTGAGGTGGATTTTTTTAAGATACTAACATAATTGTTGACTGGTTTTATTGACCAATATGTTATGGACATTCACAGAGAAGTCAGCTCATGCTGAATTCTAGTTAGGTTAAGTTTCATAATTTACCCTGTATTAATCGCTTTCTATTCTTCTTCCTTCCTTCCTTCTTTCCTTTCTTTCTTTCTTTCTTTCTTTCTTTCTTTCTTTCTTTCTTTCTTCCTCCTTGCCTCCGTCTCTCCCTCCCTTCCTTCCTTCCTTCCTTCCTTCTTTCGTTATTTATTTATTTATTTATTTTTCTTCCTTCCTTTCTTTTTTTCTTTGCCCCCACCTACATCATTTATTTTCATTTGCTTTTTAGGTTGTTAAGAGATTGCTATTCTTTCTATTAAAAACATCATTTTGACATTTTCACTGCTGATTTCCATGATTTTTTTCTTCGTCTTCTACCTCCTCCTCTCACTCAAATCCAGTTCACCTCTTTAGATGTGAGAATGACACTTTCATCTCAACCGTGGCAGTCAGCAACCATAGCCTCTTCTTGCATCACTGTCCTCCTCTTCATTGTGCTGCTCTTCGTTATCCTCTCCATCGCCCTCTGCAAGAGTGCTGGGCTGCATCTTGTTTGACCTCTACTTTGTGTTCCTTGTGGTCAGCACTTTCCTACACCAAATTCTTATGTGCCCACTCTCCAACTAGCAGGAAAGGCCAACTTGAACCAACAGTCTGGATGGCTCCTCCCCACATTGGGTGCTAGGCTCCTTGATGTCTGGAGAAATCATTCACATTTGTCACTGTAGTTTTTTCTTTGCTGGGATTTACTTCAGATCTTGCTTCTGGATGGGTGCCATGTCTATGAAATCACATAGTGCCCTGTTCTTTTTTCATGAGAGCACTCACTACCCACATGATAGCAAGTCTTTTACTTGTATGCCATCCTGGGGTCTAAACACTAAGAGTAAAGATATCTATATCTTCTTTCCTCTTAATTCTACCTCCAGCATCAGGAATGTGACTGGCACAAAGCAGATAGATAAGAGCCAGACTAGAAACAGGTCTTCCTATCAGGCTTGTTCAAGCTGGCTTCTAAACCAGCCCTCTTCAACCTGTTGGCAAGCTTTTTTTTTTTTTTTAGCTACAGATATTCCAGTAAGGTCCTTAAATGAAAGCCGATATAAGCCAAAAAGCTACCTAAGATAATATTCCAGATGAGGAACAAGAGTAAAGAGTCCTAAATAAGAATTTTGTCCTAAAATTGCTCCTGCTATTTGACAAACAGCTTCAAATAAGGGATTGTTTTTCTCTGTATACAAGGTCACTACTTTCAAACATAAAGGCAAGTGCCCTTACAGTAGAACTTCTCAGGTTGAAAGAAAATAAGGGAGCAATAAAAGTCTATCTACAATACTTTTTAGTAGAATGCACATTGCAAATGATAAAATAAGCCAGTATTATGGCTAATTAACCTAAATTGTGAGTATCTGCAATACTTAGTATATGCTTTTCTCTTATACTTGAATGCATATCTTGGATAGCAGACCTGTGAATCAACCACAGGTATTCCTTCCAGGACTCTTCGGTAGATACAAGTATGTTCCCCTGAATCACACTGATGTTTTTCTTTTCAACAAATACACATTGAGTGTGTGTTGTCTGCTAATAGTAGATATTTAGAGATGAATAAGATTCCACCTTCCCTGAATTTAAAACTATTTTGTTGGAAAAATTTACATATAAATGATCACAATTCAATGTATTTATATGCCAGATGTATGGTACATAATCCAAGAGTGCTTATGAGGAAGTCAACAAAATCCCTAGAGAAGGTTTTATGAAGAACCTCAAGAAGATTCACCAGATAGGAAATGGGGAAAGGCAATTTCTATAAGAAAGGATAATACAAACAGTAACTTAAGGCATAACGGAACATGACTTGTTCAGAGAAAGATAAATACCTGGGTATGCCTGGATTATAGGTTGGCTAACATATTAAAAAGTGAGTAGAAGTGATAACAAAAAGATAGATTTTGACCAGATTGTAAAGGATCTTGGTACCAGGTTGCACCCATTGTCTTTCATAACTGTAATTAGTGCCACCTAAAGACATGCCAAGGCTGATTCCGTATGACCATAATCGTCAACCCTCTCATACTTGATTAGATCAGGATGATCACCTCATCCAAGAAAAGTTGACTCAAAAGCTAGATGTGCTAGATGAAGTGGCACAGTACAAAAGGATTTTTTTCTTTAGCTTCCATTGCCCTAGGAGTAGTATCAGTGAAGTTCCTTCACTATATATCAGAGATTTTACTGCCTGTGGATTCCTCTAGTATTTTTATGATTTAGCATCTTATGTTTAAGTCCTGTATCCATTTTGAGTTTATTTTTATGTATGGTATAAGTTGGTGGTCTAGTTTCAGTTTTTTGCATGTATCTGTCCAATTTTCCCAATACCATTTATTGAAGAGACTGTCTTGACTCCATTGTATGTTCATGCCTCCTTTGCCAAATACTAATTGAGCATAGTGGTTTGGGTTGATATCTGGATTTCTATTCTATTCCATTGGTCTGTATGTCTGTTATTGTGCCAGTACCAGGCTGTTTTGAGAACAGTGGCTTGGTAATACAACTTGAAATCTGGTATTGAGATCCCACCTACTTTAAATCTTTCTCAGGATTGCTGTGGCTATTCAGGTTTTGTTTTTTTTATTCCAGATGAATTTTTGGAGAGTTCTTTCTAGGTCTGTGAAATATGCCATTTGTATTTTAATGGGGAGTACATTGAATCTATAGGTTGCTTTGGGTAATATGGAAAGAGTGAGCTTATTTGCAATGAAGCTGAAAGCATCAGGATATAGTGTATAGGCCCTGAGGATATTATGGCAAACCAACTCCATAGGAAGCAAGGACCTATAAATAAGTTACAACTTTGAGGCAGAATGGAGGTGGACAAGAAGGATATACAAATGGAGAACAGCAAAGTACAGGGCATTAGGATGAAGCTACAAGGCCTTCTCCAATGAGATTCCTATGTTTCTTGATGACTAGTTTTATCACAATAAAATGAATCAGATCACAAGAACCTTGTGTGTCATGAAGATGAGTCTGCTATTTAAGTGGAGGTGACAGTGAGCTGACTCAAGGGATTTAGTCATGACAAAAATGTAACCAAGTTGGTGGAAGTGTTTTAGGGAAGGGAAAACCCATTCTGGTGTTGACCTTTAGGCCATACTACTAAAGACTAACCAAATCTTAAAAGAGAAGAAAGCAATATTTTTTTTTCTTTACTTTGTCCCCTTGAATGGAATAAAAGGTTTATGTTATTTAAAATTAAGATTTTAAGAGATTATGGTAGCCATGTGGGAGAGAAACTATGTATTAGAATATTAGTGATTTCTTTCCTTTTCAGAGCCAATAATTTACATATTTCAGTGAGTTAGAAAAGGTGGGCCTAAATAATTCAACATCAATAAATATTGTTCTAAAAACAAGTTTTCCAACAGTAGAAGAAATTTAAAATATTTTCAATGTGATGCATTGAATTCAAGTTAATAAAAAATCTGTATAGTTGTCAAAATATTAATTGGGATTACCTTTGAATGGTGAAACAATGGTTCCTATGTTTTATAATAAATATGTATTGCTTTTATAGCAGGAGGAAAACAAGCTTAAGGAATAGTTTATCTGAAGACTTATATGTTTCATTTCTATTTAACAAAATAGATTATAAGCCTACCCGGCGTGGCTCAGTGATTGAGCATCAATCTATGAACCAAGAGGTCATGGGTTCGATTCCCAATCAGGGCACATGCCCAGGTTCAGCTTAATCCCTGGTAAGTGGTGCGCAGGAGGTAGCCAATCAATGTCTCTCTCATCATTGATGTTTTTATCACTCTCTCCTCACTTCCTCTCTAAAAATCAATGAAAATGTATTTTTTAAAAATAGATTTCAAGTCTTAGTTGTCTGTATAAATCTAGACAAAACTAGAAAAAATTATCTTTTAATATCTGCTATTGTTTACCACATGTTATAAAGACTGGTTTAGATTCAAAGAAGACAGAATGGTTATAAAAATACAAGTAGAGTCAAAGGCTTTCTATTCAACTCGAAATTCCTATACCCGGAACAGAGCCAGTTATTTTGTCTCTTAAAAGTATCTCAAATAAGTAAATAAAGATAATCAGAAAAAAAAGTATCTCAGAAGGAACACATCAAGATTAATAATCATATACTCAAAATCAAAAATATTTTAATCACTTTAACTAAATAAAAATAAAGAGAAAAAAATATAAAAATCAATGTAGACCTTTTGCCTTTAAGAGAAGTCTGGTCTCAAATATAGCCAATGATTAGGAGAAATCATTTACATGACTGTGATTTTAATACCTATTCCCAGTTTTTAAATGGAGGCCTATATTGGCTTATCAGAAAATACAAACTTAGATCATAAATAAATGGTTGCCAATTTAAAATATTATATTTATTTATGAAGCTCTACTTCCTAGAGATGTAAACACAAATATATACACACGTCATATATATATATATCAAGTTCATATGTCATATATACATATATCAAGTTCAGGTTTTTCCAAAATTTTACTATTATGTCACAACACAAGTTTGAAAAAAGCGAAGTATATCTTTTTCTGTTTGGAAATTTATTTTAAAGTGTAAGGGATAATTGAAATCACACCTTGATACCAAAAAAAGATGAGAAAAAAATCCCTATTTCAGTTCTGAGTATATCTGGTTATTTAAGAAAACATATACATTCAATTCTGTGATTTCTACTTCATTATAAAATTACAAACTATTCCTTTGAGCAAATATTGGGCTTAGGCAAATTTAACACATTTATACATATTGAAAATGTCTAAATTTGCAAACAGTTAAAAATAAGTACAGAATATAAATTACTAGAGAAGATTTAGCTTAAACAAAAATTATGGTCTGAAAAGTCATTCTATGTCTATCAAGTATATTCCCTCAATATCCACAGCAAGATATAAACACACACAAAAAAAATGGTATTTGAAAATACATTTTTTCCCTAGCACTTTTTGTGGCTGATGGCTTGCAGAAATGAATAGGCTGGTCTATTCTAGGCTAAAAGAAAGATGTGGGAGGAACCTCACAAAAATGATAATTCAAGTTCAGAAATAAATGAACAAATGGGGGATACTCCAATCGCAATCCCCAAAAGAGTAAATAAGCCAAGGAAGGAAGCCATGGTCAATACAACATACCCAAGTTTCTTCTGACTTAAATGATCATAGAGAGAAATATGTACCCAGTAAGAGTCCTTATATAGTTAAAAGTTCGCCTAGAAGACATTAGTTTCCAGGAGGACAGCAGCTCCCTTGTAATATTAAAGACCTTTCCCTCCATGTCTCACCTTGGGCTATAGTCCTGGCGTGTATAACAGCTCAGCCAGTCTCTTTCCTATCCCTCTGTCATTCGTTACCTGCCATGTCTAAACTCAGTCATGAGAAATTAAAATCTGAAACATGACAGATTGAGTGTACAGTTTTATTGCCTCTTCCTCCTCAAAACTCATTTAATGATAAATGAATACAAATGAGGGGAAAGAGCAGATAAGAATGGATGAATGCTTTTATAGTTTTTGAAAACATCTAATATGTGATCTGACTAGAGTCAAGAAAGCTACAATGTATTTGTTTACTGAAGGGGGACCCCATATTATACAGAAAGTCTTGAGATGCTTCAGAAGGTAAAGGTCACTAAAAGCATGAGGACTGGTTTAAAGTCTTCATGGAGAGTAATTAACTAACTGCCAGATCCCTATCATCACACCAAGAAATCAAAAGGGACTGAATGGTTGTGTACCCCCCACCCCACCCCCACCACTTGCAAATTCATATGCGGGGACCCTCATCCCCAATGTGACGGTATTGGAGGTGAGTCTTGAGAAGGTAATTAGGTCATGAAATGGTGCCTTCATGAGAGGTGATGTATCTCTCAGTCATGTGAGGACACACGACAAGGATGTGTCCATCTGCACATCAGGGAGAGGGACCTCACCAAGTATCCAAACACACTGGCACCTTGGTCTCAGATTTCTAGCCTTCAGATCTGTAAGAAATAAATCTATCTTACATAAGCCACCAGTCTATGGAGTTTGTTATGTAAGTCACCTTCAGCTAATAAACTATTTCTTTTTCTTCCAGCAGAAAAGAGGAAAAGTCTATTTCCTGGAAAATTTAAACATGAGTAGCCAAACCTAAGGATATGAGGCAACCTAGTGAGGCTCGGGATTGAAAAAGGAAGAATTGAATGAGAATGTACGTAATGAACTCGGGGACCTCCACATCCTTGCCCTGCCTTGTCCCTAGGTCACTAGTAGCCTATAGGTCCAATGCTGGAGATTAAACATCTTCTCTGTGGGAAAAAAACTGTATTTATTCATCTTGAGATTCCCCAGTAGCAAGGCAAGCTCACTGTTTAGTGTTGCTACCACAAAATCCAAGCCAAAACCCTGCCCACACACAAGGGACCTTCTCTCAGCTTTTAGTGCCTCACTCATTAATCTGAATGAGCACACAAGAAATTTAACATTTGAGAAAACCTTCCAACAAGAAATAGTCCAAAAAGAACTGATTCTAAATTACCTCAAAGAAAACAGTGACATTGTAGCAGGCATTATAGGACCAAAACACCCCATCTACTATCTCAGAGTGAGAGAAGACGTTACTTTCATAACGCTAAAGCAATATGCTATGAACAAGGAGAAAAGAGGATTAAAGAGCTCCTGGAGACCACAAATATGATCACCTAAACTGGAGGCAGAGGGAGGGTTCGCAAACCTTTTCTGTAAATAGACACAGTAAATATTGTAATCTTCTAGGACTGACAGTCTCTAAACTCTGCCATTGCAAGGCGAAAGCATCCTTAGACAATGCATAAATGAATGAGCATGAGCGTGTTCCCTTATTTACAGAAACATTATTTACAACACTTGACCCAGTAGAATTAAAAAAAAGAAAAGAAAAAAATTTGACAAAGTCACAAGTCTTCATTTTAAAAGGTCCAAATGAAGAAAGCCCAAAACAAAATAGATCTTTGTACAATATCCAAACACCAGGGGAAATAAAGCATCATAAAAGTTTCCAGTGAGAAAACAATAGATGACACATAAAGGAGTGAGACTCAGAATAGCATCTGCTTCTCAACAGCAAGAGCAGGTGTGAGAAGACAGTGGAGCGATGGCTTAAAGATTCTGAGGAAAAATGATTTCCAATTGTGAATTACACATTCAGCCAATCTATTAATCCATAAATACAAAACATTCCAACGTGATTTTTATTTCACATGTACCCTTTCTTGGGAATCTACTAGTGAATATGCTTGAACAAGATGAGTGATGCACTAAGAAAATGAATGTATTGGATCTAAGAAATGGGAAATCACACCTGGACAATGTGAAGGGGAAAAATAGATTAACAGCTGTGATTAGATATTGGAGCAGGCACGTGGAATGCTGCAGACAGAAGGGACTATCCGAATTGATTGTTTGGAAAATTTAAGCACTTGACAAATCTTTTAAAATATTGGTAAAGACAACTAACACTAGGTACAGACAAAATTAAGCAAATTTGAGAGAGAGAGAGAGAGAACATTTCTTAATTGAAAAAACACACCAAAAAGTTAAATGCAAATGGAAACATAACCTAATGCCCTACTTAAACCAACAGCATTATTGCTTGCACAGTCATTGTAAGTTAAATACTGTCTATTTATTTAATGCCATATTAACATAGGATATGGGGAACTGAGAAAAAGTATATAGTATATCTTCAGTTATAATAGCAAAAAGTAAAAATGTCAACAAAATTCAGAAAATTTATGAGGAAGAAATAAAGCGTAATTGATGAAGCTGAAGAGAGCAATCATGGGTGTTTTCAATACAAGCCTTCTATTTGCTTTTCAAACGATGTACATAAAGCTTAGTTCTCTATAATTCCTTAATATTTTTCACTTCTTAGTTATCTATTAAATTTCAAATGCACTGAGAAAGCTAATACTATAAGCTATTATCAGCTAAGAGAATGGAATTCATTTGTTGAAAAAAAATACAAAAGAAGGGACCCTGGCCAGTGTGCTCAGTGGTTAGAGTGTTGCAGGTTCAATCCCCAGCCCTAAATGGGCGTGTGCAGGAGGCAACCAATCCATGTGCCTTCCTCACCTCTCTCTCTCTCCTCCTCCTCCTCCTCTTCCTTCTGCTACTGATCCTCCTCCCTCCTCCTCCTCCTCCTCTTCTTCCTCTCTCTTCCTCTTTTCCTCTTCTCCCCTTTCTCCCTCCCTCTCTAAAAATCTATGGGGAAAAATATCCTTGGATGAGGACTAACAAAAAAAGGGAGGGGGAAGGGGGTTAGGTCACCATAGCCACTAGGGACAAAGAACTGAAGACAAGGAAATTTCCAAGGAAACGGTAAAGAGGCACCTGGGGAGAAAGCTTCTCTTTGTATTGACTGTGTGTAACTCAGGTGTGAACATTGGGCTTATTGTGGGATATGACTGATGACCTGCGACAGTCTGTGAGTGGGTGGCATCACATCTGATGAAGCAAATATTCCAGGTGCCAACCCCCAATCGGAAAACTAGATCTAAAAGCCAACTCTGTGAAGACTCATCAGTCATGTTGCTCTTTGTTCTCTGTGTTACTTCTTAATTTTTTTAATTTCTTCAAATGTTGTTTAAACGTTCAGTTGTGCTACTTGTTCCAAAAAAAGAAATTGTATGTCCACTCTTGGATTGCATTTTCAAGGGGGAGGGGAGCAGTGGCTGCCTAAAGCCCCTGTACAGGTTTTGGTTGTGATCAATAAAAAGCTCAGAGAGATGATATCTGAGAGGGCGGAGAGTCACATGCGTGGCTTTCTACTTACTCTCAATGTGAAGTCTTTAGGAGGGGATTTTCTGATCACTCTATCAGCTGTCACTAGCTCTTATCCTCCGTTATTCTGCTTCATGGCACTTCTCTCTAGTCGACACTGTAATCGTGTCTGAGATGTTTATTTTTTTATTATCTCACCAACTAGAATGCAAGTCCTCTGATGGTCTTATCCATGGCTGGATCCCCAGCACCAAGAACAATGTAAGAGCTTGACAAATATTTGTTGAATAAAACAATTCTCAACCCAGTACCAGATATTTTCTTTTTATTAAGGACCTGTGGCATTTGTTTCTAGGGACTAAGTCAATCTCTGCCTAAACCACAAGTTTGCCACATGGGGGCTCTGTTTGTTAGCCACAAGGGATCCTAAGCATTCCCCACACTAAAAGAGAACTACTTCTCAGTCAGGATTAAGCATTAGTACACAGAAGGGTTCTCCAGCCCACTTTAAGAGCCCTCAAGACTACATTTTATTGTAAAATAAGGACCCCGAGACTCCTATTCCCTGTTACTACACGACAATCCTAAGCAAGGTCTCTCTTTTCTCAGAACTATAATATCTCTTAGATTTGCAGCATAACATTAAAAAAAATCAAACTTATAATTTCCAAAACAAAAACAGAACTAACCAATGCAGCATTTGGCTTTTTTTATCCAAATCAAGATTTTTGTTATCTTTTCTTGCCTGGTTGTTGGAAATTTAATTCTTAATAATGATATATTTTTCAGAAAGGCAAATTAAAAAAATAGACTACTAAATTCAGCTGCACTATTATGCACAATGCTTTCAATATAAAGAAAATATTATAGACTTAATATTTGTGCCACACCTCTCTCCCCAATTCATTTGTTGAAACCTGATCTCCAATGTGATGGTATTTGAAGGAGGGAGCTTTGGGAGTGATTTGGTCAGGAGGGCAGAGCCTCTTCTAAAAGAGGCCCCAGGGCCTTAACTGGTTGGGTTCAGTATATAGAGCACTGGCCTACAGACTCAAGGGTCTCAGGTTCAATTCTGGTCAAGGGCATGTACCTTTGGTTGCAGGCACATCCCCAGTGGGAAGTGTGCAGGAGGCTACTGATTAATGTTTCTCTCTCATTGATGTTTCTAACTCTCTATCTCTCTCCCTTCCTCTCTGTAAAAAAAATCATTAATAAATTAATAAATAAACAAATAAAAAAGTAAACAAATAAATACATAAATAAAAGAGGCCCTAGGGCTCCTTTGCCCCTTCTGCTCAGTGAAGCCACAGAGGGTCTATGAACCAGGCAGCAGCCCTCACCTGATCTCAGACTTCCCAGTCTCCAAAACAGTGAGAAATAAATGCCTGTTGTTTATAAGCTACCCAGTTTATATTCTATTGTAACAGCCCAAATGATCTAAAGCAGAAATTTTTCTTTAAAAAATTCTGTTACATCAGAATATATGTGAAGCAACTACAGCAAAATGTTTATTACGATACCATTTAAACAATATTGACTTTATATTCAAAGCACAGCCATCCATGTCAAGTAAAACATCAAATATTAAGGTGTAAAACTGGTTAAGGGACATTTGTCTAAAACTCCTTTGTTCTTCTGTGAAAAATTATAAGAAATTTGGGAATATATATAGGAATATAAATTTTACATTGTGGCTCTGGTACCACATGTTCCTTTATGGAATTTGCTCTAAATTTAAAGCTAGAAAACGGATTTCTCTTAATATAAATGACTACATATGAATTTTCATAGCTGCTCTTTTGACAGAACTGTTTTTGAGCTTTTTTTATAAGATTACCTCAATATCAATACAAAAATTACCAGGTTTGACTATAGATAAAACGGTAAGTACAATGGGAAGTGAAAACAGAAATACTGGTATATATGAAAGTTAAACCAACATGGACTCATAGCAATCCTTGATATTAAATCCTTAATATTAAATCCTTGCTCCCAATCTTGCCAGTTGATCCCATTACTCAGTGCTCTGGTAGCATAAATATCACATAATAAAAGTACATATTTTCCTTCAAGCTCTAAATCTTTTATTATTTAAAACTTCTGCAAGTCTTAAATTTGCTACCAAGAATGAAAGGTGCCCCAAGTATCCATTTGGGGATGGATATTCTGCTTAAATTTATGGACTCTTGCTACAGTGCAAATGACCTAGTATCTTTCAACAAATCAATGGCATTAAAAAATTAAAGAGACTTCAGAAACACGAAAACCAAATGCAACGTTCGGGCTTTGCCTAGATCTTGACTACAAACGAACTTGAAGGACTTATTATTAATTTCATTAGGTATACTAATGCTGGATTGTTCAAATAAAAGTCTTTTTTGGTTAGAGCTACAAGCTAAAATATATAGGTGCCTAATGTAATATGATTTCTGAGGTTTGCTTTTAAAACACTCCAAAAAAAAAATGTGTATATAGGAAGGGAGGCAGGGATAGCTAAAACAAAATAAGTGAAATATTGATCACTATGAAGTTGACATTATACTATTTTCTCTACTTTTGAGTGTTTTTAAATTTCCACTAAAAATATATCCCAAAACAGTTATTTCCTCAAAGTCATATAGTCCACCTCTACGTTTACACTTTAAGAGATTATTTTTTCCTGTCCCCCAGTTTAGCTGAGGGCTACCTCTGCATTTTTTGTGACAGTGAGGAATGTAATAAAACCTAAGACTATGGATTGATGCTGCAGCATAAATGTCTCTTCAGGTGAGGGGGAGAGATATGTGTTAGATAACCTTGTAAGGTCTCATTCATTTGAATTTTCTTCATTCCAGAAAGACAATGAGAAACCATTTTAATCATCAGATCTGGAACTTTATTCATCCATTTATTTAAGTCAGAGACGTTCACTAAAAACCATATGTGGCCAGATAGGGTTTTTAATGGACCCCTTGAAGCAAGCAGATGGAAACCAAAGATATTTCAGAGATGTGTTAATGCTCTGATGAAAGATCAGGATATAATTACAACTGAACAAATGCATATGAGTATTCTATCCAAATAGATATGAAAAAAATCATTTCAATAGCTGCAGGAAACTCTGTTAGCATTCTGAGAACCCCATTACATGACAGAATAACTAAGTACAAAACATTAAATTCTTTATAATATCTGGATCAAATGCATTTATTGGTGAAAGCAGTATAGGAGCAAGAACACAAAATGTCAATGATGTGTGCCATATGACAAACAGCCTTGTTATTAAAACTGTAGTAGAAAGTTTTCTGAGGAATTTTTAAATAGTATTAGTACTCTCACTCTGCCTTTGGTCATATCAGTGATTCCTTGATATATGCTCATTCTAGTATATACCATGACCAGAGAACCTAGACAGAATCAAAGAAAAAATAGTTTTCTCATAAGTACTGTCTCCATAAATATTTTATAGCACTTTATAGTCTATGAGGTATTTATATATGAATTAAAAAAAACTGATTCTAAAAAAACACCTTAGAGATTTGTGAGTTCCATTTTGAGATAAGCAAACTGAGACCCTAAGAAATTTAGCCATAATCAGTTCCAAATTCTAAATGTCAATTGGCATATGCAAAAAAATATATGTCATTCTCTAAATTATTTTAGAGAGATTTTGTATTTACCAAAGTTATTTTCTAGAAGGCTCAGTCCTAATGTTCCCCTATCTTCTCTTCATGCAATTTCATCAAGATTTTTGGTACCACTGCCCTCCAGCCTATATGCAAACATGCTGGCCTGTGTGTAGGCCATCTGAATAGAAACCTGTTTTGCTGTTGTGTAGTGGCTAATTTTACTAATCATTTTATGAAATATTTTAAAATGCATCATCATTCTTTGAGGCTTGATATCAAGAAGATTTTTTAAAATTAAAGCCTCATACTAAAATTGAAGGAAAGTGAGAATAAAATCTAGACTTAATTCAAATGTGTTGAACTCTTGATTTTGTTCCCAACACTTGGCCCATGGACACAGTGAATGGCTTTACCAACCTCTCTGGTTGCTTAGCCCATAAAACTAGGAACCATCTTACCTTTCTCTCTTTATCCTGTACCTCCATTTTTAAACCATTAGAAAACTTCTGTTGGTTTTACTGAAACATACACCCGGAATCTATCCAATTCTTACCACATCCACTGCTCCCATGCTGATCCAAGTCCCCATCATCTCTCTCCTGGATTGGTTCAATAGCCTCCTTACTGGCCTCCCTGATTTTCTTTTTGTCCTTTAGAGTCTATTCCCACAACAACAGCACAAGTGATCCTTTCAATAGGCAACTTGATCTTATCTTTACTCTGCATAAAACATTGAGTTGGCTTCTAGTTTTCTCGAAAATGAAGCCAACGTTTTGAGAATGGTGTGCAAAGCTCCCATGGTCCAGTACCTGGTACCTCACTGACTTCATCTCCAATTACTCTACCTCTTGTTCTCCCTACTCTAGATTGATTGGCCTCTTTGCTGTATATTGAGCTTATGATCTGTTCTTACCTGAGGACCTTTGCACTGGCCATTCCCCATATACTAGTATATTTAATGTTAACAACCTCATCTCCTTCAAGAGTTTACTCAAGCTACTTTCTTAATAGTCCTAATCATTCTATTTAAAATTGCAACCCAACTCACTCTTTGCATTCCCAATCTTTCCTACCCTTTTTAAAAAAATATATTTTATTGATTTTTTACAGAGAGGAAGGGAGAGGGATAGAGTCAGAAACAATGATGAGAGAGAAACATCAATCAGCTGCCTCCTGCACACTCCCCACTGGGGATGTGCTTGCAACCAATGTTCATGCCCTTGACCAGAATCAAACCTGGGACCTTTCAGTCCATTGAGCCTAACTGGGTAGGGCTTCCCTATCCTTTTTTTATTTTTTCTTAATATATATGATCTAATAATATATAATTTTTATTTATTCTTATTGTCCATCTTACCTCTTTAAACTGTATGCTTAGATCTTTGTCTGATATACTCCATGTGTCTAAACCAGTGTCTAGCATATAATGGGTACCCAAATCATGTATTTTTAAATAAATGAAACCTCTGAGGCCAGCCCATTTATTAACATATCAGTACATCCTGACTTTCTAAATTTATATTTGGCAATTCAATTTCATATTGGTCTGAAATTTTACATTATATACTGAGTTTGGATTCATTTACCTAATTTAAACAAAACATATTAAGCAATATGAAATACTATCCTATGTAATAAAAGAGTAATATGCAAATTAACCATCACTCTGCTATACTCACAAGCCATGCTTACCAGCCAATCAGGAGCAAGTATGAGGGAGGCAATTGAGGAAGCCAAGCTTTCCACACACCCTGGTGGGCCCAGGGCTCCACTCAAGGTTACAAAGTTTCAATTATAGAAGATAAATAAATCCCAACAAAAATGGCAGCAGCCACAGAACTGGAGAAAGCATGAGGCTAGGATTGCCTCTGGTGATGGAGGAAGCCAAACTTCTGTAGCCTTGGCCTGTCTTGGCTTCTGCTTAAGGCTTCAAAGTTTCAATTATAGAAGATAAATAAATCCCAACAGAAATGGCTACCACCACAAAGCAAGCAAAAGGCTTGGCTCTGCTCCAGGTTACAAAGTTTCAATTGTAGAAGATGAATAAATTCTAGATACCAGAGCCTCCACTTGAATCACCAGAGGATGTGGCCAGCCTGAAAATCACCACAGGCCCCTTGCCCAGGCCACCTCACACCCCAAGGGAACACCAAACCTGATCCAGGACACCGTTCAGGGCAAACCAGCTGGTCCCTACCCATGCATCAGGCCTCTATCTTATCTAATAAAAGAATAATTTGCAGATTGACTATCACTCCAACACACAAGATGGCTGCCCCCATGTGGTCAAAGATCCTGCCCCCTGTGGACACAAGATGGTCACCACAAGATGGCCAGCAGGGGAGGGCAGTTGGGAGGGACCAGTTCTTCAAGGGAGGGCAGTTGTGGGCAATCAAGCCTGCAGGGGAGGGCAGTTAGGGGTGACCAGGCCTGCAGGGGAGGACAGTTAGGGGAAAACAGGCTGGCAGGGGAGCAGTTAGGCATCAATCAGGCTGGCTGGCAGAAGTGGTTAGGGGAAATCAGGAAGACAGGCCGGCAAGCAGTTGAGATCCAGCAGTCCTGGATTGTGAAAGGGATGTCCAACTGCCCAGTAGGATTGTGCCTAAACGGGGGGGTCTCTGATTGGAGAGGGTGCAGGCTGAGCAAAGAGATAAGAATTTCATGCACCAGGCCTCTAGTAAGTATAATAAAAAGACTTTAGATTCATGACACTTATGTTTTATAATTGCATAAATATTTAAGTCCCTGGATTCATTGGGGAAATTTAAAATGTCAGGTAGCTTATGATTTGTTCCATATGTGATATTAGGAACAAACAAATTTGCTAAATATATTCTGTACTGTAATTTTGCTTCTATTGAGAGGCAAACCAGAAATAATCATGACAGTCAATGAGCAAAAGAAGGATAAACTTTTAGTAGTATACCAGCAGCCCAGTTGTTGTGACACAGTGGTTGTGTGTTGACCTATGAATGAAGAGGTCACAGATTCCAAGTCAGGGCACATGCCAGGGTTGCGAACTTGCTCCCCAGTGTGGCTTGATGTTTCTATTTCTCTCTCCCTCTCCCTTCCTATATAAAATAAATGAAAATATATTTAAAAAAATAAAAGTACACCAACAAATTACTAAAATTTTTTAGAATGTAAGTTGTTGTGGTGATGTTTTTTTTTGTTTTTTTGGTGTGTTTTTTTTTTCTTTTGAGATGCTACTTTATGTTTTGGGAGTAATTTCTACAGCCTGGCTTAGAATTGCATTATTTTATTTTGCATTATTGTATTATTTTGTTTTGGATATCATTCATATATTGTATTATTTTATTTTGGATATCATGATGGTTTTCCTCTTGGAGCACTTCATTACCTTGACCCAGGACAGGTCTGGTAGTGATGCCAGCTTCTGGACTTCTGCCAAGGTGAGGGTCACATAAAGTGCCTGAAATCAGATCTGCTCCACGAATGGCTACTGATCACATTGAGGAAAAGACCAACCTAAATACAGATTACGATATTTAAAGAGTGAATGTGAAGTCAGAACTATGGCATAAGACAATATCAGAAGCCAAGGTATCAGAAAAAAAATGAGAACTAAGGGCAAGGTGTGTAGCACAGCAGAGAATGTCATTCACTGTAAATAATCCATGATTTCTCCCAGAAAAAGCAAAGTGAGAGAATTACATTTTCCGTGGGCTTCTCTGTGCTTCTGTCATCAGGGAATGAGTAAAGAATAAGCAGCACAGAGTAGATGGGGCCTCCAGTCATCCTAGAGGGGCCCTGTACAACTATTAGGCCCAACAGACACCTTGATGGCTACTGCCCAGGGAGAAGCAAGAGAAGTGGGAAGAAAAGCCAGAGGCTTTCAAACAACAGAGACATAAGAGAGGAATTATAAATGTGATTCCCTTTAGTTTTTCTTAATACAGTAGTTACATTGTCAATACCCAGTAGGGGTGTCATATGATAAAAGTTGTGATATTCCAAAGGTAATATTCAAAAGTATATTTACTATTTTCATGAAACCTATGGTTTAACTATAAAGACATAAGATATCTACATGAAAAGTAAAGATCACTTGTTGACCATCTACGTGTTTCCACTTCCCAGTTTCTTGCCTTTTCACCCATATTCTTTAAAAAAAACCTTTCTCCAAAATGGTATCCAATCACCACTGGCTGAAGAACTCTGCAAGGACCAATCCCATGTACACAAAACCAGCACTACGTTACCAGTTTATCCTACATCGAATGTACTTCTAAGCTCCCCCCCATAAAAATTTTAGTCAATAAATATGTATTGATTATCTATAATGTGTCAAGGCTGTTCTAGGTATCAAAGAAGGCAAGACTGCATGAATTTTAGAAACCCATTGTGAACAATATAGAAAATTCATTAAAGTAATTCTTTGTGAGTTAATGACAGTTGGTATAGTCCAGTGATCAGCAAACACATTAGTCAACAGAGCTATATATCAACAGTACAACGATTAAAATTTCTTTTTGAGAGTCAAATTTTTTAAACTTAAACTTCTTCTAACGCTACTTCTTCAAAATAGACTCGCCCAGACCGTGGTATTTTGTGGAAGAGCCATACTCAAGGGGCCAAAGAGCTGAATGTGGCTCTCGAGCCACAGTTTGCCAACCACTGGAATAGTCAATATTTAATACTAAACAACATGCAATATCAGTTGATATGCAAATAAAGTTGATGTTCAAATAATAGATAATGTAAGATTATTACATGCCACATATTATTCTAGGTACTTTCAAGATATTAAGATGACTTAAATCTCAACCCTCTATAAAATGGATTTTTGTTATCACATCCATTTTATAGAAGAGAAAACTGAGTCATACAGAAGATAAGTATCCTATTTACTTAAGGTTACATAGCTGGTAAATTTTAGACAGGATTTGAATTTAGGTGCAAAAATCCATGTTCTTAATCACTACATGAACTTGCACCTCCTTAAGTTTTATAACACTTCTTTAAAAGACGCATACCAAAAATGTTTATACAAACCTATTCTAGGAAGATTTTTTTTTAACCACCACTGTCCTGCCTCAATGGTTAATTTTTATTTTAGTCATTTTTAAAATGAAGATAACCATGTTCTTGAAGCAAGATCATCTAGTTAGGTTTCAAGCATAACAGAGGTATCATTCCGAATCTCAGTTCTGCCATGTGCTTGCTCTATGACCTTGAGCAAGTAATCTCTCCAAGTCTCAGTTTCCTTTTCTTCTCAATGAAGGTTACAATGGGACCTACATCATCATACTATTTAAAGATAAAACAGGATAGCCCACTCAAAGCACTTAGAAAGTGCTCAAATACTATTAACATAATAAATAGCAGCAGCATGGATAAACAGAACCTAATGATTCCTTCATTCTTTTATCCACACTAAAAATAGTTTACTTCTCTTTTAATTAAAAAAAAGACCAAAACAACAACAACAACAACAAACCAAGCCACAAGCCTTTAAACCAATGATGTACTTTGTGGGAAGACCAGAAAGGCATTTGGACACAGGAGTTTCTGTGTCACTAGTTAACTCCTCTATATACTCTAGCATTCTGAGACACCTTGCGTAATATAATCACTGTCACTCCTAGAGGTCAAGTGGGCAGACAGTTAATGCTTCTCTGTGAAAAGCTCAGGAAATCACCGTCTAAACCTCAGTTCAAAGCCCACGTTGAGGTTAAGAAAAATTGACGTTTGGTCTGTGAACTTAATGTCAAGCTCCAGAAAAACTCGGGAAGCACATGTTTAGCAATTAAGTAGACGCAGACAAATAAAGACATTGTCAAATTGTAAAACAAGGCTTGGAAATTACAGAAAATGCTGCTCGTTATTGATTATGGTGACCATTCAGTTCTTATTGAGCCACCCAAAACAATCATTCATTTTCTAGCCCAGAGCCTGCTCATTTGCAAGATAAAAGAGAGACATTTCTGCACATGCCCATAATGTTCTTCACCACTGGGGGCAGCTTTACATAAGACTGCATTCACGGGAACCAAAGCAACAGTCCGAGCAGCTTTCAGAATGACAGTCTGCAGAAGTGAGCTGAGCCTGTGCGCGGTCCCGGGCTCTCCTGCCTTCCGGGCTCCAACGCAGTTCTGTGGCTGACCGGGGTGCTCACCACCAGAAATGCTGGGCTTTGGAATACAGATGTGGCAGCTCAGGTAGCCCCACGTCGCCTGGAGGAATACATCATGCTTCCTGATAAGAAGAAATTGTAGAAGCCAGTTTTTTTTTTAACACCCCCGCTCTCCCCCCACAAAAAAAAAAACCTGTAAAGATGCAAAAACATAATATCCATGAAGATCCTATTACCTAGGAAGATTTCGATGTTTTGCTGCAAATGCGGAGTTGGGATTTATTTGTTCTTGGAGTGTTCTGCATGGCTGGCAAAGAATAATGTTCCGAAATCGGTCCATCTCCCAAGGGGTCCAATTTTTCTTCCTGGGTGTCAGCGAGCCCTGACTCACTACAGTGCAACTGACAGGGGCTGTCACGCAAGTGGCCCCCTAAGCCAAAGCAAAGACCTAAGGACGACCTTTGAACAATACAAAGGATGGGTATGTTTTGTCATTTTTCTTCTTTCCTTCCTTAAAAAAACCAAAACAAAACAAAAACAAAGAATCCTCTAGTCTGTGTATTACTTCTGCCTTAATTATTTTAGAGATTATGTTGCTCTGCTCTAAGACTATAAATTCAATTGCTTAGTGAACACGTTTCTTGCTTAACTATTAAAAAAAAAAACCCTGAGGCAATTCTCTTTAAATGACAAGGAGATGGTTATTTGGTGTGAAATGTTGTTAGCTAGATTTAAATGTTTAAAAAAGAAAACACATGCCTGCTCTTGCTTGATTAAAAAGAAACGAATTCTCTTTGGGGGGATAACTTTTCTAAGTTGTTTTTATTTTCAGGTTTCAATGTAATTAGGCTACTGAGCGGATCAGCTGTAGCACTGGTGATAGCCCCCACTGTCTTACTGACAATGCTTTCTTCTGCTGAACGAGGATGCCCTAAGGGCTGTAGGTGTGAAGGCAAAATGGTATATTGTGAATCTCAGAAATTACAGGAGATCCCCTCAAGTATATCTGCTGGCTGCTTAGGTTTGTCCCTTCGCTATAACAGCCTTCAAAAACTTAAGTACAATCAGTTTAAAGGGCTCAACCAGCTCACCTGGCTGTACCTTGACCATAACCACATCAGCAATATTGATGAAAATGCTTTCAATGGAATACGCAGACTCAAGGAGCTGATTCTGAGTTCCAACAGGATCTCCTATTTTCTCAACAATACCTTCAGACCTGTGACCAATTTACGGAACTTGGACCTGTCCTATAATCAGCTGCATTCTCTGGGGTCAGAGCAGTTTCGGGGCTTGAGGAAGCTGCTGAGTTTACATTTGAGATCGAACTCCCTGAGAACCATCCCTGTGAGAATATTCCAGGACTGCCGCAACCTGGAACTTTTGGACCTGGGATATAACCGGATCCGGAGTTTAGCCAGGAATGTCTTTGCTGGCATGATCAGGCTCAAAGAACTTCACCTGGAGCACAATCAATTTTCTAAGCTCAACCTGGCCCTTTTCCCAAGGTTGGTGAGTCTTCAGAACCTGTACTTGCAGTGGAATAAAATCAGTGTCATAGGACAGACCATGTCCTGGACCTGGAGCTCATTACAAAGGCTTGATTTATCAGGCAATGAGATCGAAGCTTTTAGTGGACCTAGTGTCTTCCAGTGTGTCCCGAATCTGCAGCGCCTCAACCTGGATTCCAACAAGCTCACATTTATTGGTCAAGAGATTTTGGATTCTTGGATATCCCTCAATGACATCAGTCTTGCCGGGAATATATGGGAATGCAGCAGAAATATCTGTTCCCTCGTGAACTGGCTGAAAAGTTTTAAAGGCCTGAGGGAGAATACCATCATCTGCGCCAGTCCCAAAGAGCTGCAGGGAGTCAATGTGATCGATGCCGTGAAGAACTACAGCATCTGTGGCAAAAGTACCACGGAGAGATTTGATCTGGCCAGGGCACTCCCAAAGCCCACGTTCAAGCCCAAGCTCCCCAGGCCGAAGCACGAGAGCAAGCCCCCTGTGCCCCCCACGGTGGGGGCCACGGAGCCCAGCCCAGAGACCGATGCTGACACGGAGCACATCTCTTTCCATAAAATCATCGCAGGCAGCGTGGCCCTGTTCCTGTCCGTGCTCGTCATCCTGCTGGTGATCTACGTGTCCTGGAAGCGGTACCCGGCCAGCATGAAGCAGCTGCAGCAGCGCTCCCTCATGCGAAGGCACAGGAAAAAGAAAAGACAGTCCCTAAAGCAAATGAATCCCAGCACCCAGGAATTTTATGTAGATTACAAACCCACCAACACGGAGACCAGTGAGATGCTGCTGAATGGGACGGGACCCTGCACCTATAACAAATCGGGCTCCAGGGAGTGTGAGGTATGAGAACCCTTGCGATAAAAGCGCTCTTAAAAGCTGGGCAATAAGTGGTGCTTCATTGAACTCCGGTGACTATAAAGGGAACGTGGTGCCCCCTCCCATTCCCTCTCCCTCTGCTGGCAAGGTCCTCCCCTGTCTGCTTTAGTACATTCATAACACGGGTCACTTTCTTCCCCTGCATAATGCACCCATTGAAACTTAAATACCACAATCAATGCGAAGCTTGAACTCTGGTTTAACATAATGCCTATTGTGTCAGACCCTTTATTGATTCCATTAACGTCACACTGTTTTCAGATAAAACTTCTTTTTTACAGTTAATCCCCCCACCTCTGCTGTTATTCTGCTAGAACCAGATGCACAGTTCTGGGAGGTTTGCAGTTTGCTGGCAAATCCAGGGAGAAGGGAAATGACCCCAGGTACTTGGACCTTGAGCTGATTCCAGGAGAATGCCCGGTGACAGGAACATTTAGAGGCAGAGCCTTGAAACAATGCCTGGCTCAAAAAGAAACCTGCAGGGAGCTATCCACGGATGGTGCTGGGTAAAAGCAGCACCACCAGCCGGTGTCAGAGGCGTCCGAATGACGATGAGGCAAGTCTAGGAAACAGTGTGGAAGGGTTAACATGCTGCGGGGAGACAAGTGCTCATTGTGAGGAGATGGTACAAAGTTTCCGACCTGAGAGCTTGTCTCTGAAACCCAGAGGCTGTCCATTTCTTCTAGCCTCTACATTTCCAAAATAAGCCCATTAACTGCATAGCCAGGGAGCAAATTGGAGGAGGCAGATTTCCCCACTGCTCCTCCCATTAGGGACTTTTCAGAGACCAGGCTTGCAAATGGGAAGGCAGCTTGCTGTAGGCATGGGGTTGGGAGCTTCCCAGAGTTTCTCATTTCAGCTCTTTCGGGGGCCCTAATGGAGGGAGTGGAGTCATTAGCGTCCTCTGTTCTCTGTTTGGGGTTTGTCAGGCTGTCCTGTTGTGTTCCATTATGTGCCCTGCACACACCAGTCCCCTAATGACAGACGCTTCCTTCAGATGTGTAAAGAGAACACATTCTAAGATATGCTTTCCACCAAGAGCCTTGTTAAAGAGGATGATTTTGATAGCACCTTACTAAATGTACAAAATAAACCTTAGAGGGAGAAGACCAACCTTATGGCACTCGTCTTCGCTTTTCTATTGCTGGTGTTAACGGTGTCCCTGTGCGCATCTGTATTGTGAACTCATCCATCAGTATGATTCTGTACCGACCCTGTTGGCACTGTGCAAGCTGCATGCATGGTTTTATGTCGTAGGTGAAAGTTTATTGACTGCAGCTCAAACATCATAGCTTCTGGATTTAAGGAACTTTGACCACAGTTCATTAAGATTTGAGAGAAAAAATGTCTTTAGTCTGTATCCTCTTTCATCCTCCAAAATGAACAATTCAATCACAGTAGTAAAAATCAGGAATTGCAACATTAAGTCTGTTTCAATTCATTTGGCTTGCCAAACCATGTCCCTGTTCTTTCAAAATAGAATCGCTGCAGCAAAAAGCAAAAGTGAATGGGTATTTTTACCAGCATTTTTATGTAGTCTGGGGGCTTTTAATTTGCTGACAGGCAAAAGTCTAAATAAGTCACCCTGAAATATAATTGCAAGGAAGCCGGATTATAAAAAAAAAACACACTTTTATAAGCAATAAAGAAAAAGGAACATTTAAAGTGGACTTTGGTTTTAATTAAATTTTAAAATAGATGGCAGTTCAGTAAAACATCATAGCTACCATATATTTACCTATGAAAAATAGTTGACTATATATTTATTAATGGCAAATTGTCACAGATTCCCAATGGATTAATAATGCAGACACTACCTTACAGTACTATGAACTGGATGACTGAGCCTACTGTGATGTTTTTCACTGAAGTTGTAAGTTTACATTTTTCATAAAATGTCAGTAAATACATATTCCATCTAAAAAAATTTTTCTTTGGCCAGACTCATTTTTATCTGTACTAAAGATGACTGTGTTAATTAAATGCAGTGTTAAAGTGAAAAAGCTCATTTCTATTCTTTGACTTGACCTTTTGCCTCATTTGTCATGGATACCAAATAAATTTAAGCAAGACATGTTTATACTTATATTTTTTGAATTCTTGCAAATTCTCAATGCTCTGGTACCACTAGTATATACAAAATACATTTGCTGTATTGGAAAGTGTTTCTAAAATTCAAAGCCACTTGATGTGTTAGAAGAAATGAATGACCAGCATTTTAGGGGCTAGTCATTTCTTTTAATGTGTAACTTTAATTCCTGATGAACTTAGTAATGAATAAGAACCACAATAAAATCCTTTAGAGAGTAAAACTCATTTTGATTCAGAACATGAAATTACAAATTTTTTCAAAGAGACCTCCCCTTTTGAGGAATGAAGCTTCTCTAGTTCTTCATCTCTTCTGAGCTCAAATATTTAATTCTTGTCAGTGAGGCCATAACTTGTTCACCACCACAAATTTAGCAAAGCCAACTGGAGAATGTTCTCCTCCTCAAAAGTTGTTGCCCTCACCCCAACCCCATGGAACTTTCTGGACTTCAGATTGTAAATCCGTTTTCTTTACTTTTTCAAACTCATTGCATATTTGAGAGATATAATAGATATTCCATTTTCTAGTGCAAATTTCCTCAAAGGTGACAACAGTTAAATAAACAGTCTAACCTGTTGAACTGCACAGCAGCGACACATGAAGGCAGATGGGTTCAGTCAGTGCTTTGAAGATGAGGAGATGCAATTTACTCTCTGAACTGCATGGGTTTGCCCCATTTTTATAGCCCCAGTAACCACAGCGCTACCGCAGCATGAAGTTAATAGTCCCAGTATCACGGTCTTCTGAGGACTACTTATGCAAGATATATTCCTTTTAAACTAGTTTATAGTTTCCAAGGATGTTGACATTACATCTTTTCAAAGAACTGAAACCATTTTTTCCTTGATTTAGTGAATCAACTATCTAAGTAGACAACAGACAATAAACTGCATTTCTGTGGAGCAGGAGTGACCTCCAGTGGCGGCTTAGATTAACCACAGCTTTTCACACATTTTATACAGGTTTTAAATCCTGAATCTTTACAGAAACGTGGTTGATGACATATAGCTTTTGATCTGTGAATCATATTAGAATTTATTTAGTTCAGCTCCCTGGGGAATTGAGTTACAGTGTTTTTTTAAAGTTATTTTTTGCATAGTGCCTTATTGAGTAATGCCCAAACACAGGCCATAGAACTGGTACTGAGGACTGGAAATAAGTGCCCAAAGAGGATGAACAAGCTGTAATGTAATAAGAATAAATAAGGAATACTTCAAAGCATTCACATTCATCTATATTGGTCACATATATATTTTTTCACTCAATAGATTAATGTCCCCCATCAGCAGGATACTGAAATATGACACAATTTAGATTGGGGAAAATAAACTTCAGTATTAATATTGAAAGAATCAGTATCAGCTACTCACTAGTCAGTAGGAATGTCTGACTATCACATGAGGGAGGCCTCCCCTTCTGGCTGCAGACTCCAGTCTGTCAGTCATGCCAATGACTTGTGCTTTGCCCCACCACTCTCTCCCCGCTTCCTCCCTCCCCAATGCAGCCAGCTGAACACGGTTCCATTAGGCTCTCTGACAATGATGTTACAATCCAAGAGGTGATGATTCATGGATAATCAAATTATGCTCTCCTTCCGGGGAAGAATAATGCAGAGTCAGAGTCACAGATTTGGCAGGGCTTTGGGGGGATGCTGTAGGTGCATGAAATATATTCTCTTCCCTTCACGTTTACCAAGAAGAGAACTTAAGCAGCTGATTTAAATTGTGAATTAGACTAGCAGGAAAAAAACAAGCATCAGGCCAGGAAGCCTAACAAACAGAAAATGAGTTCCACATATGACACCTGAGAATTGAACCATAAGGAATGGAAAAATTCAGAATCTGTGTAGCTGCTTGTAGTCCCTTTCCACTGGATCTGTGGCAAAGCCATTGTGTTCTCTTAGCTAACTGCATTAAAAATCAGAGGCAGCTGGAAGATACCAGGAGCATGAAAAGTAATGTTGGTAAATTTGAATTATAAATATGGTAAGAGAAATAGAATTAATGAAAGCTCGGTAGCTTGTATTAAGGGACTCAAACATGAATAAACACACACACACACAAGTGAAAACGACAGTTTCTCTAATCTACAACCTACTAGCCTACAGTATTAAACCCAAATTTTGCTTAGTCTCCAAAGTCATTGGTGATACCTGTATACTCAAGCAGAACACAGTACAAATGTGATGGAGAAATGAACAAAAAATAGTTCTTTATTTGAGGAAAACACAGCCATATGTGGTAGAGTACAGATCTTGGGTTCAAGATTTTCTGATACTTGCTAACCAAGTGATTTCAGGCAAATTATTAGCTTTTCTAAATTTGAACATCCCTATCTGTAAAAACGGGCATATGTTATTGACTTCGCATGGTCATTGGGAGAAGGGAATAAGAGAAGTACTTTGTAAACTACTTATTCTTTTCAAAGAGTGCTTAGTAAATATTGAGCTGTGTTTGTCAGTGTTCTATGTTTGGTCTGGGTTATAAAGGCATAACTAACCGTTGTATTACACAAGCCCAAATCCACTTTACATTAATGGCAGTGAGTCTAGATCTTAATTTCTGTTTGACCTTTAGTTTTCATAAAAACATAGCTTCTTCCATCCCATGTTATCTAAGTCTAAGAGTTTATCAATATGATCACAGTGTACAATAAACATAAATAAAGATACCAACCCTAGAATACTGAATTGAAAGATTATCAAAGTGCATCAAATTTGAACTGTTTCCCAAATCAGGTCATCATAGCAAGGGCTTTGAATCAACATAGGTTACTTATCTATCCCTTTTCTAATATCACTATTTTGAGCCCTCATTGACTTCATAAATTCAACATTTATGGCAAGATGACATAGTTATTGAGCCAAAAGGTATTAATCACATGGCATTTATTCTGCTGTTTCATTTTTATTCCCCAGTGAAAGAGTATCTAAAAATCTTCCACTAGTATTGAAATTACTATAGACTTCATTTTAAAGTTATTCTCCTGAAAGATCACTGGATTTTAAAAAGTAGCATAAGAATGCACAGGCCTCTTTTATGAGTAACTACCAATTCAGTTATGCAAAATGAAATACATAAGGGTCTTCAGGGGCCTTTCATGAAAAAATTTACCAATGTAATCATAAATCTGTCTTCACTGGATGTAGCTGGTTTTAACCAGTATGATATAACAGGTGTAATTCAAAAATTCTCATAATTTAAGTCGACAAACTGTTCCTGTTTGTCAGCTAGATTTCTCTGAAATTTCTGAAGAACAGAGATAATAGTGGGTCTTCATTTGGAAAAAGCATTTGTGAGTTTTATGCTGCTTTACCTTTATGGGATTATTGGTGGATGCTCTTGAGTTGGGTAAGGAGAATTCTAGGAACACAGAAAGAATAAAAATGAAAGAGCAAACAGAGGCAATCTATTTTACAATGTACTTTCTAATAACAGAATATCCACATACAATAATAATTC
Source organism: Lasiurus cinereus (assembly GCA_011751065.1). NCBI lineage: Eukaryota > Metazoa > Chordata > Mammalia > Chiroptera > Vespertilionidae > Lasiurus > Lasiurus cinereus. The sequence continues at coordinate 17,233,547 of JAAGEH010000426.1, forward strand.
ATTTTATTGAAAAAAAGAAGCTCCTATCTTATTCTATTCAGTACATATTATAATGAAAACTCATAATATCATCTCTCTCTCTCTCTCTCTCTCTCTCTCTCTCTCTCTCTTAATCCTCACCCAAGGACATTTTTTTCCCATTGATTTTTTTAGAGAGAGTGGAAAGGAGGGAGAAAGAGGAAAACATCCATGTGAGAGACACAAATCTATTGGTTGTCTCCCTCATGTGCCCTGATATGGGCTTTGAATCAAACCTGAGATCCTCTGGAATGAGGGCCAATCCTCTAACCAATGAGCATGCCTGCTAGGGCTGACAACTCATAATTTTCTTGACATTTCTCTATATTTTATTTTTATTTTTCAAGGACTCCCACCTCCCATGAATTTTCTTTATTCCTTTTTTCCACTCTTAAATTATTGCTCTCTACTTCCTATACAACAAAAAATATCTTCCCTCATATAAATCAACACAACCTGGTCATCTCACTGAAAGAACAGCCTATCTTCAATGGAAGAAAAAAATTAAAACTTAAATGAAATTTAAGTCTTCTTGATAATCTCCTCTTTCCTCTATAGCTGACACCCTACCTCTTTAGTGTCTACTTATTTTCAATGGAAGAAAGAATAAATATAGTTGAATTATGGGCTTGTAAAATGTTAAAGCCCACTATTTTCTTTTAAATTAAATGACTCCTAGAAAACTGAATTTAGGACTTTATGAGAGTGCTCAACTACATTTCACAAATGAGAAATAGACCAATCATCAGAATTTTGAGTAATAAAATGCAAATATCTTTGTCTTACATATAAAATGATAAGGCAAATTCTATACTTAGCAAAGGCAATTTCTATTATAATAATGACCATCTATTCAGGGTGTAAAATATGTTTTGCCAGTAAAGAGCAAAGGACTTTAATGAAATATAAATCCTTGTTCATCACTCTTGGGCTCTAAGTTATTAATAAAGACGGGTAAAAAGAAAATGTCCTCAAATAGTGAGGATATACTATTCAGTGGTGTTCATGGCTTCAACAGGGGGTTATAGCCTCTGAAAAAAAGAAACATGTTGGACTCCCTTTTGATACAATCCACCAGAATCCCACAGGAATATTTAAAGGAGACTTGTAAAAGGTATTATGTGGAGGCTGAAGTAGTTGAGTGGCTTTAAACCTGTGATAAGATTACAACAGAAAAAAGTCTAAGAAGTTTAAAAATGAACTCAGCACTTTAGGATCAGTATTGCTCATTGATTTGGGGATAAAGTTAGCATTATTTTTACTAAATTTTAAAGTGAAAATGTGTAAATAATTGGGGTACTGCCATTTATCCTGTGAAAAGTTAGGTGACATCACTGAAGGATGATTAAAATGGAATAACATATTACATAAGTGTATTTGTTTTTCACCAAGCTAGGCTTGTCACTGATACTTAGGAAAAAATCCATAAGCATCCTATAAGGTGATATATTTTTATTACATATTTGTGTGTGTGTGTGTGTGTGTGTGTGTGTTTGTATAATTGAGTTATTATTATTTGCAAGGAATATCTACATAGTTTTTAAAATATAAAAACACAGATCTTATATTGACTCTGTTTTCATCTATTAATCTTTTACCTTGCCCCTTCTTTATAGGACTGCACTAAAATTGTTCATACCCTACCCACACAAGATTTTTCAAGCCAAATTATACATCTCTAGTTCCCACTAAAAATTATTTCCAATAATTTATTATTAGGATATCCCTCTGCTAGGTAAATTCTAACTTTCCAATATAGTATTTTTACCAACTTGTGGCATTCACTCCAGCCCATCACTCATCATTAAGAGGCAACATTCGCTTAGTCTATGGACTTTTATAGGGAGGACTGAGTAGTAAGTATAAAAATCTACATATATTTTTATGGGCTTCACTTTGGTTGTTTTTATGGTCTAACACACAGAGATGTGTGGGGCCTTTTCCACTGATTTTTTTAGAGAGAGTGGAAGAGAGAGAAGAGGCAGGGGAGAAAGAGAAAACCATACATGTGAGAGATACATCAATTGGTTGTCTCCCTCACATGTCCTGATCTTAATGCAAAAACATTATGCTAGCTGTAAAATAAAATAATAAAATAAAACAAGGTAGATTTTTTAAAAACAGAGTCCAAGTTTCATCTCATCTATTAATTAATCTACAAATGATCCTAAATGATGAGCATGCTGTTTTTCACTTTACCAACATCTGATTTACCCTCCCAAGTTTACCATCATATTAAGCTTCACATTCCTTCCATTTTCCATTGCTAACAGAGAGGTTTCTTGTGCTTCCTTTTTGGTTATTTGCTTTGTGTTGTTTTCTACCTGCAGATACTCTCCCTGTTGTTAGAATGTATCACTTTAACTGCTTTTCTAGAATCCCCACATTTTGATCCTGTCAGAAAGTCATAGGGACATTTGTCTGTTTTTGGTTGGAGCGATCAGACAGACAGACAGACTGGGTTTGTCCCTAGACTGCAATCTAGGCAAGTCTGGGATATCTGCCTTCTGTCTCCCCAGCCTCCCATTGCCATGCCTTTTCTCCACTGAGGAGGATTTTCCATAATGAATTTCCTCCTTCCACTAATACCAAGGGATCTCTGGGTTCCTTTCTTCTTACCAAATATCTATTCCCAGATCTAGATCAATATTATTGTCCTTGGCAAGAACACTCACATTTAAATAAAAATCTTTAGCTAAAGATGCAAAAGTCATATACTAAGAGCGAACATACCGAGCAGGGATGGGTAAAGTGCTTCTGGAGGCCAATGTCATTGCAAGCACTTGTTAATATAAAAACATTCAGACCTGTAAAGAATTTTTGTGAGTTTATTTGAGCCAAACTGTAGACAATTGCGGGGAAGCAGAACCTCAACAGATTGAGATAAAGCTCTGAGAATTGTGGGTTACATCTATATTTATACATTGCAATCAAAGGAAGGGACGTAGGTGGATTACATGAAATCCATTGGTGGTAGACCAGAGAGGCAGGAGAAAGTAAAGTGGGGAAACCCCTGGGACTGGATAAAAAGTAAAATGATGGACACATACTTAGAGGAGTGCAAGAACAATTAACATGATAACAATGAAGGAATTTGTGGTATCTGTCGTGGCACCCAGCACATTAGGTTGTGCCCCAAGATGTCCAGGAAAAAGAAGTTACAAGTTACCCAGACACTTCACAGCTATGTTACCATAGATGCAAAAAGATAGATAGGCTCAGTTAAGGTAAAGGTTGACCTTGTCAGTGAAGATATCAGCCTAGGATGTAACTGTCCACCATAACTGCGTTTAGTTAAAGTTTAATTTCAGACCATCCTTTGTGGTTCCTTTAGGTCTCTGAGTTTGCGAGACTGCCATGCAGGCCTCCTCTGAGCTTGTCAAGTTAGCATGTGGCCCTTTTCGTCCACACACTTTTGAAATCATCCTATATAGGTGCCCCTGTATTTTCCTCAAAGATAATTTTGGGTCTTTCCAAAGGAACCTATGCAGGGCCAGTAATCCAGGTTTCATTCAGTAAACTATAGTTTGAGAAAGATCTTCAGTGAATTCCATATGCATAGGCTTTCTTCTTAGTTTTTCTCAATAGAGAGACAATATTGTATAAAAAGAAAGTCGGACTAGAAATCCAGAAAGAATCAGCTTGGATTCTGGCTCTGGGACTTAACAACTAAAACCTCTTGAATCTTAGCCTCTTTATCACACACAAAAAAAAGAATAAAACAAAATAATCATTACAGAATCGTTATAAGGTAAAGAATCAGAAATCAGTATTTCTTAAAATATTTTATGCACTTTGTTTTGGACAAATTAGAGGTGTTATTTAATACAGAGACCCAGTGCACAGGGGTGTGAACAGGGGTGTGTGTCCCTCTCAGCCCAGCCTGCACTCTCTCTCTAATCTGGGACATCCTTCTCACAATCCAGGACTGCTGGCTCCCAACTGCTCACTTGTCTGCCTTCCTTATTACCCCCAACTGCTTCTGCCTGCAGCCTGATCACCCCCTAACCACTCCTCTGCCAGCCTCATTGATGCCTAACTCTCCCCTGCCAGCCTATTTGACCCTAACTGCCCTCCCTGGCAAGCCTGATCACCCCTAACTGCTCTCCTCTGCAAGCCTGGTCCCCTCCAACTGTTCTCTCCTGCATGCCTGGGTCCCTCCCAACTGCCCTTCCCTGCAGGCTCAGTCGCCCCCCAACTTCCCTCCTCTGCTGGCCTGGTCATCCCTAACTGCCCTCCCTTGCAGGTCTGATCACCCCAAATTGCCCTCCCATGCAGGCTTGGTCTCTCCCAAATGCCCTCCCTTGCTGGCCATCTTGTGTCCACATGTCAGTCATCTTTGACCACATGGGAGCAGCCATCTTGTGTGTCGGAGTGACAGTCAATTTGCATATTATTATTTTATTAGATAGAATAGAAGCCTGGTACATGGGTGGGGGCTAGCTGGTTTGCCCTTGAAGGGTGTCCGGATCAAGGTTGGGGTTTCTTTAGGGTGTGGGGCAGCCTGGGCGAGGGGCCTGAGGTAGTTTGCAGGCTGGCCACGTCCCCTGGCAACTCAAGCAGAGGCCTTGATATCTGAGATTTATTTATCTTTTATAATTGAAACTTTGTAGCATTGAGCAGAGCCAAGGTGGCAGCCATTTCTATTGGGATTTATTTATCTTCTATAATTGAAAGTTTGTAGCCTTAAGCAGAGGCCAAGGCAGGCTGGGACAGGCAGAAAGCTTGGCTTCCTCCATTGCCAGGGAAACCCAAGCCTCCTGCTTTTCCGTGGCCACAGCCATCTTGGTTAGGTTAATTTGCATACTCACTCCTGATTGGCCAGTAGGCATGGCTTGTGTGTGTGGCAGAAGTATGGTCAATTTGCATATTACTCTTTTATTAGATAGGACTCCCTTAGATCCCATAATGATTAAATGAGATGACTTAGATAAAATCACTTCACACAAAGCTTGGCACATAATAGTAATTTTCTCTTTCCCTTTATTAGCTCTAATTGCTAACAATTTCAGTACCCTATTGTGTTTTAATAGTACCACTATTTATTTTTATATGGAATAGTAAACAGATAACTGACAGACTTTCAAGAAATAGAATCTAAACTGCCATAAACTCAGGGACGTCTAGGCACATTGTTAATACTGAACAGTAATGTGAAACATAAAAGCAGCGTCCCAACGCTCCCAATGAAGCCCAGCTGCATCTCCACACCACTTCCCATGCCCTAGCACTGGCCAGGTCTTGAAGTAGCATGTGCTTTTCTACTTCCATGCTTTGGTCAATCATTTTCCTTTGAGATGAAATGAATTTCCTCCCTTCCAAGTTCTCTTGGCAATTTCTAAGATTTTCTAGAATAGATCCACCTCAAATTCCACTCATGTTAGAAGTCTTCTTAATCTTACCCTTCACTGTTTTCTGTATTTTGTACCTTTATTGGAGGCAACACCACAAGCTGCCATGTGTTAGAGGTATTAATGTGTATCCAGACCCTTTTTGAGGAAACAGATTATTTCTTTCTTCTTCCCATGATAATTGTACAGCATTTTATTCATGGCTGTACAATTTAGATTTATTCAATTCAGATTAAATTGATATCAGTTGAGTTGACTTACTGGTGATATTATAAGATAACTATCAACCACATATGTATATAGTCTACATATATATTTTTGTTTTTATTTCATATATCCTTTTCACATATCTATTTTTCTCAGTTACCATTTAACTGGGTTCAGTTTAAACTGTTGCTGTGTCATGAATAGCCTACCAATGACTTTCCTTTGATAATTACCAAAGGTATTAACATTTTAGGGGGTATGTTATTGTGACCAAGAGCTAAAAAGAATGTGAATCAAAGAAATAATATTTAATTCTAAGTATGAATGCATCTTGATTTTAGCGTAGGCTGAGTAATTAACTTTTGTTATAAAAACCATATATTTATGACTTCTCTGTCTACTGCCTCTTGGTAAAGGTTCCTCCTGTCTTTAGCTGGGATGTCTCCTTATCTCAGCTCCAGTCCCACAACGCTTCTGTGTTAGATACATACCCAGGCCTCACCTCTCTTACCAAACACACAAAGGGACTGCTACCCTACACTTTTCAGAGAGATGATGTCAGAAGTCTTTGTCTTTCTGATCATATACACATTTTCAAAGCAACTATTCTACTGGAGACTTCAAACATCAAACACTCAGAAGTTGACAATTGTTAATGCTCATCTTTATTACCTCCTGAACACTGCCTAACAGGAGGCTCAACTGATCATATAGAATTAAAGCATATGCCCTTTGTTGAGTGTCTCTCCCTTCCTCACTTCTGTTTACCCTCTTCTTTTTCACTGAATTTCTTTCTTCTCTCTCATTAGAATTTCTCTCAGTTTTTCCTCTATCCAACGTTTGCTTCTAAGTCAATTTTCACTACTTGAATATGCATTTTCTGGATTGGTTAAAAGGTAAATACTAATGTTTTTTATGTCTTAGAAAAGCGATAATTAAAATGACAGTCTAATAATTTAATTTAAAAGAGTCAAAAATCTATTTGTATTCAACAGCTTTGTTTAGTTCTATTAAGAACTGTAATTTTGTAATTAGAGTCCAATTTTGGAACTGGAAATAAAATCCTCGTTAGTGTATTTTTTTATCATGATTTCTAAGGCAGGGAAGATTTCTAGAGTATCTAAATATTCCTCTTCGTGTGTGGTATGAACCAAGCTCTGGACCTTGTTAAATTTTGTCAACTATGAAGTAGGTTCATTTTTGATATACATAGTAAGAGAACAGAAAGAAAACCTTTTGTTTCGTTAGAAAAACTCATAGCTATAAGAATTTTTTGAGAAACTGGCAATCATTTTCTTACCTTCAATTTGAAATTCTAAGCTAATTTAATGGACTTTTTAACAATATTACAGGAACAACATTCCTTGTCCCTCTCTTTGTTATCCATTCCAGGGCTTCATGAACAATGTATCATTTTTTCACCTCTAACCTATAACTCCCTTGCTTAATATATATTCAGTAGTTATTTAAATTTTAAGAAGAATTTCTTTAATTTTTTACTAAAGAGGAAAAACTCAGAAGTGGTTGTGTTTTGTTATCATTTTCCATTTGCAGTACTGGAATCTGCTTGATCTAACTCAGGTCTAGGGCCCTGGGTTCCATGACATACTTTGAAAAGATGGAAAACCACTGTTCTGAAATTAGCACTAATATACTTTAGATTCAAGAAATCCTGCATAGAGTGACAGCAGAATGAAAAGAACCCAGTGCTTAACTCACCTATAACCAATCATACAGGTAAGAATGCCCAGCAGTACCTATTCAGTAGTTTTCAATGCCAGGTTCACAAATTATAGGTCCAGAGGTCAAATTTGCACATAAATCATTGAGCCCCAACTATCTTCTCATATTCAACTCAGTTTTCACGTCCAGCACTGTGTTGTGCAGAAATAATCAATGTTTAAATTATTCCCGTGTTGTTGGCTCAGCTCACAGTAGCCCACTGATTAGTTTTAGTTTGTGTGTGTGTGTGTGTGTGTGTGTGTGTGTGTGTGTGTGTGTGTGTTTATGTGTTTGGTGTTGTGGTTGTTGTTTTTTAACTATCTGATCTTCAGTGTGTATTTCAAGGGTACCCAAGTGCAGATGCCACCTCTGGTAATATGACAAAACAGATTTAGGTTTATAAATGTTTCTGTGTGTGCCAAGAACAGCATGAATCCTGCAGTAACTGTCGGGTGGCCCAGGGGATAGGGGTGGGGGGCGTTGTAAAAAGGCAACTGAGTTTGCTAGAGAATCATTTTAGAGTTTATGAAACCTTCTCTACCTATAATTTAAGAAGAAAAAGAAAAAGATAAGAAAAGGTCCAACACTCTTAAAGAGCATGGGGAAAAAGCAGTCTAAGAAATAGAAGCCCTCTGTTTCCCGGGAGGCACTTCACCAGGCAGACAGCCACCCCACAGTAGAGGGACCGCCTTTCCCCGCCGATTCGGTTAATTAACATGCAGGGTTACAACAGGCTCGCTCAGAGCCCGGCTGAAAGACGGGGTCTCCATTTTCCTCCAGTGTCACCCGGAACGTGGAGCCGCAGACATACTGCCCAAACACAATTTGACTCACTAAAATCCAGCCCTATAAACATGAAATGCGTTTCTCAGGCACATTTTAAAGGACGCATTATCGAGATTTATGGCAGAAGGATGGAAATCATTTGCAGCGAGGCAGCACCAGGAGAATATGCTGGGTTCCCTCTCCGGATAGTTTTAAAGTAAAATTTACAAATAAATCTTATGGGCAGAGTCCGCTTTCAATGCCGAAATCTTCAACTCTTTCCTTTCACATATATGGAATTTGAATCTGACAAACAGCCCGTGCGGTGCCGGAATTTATGAGTGATAGGAAAAGCCACAAAAGCTATTTGTCACATAAACTGCAGAGCTCAATATCCGTCTGCAGGGCTCATTGGCAGGACTCAGGAGGAGCCTGGGAGGAGGGGATTCTCGCAGCTGCAGCCTTGACCGCCCTGCCCGTGCCAGCCAGAATCCAAGCCGCGTGAGCTGAGTGGGGCTGACCGGGAGGGTGGCCAAATAAGAGGAGGAGGAGGAGGAGGAGGAGAAGAAGAGGTTCCTATTTCTAAGTGTGTATTAAATGCGCGCACAGATGAATACCTGCCACACCGGTGTAAGACAGACTAGGCCTGCAGACATTCAAATCACATCTGTTCATGAGAGGGGAGAGGTTGTTACAGACTGAATCAGTTACACTAAGAGCATACCTTGGCATCAGTTTCGTCATCTGTAAAATGGAACAGTACTAAACATCTCAGGGCAATGTTGAGGATAACTGAGATGACATACATTCATTGTGTTATATTTGCACAGCAGGCATCCAATAAAAGTGATTCCTCTCTCTCTCTTACTAAATGTTCTCATGATGCTACAAGTTGATATGAATGACCAAGTGCAAGCTCCCATATTTACCATTGACATTACCAAGACTGCAATCCATAGGAAATAATTATATATCCCTGGAGCTTAACCATCAATCAATCATGAAATCAGACCCAGAAAAGGCTTATCATAACAGTAGGAAACCCTCTGTTAATATCTGTTAATGGAATTTCTATATTAAGTATTGTTATGTAATAATTTTGCTTAGCACAACAAAAAATTCTAAGCTTAGTGTTACCTTCTAACAATACTTTATTGCCTTTTCATAAATATTACTCCAAGCATTGAGTCCATGATCTTTCAAACCTCTCTTTAAAATGTCTGACCATGCCCACCCTTCATTTTCTCCCAAAACACATACCACACCCTTCCACACTAAATGCTATTACTATTGTAGCGAGCCAACTGGGTATGTAATTTAGCACCCAATTGATTTCTGGTGGGAAATTCTTTAGGCATTTGGCAGTAATAAAATATTCATCTTTTCAAAAATTATAATTGAGTCTATGAAATGTGGACTGAATTCTCTAAAACAATTTACCTGAAGAGTTATAATATAGGAATTCTAATGGGCATTTATTGAGCACCTACTATGTAGAGGCATACAGATGGACTTCTGTTTTTTCAAGGCTATAAAACATAACAGAGGAGAACAAAGGATTTTTGAAATTTGGAGTTATATTGCCAACAAAGCCAGTAAATTATTTGATTGGTTTGGAAAGTCACTTCTTTTTAAAGCATTGGATTTTCTCTTTCAAGAGAAAAAATTTGATACTTGCCCTTTACTGGAGACATGATAATAACTAGTTCTTTTTAAAGACAGTGGAGAAAAAATAGCAAATAAAGACAGTGTAAAGAGGAGAAATGAAAAGAGCTGTAAGAGTTTCTAACTGGCACAAGATCTATGAAGATATTAACACAAACCTCATAGAGTTGTTATGTAGATGCATTAGTTAATTAGTTAATGACTTTGAAGTGCTAAGTCTTATTAGATTTATTTTTATACTTTAACACATGTGAGAGAAATGACTGACTGAAATTAGAAACTGACTATAGCATTCTAACATTTTGGATCTTTCCATCATATGCTTTAAAGACACTCTTTCCTACTCTGATTTCTTTCTCTCACATGACTCCTGAAAAGACGATCTAGTCACTGGTCCCAGACCCTTTATTTTCCAGTATTAGCACTGGTTTCCAGTTGACACTCAGCACTGAATTGAGAAACACTCAGGATCAAGTCTTTTGTGTAATAATATAATGCATTATTTGATAATAAAGGCATTAAGTATTAAGCATGACATTTAAATGTAGTTTTGTATCTCTGTACAGCAGGGGAGGAAAAAAAAAAACTGTTGCGTAAATCTGAGAGAAAGTGGACCAGGGGAGGATTTGAAATCCAATGATAACTACCTTGCCATTAGGATTAGTGACTGATTTCTCTCCTACATGCTGTGATGTTGAGAAAAGATGGCGGAGGCATAACTAGGTTAGCAATATTCTAATATGTGTGAGACATTTCTGTAGCTTAAACAAAAACTTTTTGTTGACATAAGTTAAACAGAGAAATGTGTAGGTACCATCTATAGCTCAATGAATTATGGGCATACATGTGGTCTTTGCATGCAGATCAAGAAACAAAAGATTCCAAGAACCCAAAAGGCTTCTCTGAGTCTTCCAATTAGTAGCCCTGTCTCCAGAAGTAACCACTCTAACAACAGTAGCTTTATCTGTCTTGGTACTTTATATAAATGGTATAAAGTTTGTACCTTCTTTGGGGTCTTACTTCTTTCTTTCACTAGAGGCCCAATGCATAGATTCATACACCAGTGGGGTCCCTTGGCCTGGCCTGCAGGGATGGGGACAAGACTGGCTTTCCGACATCCCCCGAGGGGTCCCGGATTGTGAGGACAGTTCTCAGTGACACACCCCAGAATCGGGCTCCCTCCTTTTTGGTTCCAGGAGTGTCACCAGAAGACTGTAGCTGTCAAGTCACCGCAGCTTGGCAGGTCCTACATTATCTGCCCCCTGGTGGTCAGTGCGCATCACAGCTCCCAGTCAGACTGTCAGATGGTCAGGAGGTCAGTTAGGCTTTTATATATATAGATGAGAATCATCCATAGTTTTGAGCATAGTTGTTTATCTAGAGATATCTAATCACAATCCCTTCACCTCTCCCCATCCCATAATTAATCCTTTTCTTATTCAAAGAATGGCCATGGACCCCTGTACTGGGAATTCATTGGTGAACTTCCTATTTCATATACTCCATAAAATGGGAGAATCGGGAATTGCTAGAGAACAATTTTCTCCAATCGTTTTATATTTTGTAGCAATAAGTATAATGCAAACTTAATTTATTTTGCAGTTTTAAAATCTGGCCATGGACAGAGCCAGCTCTCAGGAGCACTGGGAGGCAGTTTTTTTGTTCAGTAGCCCTTGTTTTCAGTACCAATCCCCTCCCTCAACCAACCTCTCCTGCAAAGCCTCAGTGCCTGGTCCTCAGCCACTAGAAAGCCTGCCCTCCCCCAACAGCTACATAAAAACAACTGGGTAAACTACCTCACATCAAGGTGTTAATGCCTAAATCATTAGCTCACCAAGGTAGCCTCCCTACACCCCCCGCCCCCCGCAGTTCTGTAACAAAGAGGTCTAATTACCCTCTGATTGCTCCCTGATGGCTCTCTAGTATAGAGACATTTATTGACTTGTGCTAAGAGATTCTTTTACAGAACTCCAAGAAATAGATCAGTGGCACTCAATGCTGTTTTTACTATTAAAATGCTATTAAAACGATTTCCCTACATCACACAGTAGTCTTTTCTAAATAATTTAAAATATGATTGATCCTGTCCTCATGCCACCCCACCCCTCTCTCCCCTCTCTCCTAAAAATATCAAAAACTTCAAAGAAAAAACACTTATAACTAGTGTTCAGGACTTCATAATTTGTATTTTGCTGTACCTTCCTCACCCTTGGTTTCATCTGATTTTCTGAGTTTTTTGTTCAAATGTCTAATTTTTAAAAATATCCTGATGAATTTAGAAAGAATGCATATTAAATCAATAAAATATACTATCCCTTCATTGTCATTAGGCTAGGCTGGCCAATGAAGGAATATACACTTAGTGGTCAGATTATTATGATCTCTGAACACATAATAATCTAGCCACTCAGTATATATCCTATATAATAAAGGGCTAATATGCAAATTGTCTCTTCGACCAGCAGGCAGGCCGGCCAACTGCCCATGCACAAATTCATGCACCAGGCCTCTAGTGTGTGTGTGTGTGTATGTGTGTGTATGTGTGTGTGTGTGTACATGCACGCATGCATATATATGTACTATATATACATATATATGTACATATACACACACATACACACACATACATACATACACTGAGTGCCCAGATTACTATGCGTTATAATGCATTCAGAGATCATAATAATCTGGCCACTCAGTGTATGTTTTAGGCAAAGGGCTTATCTGACAATTTTCAAATTACACCCCATTGATTGGCTTTGGTTAGAGAGATTGGGGGAGTTGATATTTGAACGACTGAATTACACATACACAACATAGGATCTCGTAAAACTTTGCTGAATGCATTCACTGAATTCAGGTATTTTCCCAAAAGTGAAGTGGACAACATGAAAAAAATATATATTTAGGAAAAATTTAGATCAGGAACAGGATAAAAGATAAATGTACCTATGAGAAAACATGGAGTTGTGTTTTCAAGAGAGTGGAACTATTCCTATATTTCTTACATGATATTTTGCATCTACTAGTCCATTCTTATTTTCAAGGCTCTCAATTAAAGTTCTACTTGGGAAGATTTGATTAATGCATTATTTATCTAAGAGTCATTGATTTATGGAGCTTAACCATAAGATTCAGCACAGCTCATTTTCTTTCTAATATTTATGTCTACAGGAAGAATACCACAATGACATGGGGTGTTCTATCCTTGACTAGTAATCCATATAAGCAATCACCCAAACTGACAATATTGAAAATATTAAATGATAACAATCTGTTATATTCCCTTCATTGCCTGGATTCTTCTATTGAAAGTAAATGAAAAAAATTCCCAGAAACTCAGTGATAATTCATAAATCATATATACCACAAAACAGTCCAAAATATATTCCAATGAAATGTTCTCTGAAATGTGGAGATGTCAAATGTGGCTCTCTTCATTGGTCCCTGTATTATTTTTTTAGGTAAAAGCAATAATTCCACCTCAAATAAATTTAAAATGATGGCTTTTTTGTTCATTTGCTGTTTGGGTTATTTGCTTATGAGACTCTGGGTAAAGCAAAAACAAACACACAGACAAACAAAACAAAAAACCACAGAGATTGTGTGAGATTAGTGAAAAATTTAAATCTGTATTTATGATATTTGTAAGGTGGTCAGTGGGGTCAGAGCATAACAGAATACATTCATACTGAAACATGGGCTTTGGGGCAGATGTTTCTTCCTGTGGGTTCTTGTTCTCATGAAGCTTGAAGGCTTCAAACTAAACTCACGAACAAGAAGGCTTATTTAATAAAAAATGTAGAAGTTTATTGGAAGCAGACACAGACTCTATCTGGGCAGGGGTGTGTCCAAGGGGAACCCAAAGGGAGGGCACCTTCCAATGGGAAATGCCTGTGCGTGCACCCTCGCTCACTTGCTCTCTCTCTCTAATAGGAAAAATAAAAAATCCTGCTTTGTGTCCCTTTGTTTCCATTTTATATATGCTGCAGTTCTTTTATTGAATCTGACCTTTTCTTATTGGTCTCTTTCCTTAATCTGGGACCCCCATTTTTCCCACTTAGAATTAGTTTCAAAGCTCAAAGCCCACGTGGTGCCCCCCTTTACTTCTCCCCCTTGTCTTGCTTGTTGGACTTGCCTTTGATTTCCTGGCTGCTCTAACCAGAGATATCTCTGTGCTTGGCTTATGGCTGTTTTAATTGCACAGGCCAGAAATGTTTCCATCTGCTTGGAGTCCCTCTTCTGTGGCATTTCTCTATCCTTTGTATAAGTAAGATAAGTATTTTGGCATCTTCAAGTCTCCATCTATGTATTCCTCTCCCATGGACCCTTCTTATCTCTAAGACTCCCTAAACCTGCCGGTTTTGTCCCTAGAATTCCTTTCAATATTTATATAATTTTTATTCAAATATATTTTGCCAAATTTATTGAGAAATTCTCATGTATGGAAATATTATAGTAAACATTCCTTTAAAAAAAATCACTAAATCCAACATAAAAATTAGGATCTAATAAGTTAAAATTTTCCTCTCAGCAGTGATTATAGAATCAAACATGATTAGAGTACCACTGTGTATATTTCAAATGCTCATAATGTACAAAAATTAACATTTATTAGTTTACACTTGGCAAACACCAGCAGATTTGCCAGACTCTGGCAGCCACCAACTTCACAAGACTTGTGTTACCAAAGCACAAGTAACAGGATCTCTCTCTCAAATATTCTCTGATTCCAACAATGTGTGCAGAGAAAAATGGCTACTGAAACTATGAAATGGAAAAGCATTTTACTAGATTTCTGAGTGTTCGGAATCACAGTCTCCGAAGCTAGACATTGCATGGTGAACTTGTCACTTCAGAGCTCTGAAACTTCTAACATCTCCCCAAGACTGGTTTCCAAACCTAGTCTTTCAGTTTCTCTTATGCAATTACCCTTCCACCACTTGATCAACAAAACCAAAACGTTCCATCTTTGAATATCTGCCGCAGAGCCCACCTCTAATTTGCTCACCTGATTGATTCTTCTACCTGAAACATTCCTTTTTGCCAAATTCATCTTATATTTTATTTTTTTAAATATATTTGTATTGATTTCAGAGAAGGAAGGAGAGGGAGGGGAAAGAGACAGAGACATCAATGATGAGAATCACTGATCAGGTGCCTTCTGCAAGCCCCCTACTGGAGGTTGAGCTTGCAACCTGCACGTGTGCCCTGATCCCGAAACAAACTGTGACCTCCTGGTTCATAGGTTGTTACAACCAAGAGGCCATAGTTTGAGCCATGCAGACTGGGCTCATCTTATATTTTATGACCAAACTCAACTCTTTCATGAACTATATTCTAATTATGGCAGCTAAAAGATTTTTCTTTCTCCCTCAACTGCAACTGTATGTTATTATGATTACTATTACTGTTATTAATACTTTTAAATCTGTAGTATTATCCTTTTTAAACATGTGCTATATTTAGTTAAGTCCATATATTACCTCTCAGTGCATTTTACAGGTAAAAAAATTTTACACATTTTTTTTGTATCCCAAACATGCTTAAGGCAAGATTTGAAATGTAATATATGCTTAGTAAATGTCCATTTAATAAATTAAGCTATGAATAAATGAATGTCATTTGTAATAGTCATGCTAAAACTCTAGTATGCTAAATAAGTGATTCTTACCCTTGCCAAAAATATTCATAAGAGGTTTGGAATATAGTTTGTATCATAAGACATTATATTTCATGTAGTTCATATATTTTCAACAAATATTTACCATTTACAGTTATCTGAATGACCCTACATGGAAAAAGCATTGGAAATATAAAAGCATCATATAAATTATAAAGTCATTTATAAATTATAAGTGCTGTTAGTTGAGCCACAACTACTTTAATCTTTACCGAACTGTCCTGAGTTCATGTAGAGTTCACACTGTAAAGGGCTCCAAATGATGAGCACAGAAAGAGCTTTTAGAAGTTTTGGATAGTGCAGTAAGATGGCTATTATCCCATTTTACAGGGATTGAAGTGCAATCACATGGAACTAGAATTTTAATCCTGATCTAATTCAGCACCTCTCTTATAGTCACTGACTAATACTAGTAATCTCTTGTCTGAATGGTAACTTCCCCCTAAATAGGAACGATGCTTATTTAAATAGAGGACATGTCATTTTGCTCTGCTACATAACATAGACCTTAAGCCATAGTCAGCTTATCCTATAATGTTTTCTTTCAAAAACAAAATCAAAAACACAAAATTCTTTCTTTTGAATGACTTACTATGAAGCTCTAGGTTAAATACTTTCCTTAACATATTTAATGGTTATAACAATCTTGTGATATAAGCACTATTTACTCATATTCTAGAAAGGAAAACTAAAACATAGAAACTTCAATGTGCTCATGATCATAGAACTAGTGAGGACAACAAATGGAGTATATACTCAAGCCTTTCTTATTCCTGAATCCAAGTTTTTGAGCACTCTACTTACTGCCTTTTATTACTTTTCATAACTCTCCCTGTTTTCTTTAAGAAAATTAGATTACTAATTTAGAATATTTACTTTAGCATGGAAAATCTTTCACACTACAGTTGGAAGCATCTAGAGGACAGAAAATGGTGTATGGGGGCAGGAAGGAGGGAATAAAGAGAGAGGCTCATCTCACCTGGTCTCACTAAGCTGTTTACATTTTTCACAGAGCCCATCTCCAAGCTGAGCTCTAAAGTGACAGTGAATCTTGATCTTTAATAGACAGAAGACCCTGTACCAGGGCCATTTAGATAAACAGAACATACATCAGGGAAGCAGCCAGTGCCCTTAACAAATTGGCTAGCTTGTCTCTCACCCCAGATCCATGACTTTCAGGAGCTACATTTAATATGGGAAACAAGTCAATATTTTGCAGCATGTTGAGTCCATTCCCCCCCACCAATATTTTTCAGCAAAAGACAGGTGCAGAAATGATTTCAGTCACCACTGGAGGGGGGCACAGCAGCTGTCACACAGGCACACAGTGGCAGAGGACAAAGCTTCTCAGAGGCACACAAGAGTTCTGAAGGTTTGAAAAGGGACAGATGACACTTTTGTACTCAAGCTAAGAGACAGGACCTTTCAACAGCTTATGAAGAGGTACAGTCAAGTCTTCAGGGAGAAAAGATATAAGCAATATGTTGTAGCTTTCAGAAAGGAAAGCTTTTGTAAGTTACAAGAGGCCTTGAAGGTGATTCAGGGCATGTATGTCCTTTTGTTTTCCATTTGATGACAAGGTCCAGAGAGGTTAATATTTGATGATTGATAAAGCTTTGTCAGTCTAAGGTCTTAAAGCCAAATCCATGATTTCTTTATTTCTCTTCCCTTACCCTGGTGAGTCTAATATTTTTGTTTAGTTTCACTTTTTTTGCTTATTGTGTTTGTTTTTTAAGGGTTAGTGAGTTAAATACAAGTGTGACATGGCACCAATAAAAGCAGAATTTCTTCAAATACCGGGAGTGCTGTATACTGAACATCCCTCTCCTAGCCAAGGCACCTGTAGTGAAAATAGTTATAAACAGAAGTTCATGGCAAAGAAATAAACTAAATTTCTCAAGGCTGTGGCTAAATTCAGATCTCTGATTCTGAAAGGACACCTTTTTTTCTTTTGAAATCTTTAAGTCTTCACTGTTCGAGATATGAATTGTCAAATCACTGCTCTCTGTTTTAAAATATCAGTTTATACACAAATATTAAGAGACTTAAGTATGCATCAAACCAAACAAGCATTCATTCAGCCTGTTTAATCCCTGACTAGATACTGGTGATACCAAGGTTAAGCATCTGACATATAATAGACCAATTTTCTAATCATAGAAAAGTGACTTCCTGCTCTCTGGTGCAATTGATCCTAATCAATAGTTATTCATTCACTAGCAACCAATTAATAAACATTTATTGATGGGATTGTTATAAAAAGACATGGCAAGTACTGTAGGAAGATACCAAAATATAAGCTTAAAATCAAACAGAGAAGATAAAATGTACTCCTATGAAGTAATGTCAAAACAGAATGGCATTTTAATAATCTTAATGATTTATTACAAGGTGAACTTAGCAGTAAGGTAAAATTATATAGGATTATATAGTGTAAATATACAAAAAACTCAGTGGGTTTTCTGAAGTAGGTATTTTAAAAAAGGAATGGTTAGGGAAAAAAATGGATGGATAGGAGAGAGATCATTTTAGAAAGAGAACATGTAGAAAGGTAGGTCCAAGTGTGGAGATTTGCAGAACATTAATTTTACAAGATTATTAACTGAAATGGTTTAATTGTGATATTATAAGCAATGGGGGGAAATTATTCACTAGAAAGCATATTCACTCAGTCATTTATTGAATGTATGTTTTGGGTGGTCTGATGGGTGTGTGGAAGGTGACTACAGAATCCATACATCCTATAGTTTAAATGACTGGCAATACAAGCAGACTCATAAGAAATGACAACATGGTGTGATTAGTGCAATGATACAGGTTTATAAGGAGCAGAAGACTAGTATCATCAGCATCACCCGAGAACTTCTTAGCAATGCAAAGACTTAATGAATAAAAAAACTGGGGGTCCAAGAATGGCATTCTGTGTTTTACTAAGCCACGCCCACCACATAATTCTGAGAGAATGTTTTGGAAGCAGAGGGGGTCTTCAAGTAGAGTGACAGTTAAATTGAGTGGTAAAGAATTAGTGTACATTGCCTGCTATCTTGTTAGCAGTATGGACCCCACAAAACCAATTGATATCCAGATTTAATGAAGTCCCTAGATTAGTTCTTGCAACTCTTGGCTTGCAGAGTTTGGGGTGAGAATCCTTAGAAGTAAACAATTGCATTATTTCTACTTCTTAGCAAGAAAGAGATGGGTTTTGCAGAAAATTAGTAAGGGTTGTCTACTTTCCTCCAGTGAAATCTTCTCTACAAATGTCAACAGTTAATAGGCATAGTACTGTTATTTCAAGGTGAAATTAGTGCTGCTTATAATTTTTACCTGTTGCCCTGGTTCCATGCATAGAAAACCTCAGCACTCTGGCTATTTTAAAATAGATGCATCTGTATTTTTCCTAAATCATTGCTTAATTGCCTTTGGCTGAATTTAGCAATGACAAATCACCAAGATCATTTCCAATTTAGCCAAGATGAACCTAAAAACAGTCTGAGTAACAGGTTCAAAGTAACCACTGTCCTGTTAACTCCTAACCCTCAGGAGACCAAGCGGAGGGCTTTACCCTCCTAAAGCATATTAGGGAGTTTAGAGGCTTTTTGAGGAAATGATGAAATAAGTGAGAGGCATGGAGAGCCCAATGGCTTTGCCTTGGGGAAAGAAAAGTATTGTAATAATAAAACCTAGGGAAGTGGAAGATATAATCAGAAAGAGAAAAGTGGGAAAAAGTATAATGCTACCTACTCTATGGAGATGAAATTCATGATATGTGTGTATCAATCACACATTTCCTGACATACCATCTCCTGATGAGCAATAGAGCCCAAATGGGAAAATTTCACCCACTATCTTATGACAAGACTTGGGTTTAATGGTTCCTATGTTAACCAACAGAAGCCTAACTTTATCAAGGATCCAATAATCATTCCTCCCCAAATCCAGTCACACCAAATGGATAACAGAAGCGAGGTATAACTTGTCATTAACATTTTAGGTTGAAATCTTTATTTGCTCATTTATTTAAAAAAAAAAGATTATATGGGAGACAAGTTAAAACACTAACACATAGAAGAAATAGACCCAGAAGTTTTATAGATGTTAATTTGATCTTTTTTTTAAGGATATTACAAAGTTTTTTACTTGGGCAAATTGGACAGGGCATTAGAATAGGGTATGGTGACCTGGGTCCCAGTCCCATCACTGGTGCTTATCAGGAGGATGTAGGTGAATTCTGGTAGGAAATAGTACATTCAAAAGGGGTGACTCAATAGAGTTAACAGAGCAAACTTTTGCAGCTGTGTAAAAGGGAGAGTAAAGGGAGCTATCAAGGCTGATGAGATTCCTGGGGCAGCGACAGCAAGATGCCATTACCACCCAGTGGCAGGACAAGGGAGGGTAAGGGTGCCAGAACTGCCAAAAGTTATGCTTAGAGGAGATGGCTCCCCGGAGTGCAGCCTCTACTAATTAAGGCAAGCAGTGAGTCTGTTCTAAATAATTGCATGCCCCCCAAATTCAGATATAGAAATCCTAACCCCCCAAAATGATGGCATTATGAGGTAAGTCCTTTAGGAGGTGCTTAAGTCATGAGGGTCCCAAAGGGATAGTGCCTTTTAAAAGAGACCCCACAAATATCCCATGCCCCTTCCACCAGTTGAGGAGACAGTGAGAAGGCACAGGCTAGGAACCAAGAAGAGTGTCTTCCTTAGAATATGACATTGCAGGCCCCTTGATTTTGGATTTCCCAGCCTCCAAAGCTGTAAGAAATAACTTTATGATGTTTATAAGCCACCCAGTTTATAGTATTTTTGTTATAGCAATATAAAAGGACTGAGTTAGAGAAATAAGAATTATGTCCCTTCCTTTTGCTGCTGCCTAGACTTGTATTTGAGGACGTACAAATGGCTAAGCCCAATGAAAGCAGCAAGAGAGCAAAGGGGCTCTCTGAAGCATTCCATAAAGTATAGCCTCAGGGGCCTGGGTGTGATGCAGAGGGAGGGCGCATAGCACTGGAGGGACAAACTCAGTTACCAGCACACCAGCTAAGTGATTCTGGCCATTTTTCTTTGCTGGCCTGCAGTACTGTCTTCTAGGAAATTAAAAATCGGAGCTGGATAATCCAAATTTAGTCCATCTCTGGTATCATTAATGAAGACTGAATACAAGAGAAAGGAGGAAAATAAATGTTCTAATTGGTCCAAGTGATTTATTGGAAACAGGTAGATTTAGCAATTTAGCTTTTATCAGTTAACAAACCATAGACCTTTTTTTTCTCCACCTGCTTTCTTGTAAGAAAAACTGTGCCTCAGGGTTATTTAGAAAAGCTTCTGAAAGCTATTAATTGAAAGCAGATTTAAACCCAGGCTCTAAAAAAGCTTAACTTTGTATGTGATAGTTCTGCCCTTGTAGAAAATTTTTTAAAAGTGTGTTGTTGTTTTTTTAAATAGCATATAGCTCAGATTATTGCTATTTCTTTGTTAAAATGTGCAGCTGGGTTCAGAATTTGCATGTTTCCCAGGCAAAAGAATTCAATAAGCAAGTAAGCGAATCCTGCCATTTTATTAAATACTTTCAGAAAACAAAACCAAAGCAAGCTTTCACTCAGCTGGGACCAGAACATAATCCCAGAGCCAAGAGCACATGTCAAAATTCCAGCATCACTGCTAAACTGGACAAAGAAGCCCTCTGTCCTACTACCCCTGCAGCACACTGCCCTCCGCGTGACTCACACCTTCTTCCTTTCTGAGAGCCTCTAAACATGGGTGCTCAAACCAGGGAGAAGGGAATTCGATAGGGAGAGCTAAGATTTGAGGTTGAAAGTGCACTTTCAAGATACGTTAGTGAAGAAGTGGGAGGTTTCTAAAAGTGCCCTTAAGAGGACAGATTGCAGATTTCATTTAACATATCCTAGTGGTTATGCTTCTGTTTGTTGGGGAGGGAGGGAGGAAGAGAGAGAGAAAATGAATTATCTCCCCACTACAGCCTTTCTACAGAGCCTTCTCTTAATTACACACAGCACTCCTGCACAGGTCCCGCTGAGTACTGGTGTCCACAGGGTAGATGCTGAAAAAAATCCTAATTGTCATGCTCAGCCTGCTGCTATTATACCCACAGACTTCGGGCAAAGGCTTACAGCAGAAGTTAGCTCGGTGTCCTAATGCTATAGATCCATCTTTCTGACAACCTTTTATTCTTTTCAAAACTTCTTGCTCTTTATATAATTTCATATTTCCCAACCTTGAGTGATAATGGTGGCATTCTCTGAGAAAATTTCCAGAACATCCAGCAGCTGCCTGGATGCATACTTAGGGAACTCTGAGCTAGAAGCTAAGATAAGATTTCTATTTTTATTCTTGTTTCAATCTTCATGCTCAGTGGAGATAATGAAATCTTTCTTAAGCTCATTTATTTTATTAAGAGGAGTCAGGATTATCATTCTTTCTGTTTTCGTGGCAAAAAGCAATGGAGAGATTGAGAGTCCAGTCCACTGGGTTCTAGGCGCTCTGTCCCTGGTTATTTGTAAGAATTTGGGGAAGAGACTTAATCTCTGGATCACCTAGAAAATGAAGCGGGTAAAGCAGATGATTTCTACAGCTACTTCCAGTTTAACATTCTCTGATCTTATTTATCCAAATGCCCTCCATGCCATAACTTCTACTCTCGGTGTAACTGAACTTACTTTTCCCTCATAGCAGCCTCTAATATCCTGAGCTCTACCTAATTTCTTAGCCTATTTTTCTTTTCTAGCTTCACTTTTCTCTCTATCCAGCATAAAATTCAAGAGTGAGACACTTAGCTGATACTCACAAAGCGCTAACTGTCTCGGTCCCATCTTCTTCTACCAAAGCCACCTGGCAAGTCCTCAATCTTAGATAAACTCTACCTCTACATTGCTATGTCCAAGTTTTCAAGGATGAGCAGGCACCATCTCAAGGCAAGGGTATGCTGAGTTAATAAATTTCCTTTCCTAGGTTTCATCAATCCAAGTATGTAAGCTTCATGAGTTGATCCTCATAGTTATTTGGAAAACATTTTATTCACCTCTAGCAGGCTCCCTAAATATATTTCTTGCTCTCTTCAAACTCTCAGACTTCTTTCTGCAGGTAACTTTACTTTTCAGTAAAGTGATTACAATAAAACCATTTTCATAATGAAAATGTTTAAAATTTAAAATATAGCAGCTATTTTTTAGTGCCATTACATTAACATAACAATCTCAAATCTTCTGCAAAAATCATGGGGCATTTCTGCATTTCTACATCACTTCCAAGTCAGCTCCATTTTGATTTATAACCCTGACTACAGATTTAGCTGTCAGACCAGATGTTGTCTAGAAAATACCAGCTAAGTCTGATTGGATTTTTCAATATGTCTTATTCAAAACCCTACAGCAAAACAGAAGTAGATAAGAACTTCAAAAGTTTTAGGGCACAGCACTAATTGCTAATTGGAATTATCTTTTCTCAGATAATATGTAGCATAAAAACATAATTTAATCATTCATAAATGCCTATAAGAGAAAAGAGAGAAACAAAAGACATTTAACTGAATCAAATATTATGACATTTTGACATTCTGATAATTATTGAAAGGTTCATTTCACTTTACAAGCAACACTTCCTAACACAACTTCCCATACCTAAGTTTAAGGGTGGTATAGGCTCTGTGGTAGATATAAAACTTTTTTTTAATTCCACTTTATGGGTTCAATTAAAAAGGAAGTGGGGTAGGTGAGATACAAGGGCAGTAGCAGTAAAGGATGGAAGAAGAAAGGAAGAATATACAGAAATCTTGTTAGTAATCCTAAAATAGGAGTGGTTCTTAGCTTTTTTGCTGAGGATTACTAGTTAATCCCATTCACTCTCAGAACAATGTTCAAATGCATAAAATAAAACATGGAATTATAACTTATTTCAATTATTTTGACATAGTTATCACAATATTAAAAACACAAATTTGTGATATAGTAATATATGTGCAAACTTACGGAATGTTCAATGGGAAGATCTTGTAGTGAGTTTGCTAATTGCCATCATTATAAAAATGATGAATTTTAGAGCTAGATGCAATAACTGTAGTGTCTTATGAAACACGGGTGATCTTTATTATCTATAATTTCTGCCCTCCAATTCACCTCATTCTCTCTTTTGAACTCACACCAAAGTTTCTTGCCCCACAATTTCACTCTTAAGGTCACCAGTAAACTCTGTGTTGCTAAGTCCAATGTCAGTTCTCAGTCCTCATCTTACCTGATCTGACACAGCAATATTTGACACAGTTGACCCATTGTTATCATTAAATTCAGGAACACTACTTAATACTCTTTTTTTCTCCTGCCTCATTGGTCTCTCCTGTGAAGTTTCCTGTTCATCTTCATGTTGAAGTGCTCCAGAAATTAGTCCTTGGATCTCTTCTTACTTATGTCTATATTTATTTATTTAGCAATTTCATCAATATTACTAATACAGACATAAGTAGATGATTCCAAGTTTATACTCAAACCCAGGACCTCTATCTGAATTCTAGACTCATACAAGGTAGAGAAAAAGTAGGATCATAGTTGTTCATATGGGAAAAGACATTCAGGTTATGATTATTACAATAGTTTATTAACTCTGTTTCACATACAAATGTAAACCTATTTTGTCCCACCCAATATGTCCAATTGTTTACTCAATGTCATCTCTTGAAATAGATATCTCAAACTTCATATATGTAAAGCCATAATCTGATCTCCGCCTCTACTCTTTTCCCACTAAACCTATCCATCCTTTAATATTCACTAGCCCAGTTAATGACATGCTCAGGTCAAAGTCTTTGAAGTCCTTCTTGATGCTTCTCTTCTCTTCAACACACTTCCAACCCATCACAAATTCTGTGATCAGAAAACTCCATATCCTTAATATAACCAGAATCTGGCATCTTCATACCAACTTGACAACTACTGGTTTAAACCACTAATATTTCTGACCTGGTTTATTGGTATAGCCTTCTAATTGGCCTCTACCCCTACAATATCTGAAAATGTCAGCTAGAGTTATCTTTCCAAACATAGTCATGGCATGTCACTTTTCTTTTAAAAATTCTCTGATGGCTTCCCTGTTTCCATCAATGTGAGAGGAAAATAATTACAATGGCCTCAGAGTCTTATAGAATCTGATCTTCTCACTGACCCCCATCATCCACAACACTCTCTCTGGCCCAGTATAGGCAGACACTTTTGTCAGGGCCTCTGTACTTGTCCCCTCTGCCTGTAACAGTTTTCCCACACATGTCTACATGGCTCCTTCCTCATCTCTGCTAAGGCTTTATTCAGATGTCTTCCTCAGTAAGGCCTCATCTATTTAAAATTGTTTTAGTTTTCTCCTTGTTTTATTATTCTCCAGAGCAATTATCACCATATAGCATAATATATATTTTATTTTTGTCTTTATATCTTCCCTAATAAGAGATCCTATAAGGGCAGGGAATTTGATCTGCTATATTCACATATATGTCCCCAGTGCCTGGCATAAAATATGCTTTTAATAAATACTTGGAGTTTATTGTTATTGTTAAAACTCACCCATTTTCCATTGATTTTTAGAGAAAATGGAAAGAGGGGTAGAGACAGAGAGAGAACAACATCACAACCGAGGTACATGCCCTTGATGGGAATTGAACCTGGGACCCTTCAGTCCGAGGCCTGACGTTCTATCCATTGAGCAAAACTAGCTAGGGCATAAGTAGTTGTTTAAATGAATGAATAAAGAGGTTCTTGGAATCATATCTTCTGTGAAGTCTAGCACATTTATCCACTGAAATAAGAAGCACCCATAGTTGTACTTGCAGAAACCACATCATAATTAATATTAAATATTTTAAAAATGTTTGAAATGAAACAAAGCTAGTGTTTGGTACTTGCTATAGAAATATCATAAGCATGAATAAGCAACTGTTAACTGCATGGGATGGTGCCGTCACAAAAGGAATGCCTAATGCCACAGAAAGAACAAGAGCTGTGAGATAAACAGACATCTTTGAACTCCACCTGTGCCACATGTGTGCTGTGATGTTGAGAAATTATTTACCTCTTTAAACCTCAGTTATTTGTGTGTAACATGGAAAATGTCATTAATGTATTTTAAATGAAATTATATGTGCAAAGTGCCTGGGCACTTGAAAAAGATGCTCCTTGCTCCAGTTCTCTCTACCTTACTTTCCCAGGAGAAAAGGGTTAATAATAAGGTGCTTAAAATGCTCAAAGAAATGTGAAAAAAATGGCAGGAAGGACTGGTATCCCATGAATTGTTAATCACTTCAGGTGGTGGTTAGGGAAGCAAGGCTTATCGGATTCACCCTCACCTTGGCAGTGCACGATATTTAGGTCCCTTTTCATGGTCAGGTGTAGATAGTGTCTAGAAAATAGGTCTGAAAGTAACATGCCAAGACTCTATCCATGAGCAGGAGCAAACTGAGATGGTATCATCTGAGAATATAAAGAGCAAAGGAGAAGGGTGAAGCTGAGCAAAATTTGTTCTGGAGATAAGCTTTTCTACCTTCAGTCAATCTAGATTTCTCAGGTACTGTGGGGGAAAATACATGGAAACACTGTTTTTATAAATCACTCTACATTGTTTCTTGTACTTTACATATTTTAAAAAACTGGCACAAAGATACTGTCTTGGAAGAAGTCAAGAAAGCCGGTAAAGTGTTCATTAGCTGCCAGCCATTGTAAATATTTAGGGACCAGGGTTTCTGTTTCCCACAGTTTGTCTGGCCTTCGAGCAGCCTCTCGTCAGACTAGAGGTGACTCTTAGGTACTTTCATTATTATATTTATGCATTCAGGGTATCTGTTAGGTGACTTCTGACTCACTACAGAGCAACTATTATCTTGATGACCATCACAGGATAGAGTCACGTTAGCCTGAAGCCTGTACTTGGTCTTCTCTTACAAAAGTTCATAACCCCTCCCTGGAACTGTTAATGCAGCCTAGGAGTACGGAGGGAGAGAAGGGAGAGAAAGCAGAAGAGAGACAACCCATAAACTCAAACCAGCTCTGTGATTACTAGGTTTTACCCTTTACAGATCAGTCAAGTTCAAATCAAAGAGCAAAATTAAATCTTGCCTAATGTAAAACTTGTGCCTAGAAATACATTTAACAGAAAAATTAGTTTCAAGTGATAGAAAATTTAAAGCTTATCAAAAATTCATAAAAAAGAATGAATTCTAAAATAAGATTGCCACATTCCGCTCTTGAATTAACACCTATGAGCAAATGTTGCCTTCCTCAAACTTCCTGCTTCTCTCTCCTGGCTACCATTTATGTGTGCCAATTGTGGGGCAGGTTCTGTCCTTCGTCCCATGGCAAGCAGTCAGCTGGGAACCGTGGCTACAGGCAGGGAGTCTCCTGGACTTAAGCAGTAGTCTTCTCTTGGTTGCATTTAAAAGCTTTCTTCTGTATAAGGAAACCTAACTAAATATATCTGAGCAGAGCAAGAAAGCTCCCAAAATATCTAAATGCCTTCCCATGGAGAAAAAAGGATTATTGGCTTGTTTCCAAAGCAAAATTATAACTCCCTTCAGAAAATTAATGTTCTCTCTCTCTTTCATCCTCTCTCTTATTTCTTTGCTCTGTCAATGGATATACCTAGATTTCAAAGAACGCATGATAAAGGAAGGAGAATAGTACTTTGAGCACCTGTATCTTTTTTCTCTATGTTAAGTGCAAATATTAATCTCATAACATGTGCCTTCTTATGGTTATAAAATAATTTTGGAAAAATGTATCCTCCTTGGCTGTTTCCAAAACAAGTGCATTGCTCGGCACTTACATTATGTAAGTCTGGCAGTGGTGTGAGCTAGCATAGCTCAGTACAGTAAAAGTAGTGTGTGGCATTGTAATCAGGACTTCAGATTTGAGTCCTTTGCTCCTCTCCTGTATTTCAGTTTCTTCAATTGTAAAGTTGGGACAATGATAGTTCCAATTTCATGTGTTTTTGTGAGAAATAGTGAAGCATCTGCAATACAGTAAAACTTCAATAAATGTTATCCATTTTAGTAATTGAGATTAATAAGGGAAAACAATTTTATTATATTCAGAAACTATATAAAAATTCCCCATTTCCAATCAGGATTTAGTAGATAAAGGTCCTTTAGTCAATAAAATTAATCTTTTAAGTAAGTAAAGACAGCCTGATTCCCATTTTTTATATACAATGTTTTATTATCATGTAACTAATTGTTAAAGATTCTTTGTACATGCAAGAGAAAATAAGTGTATTTGTATGTCATTATTCTTAAAAAGAACCAAATGTCATATAATTGTACAATGTGCAAAATGGCTTTGTAAAGGAATTTTTCAGGAAATACATTTCAGATTATACACAGAAATAGCTAAAAGTAAGCTATCAGACTCAAAGAAGCTTTTTAATATAGCCATCTGGGATCAGTTTTAGTATTATAAATCTAATAGAAAATACATTTAATTTTCAGGGAAAAAATAAACATGTGTTACGATTAACAATGACAACAACAAATGGTCCTTCCCTAACTACTATCAAAAGAATAAAACCATAACAAGTTAACATGTTCATTGACTGGTGATCCATGTACCTAACAACCTAGAGCAAAAATAATATAAATCATTGTACATTCACATCTCCACATCTCTGCATACCCCTCACAAACTAGTCCTTCTTAGACACGTTTAGTAGTTTTTCCTATGCTTTCCTTAATTCATTCCCTATTTTAAACCCAAAGAAATGGAATAAGGAGAAGAGAAATATTTTATACTTAAACAAAGTGATCTACCTTACCTTTATGTTTATTGTTGATTTTTTTAATATAATTCCTAAGAGCAAAAAGAAACACTGGCATAACATGAAACCTGGTATTACTTATTATAATCACACATATTGTTAACACTTTACTACGTATACTGATAGTTCTGGTAATAAACAGTGAGGATGGAAAGTCACAATGGGGATGAAAAAATATTCTTTTTCTAGAATGCAAGATTTTTCTCCAAGTGAACATTCATGTACAAACATAGATAAGCTTTGACATGAACCATGACCTTCCATTTGTTAACAACTAAAATATTGTGTATTACATAAGATAAGATCTTTCATTAGTGGTATATACACAAACAACATGTATGAATTACAATAAATAAGTGAGTTAATGAATGAGTGGACAAACAAATGGTCCCATATGGCTAGATGAATTAGAAAGTGGCACCTTTTCCTCATTACTGCAGGATTTCAATCACTATTTGCATCTCCACCCTCCACACACTTTTGAGCTTTACACAGAAAAATATAACCATATGTGAGGTGGGACTGTGAAACAAGTCCATTAAAAATCACTTTCCCAGACAAAATAAAAACGGATACTTTAAAAAAAAATTATGAAGATCATAAAACAAAGAATTTAAGAATGAAGTCTGAAGAATATTCTGAAATGAACCATAATGTAAGATGAATGTGCCAGTGATAAAGAATAAAGTAATCTCGTTAGCAGATTTGAGTTATCATTAATTTTATGCAACACTTGCAAACAGCACCACTTAAGGAATATTAAATATAATATGTCTGAACATATGTAATCCTGATTAAGATGGAATATACTCTCTTACAAGTTCAATTCAACAATAATGGTTAATAGATTCTTAGAAGGGAGGAAACTATTGTATTACTGAATAGTAATGAAATCTATGATTCAATATATTTCAAACATTTAAGAATGCTATTTGATAAATGGATTTTTTAATAGCTACTGAATTGTTTTTTTGTCCTCTTTATATAAAACGACAAGACTACTCTAAGGCAACATATCCTGAACATCAAGTTACCACTTAGAGGCAGTTCTGCTGAGGCTGAAAGATCCAATCTGTTCTCAGAAAAACTTGCCAATAAAAACCACAGGATATATTGGAATTATTCAAGATCACAGCACCATCTCCACTGTCATCAAATAAGACTAGTGTGTCGCTGGCTATGGATTCTGCTATCGCTTAAAAAAATTCAACCTGTTTGCAAAACAAAACCAAGAGTCTGATTCTAGGCTATAGCAAGTTAGAAACATCTAGGACTGTTTAGAGAGTATAAGTAAATATGATAGCTGTAGAGTATACAAATACATACACCTTAGACTGTCTAAGGGGGAAAACAACTTCAAAAAATACAATGAACTTAAGATAGAGAATATCCATTTACAGAACCATATTATATTTTGGGGGAAAAAAAGAAAAGAAATGGATATAAAGTTAGTAAATCTGGGATAAAGCGGTTAAAAGAGATTGGATCTAGGAGTTCCCTTCAAACAAACAAACAAAAAGTATTTAGCCAGTGACATGAATAGCAGTTAACACAGAAAAGCCACTCAATGCATATTCGTGTAAAGGAGAATAAGTGAATGACTATGAACTGGAATATATAGCACCACATTGAGTCAAAATGATACTTTTAATAGGTGGGGTTTAAACATATACCTTTTAACTTAATGAGTTATTTCTTTTAAAGTAACAACTATTGGTCTATTTTCTAATTATAAAAGCAAAATATTTTAAAAATATCAAATGCTAATTTAAAAAAAGTGAACTAAACATAGTATCAATATCATAAAATCACTAGCAAACATTTTTGTATCTATGCATAGGCATTATTTATATGTACATACTTGGAACCATATTGTATATCAATATTACGTCTTTTTTTAATAACTTATTATACTAAGGGCCTGGTGCCTACAATTCATGCATTGGGGGTGGGGAGATAACCTCAGCCCAGCCTGCCCCCTCTCACATACAGGGAGCCCTCAAGGGATGTCCTACTGATGGCCCACAATCTGGCCTTCCTTTGTGGGAGGCGACTGCGCTGATCAGGGGAAGGCACCAGCCCCAACACCCTGCTGCTGCCAGTCACCACAGCCACCAAGGTATTTTCATCAACATGGACTCCAGTCCCTTCACCATAAAAAAAATGACAACTTTTTTTAGGCATTTTCAAGATGTGTCTTTCATAGGATAGGACATTGCTTTATTTATTTATTTATTTTATCATCACCTGAGGATGTTTCCATTGATTTTTAGAGAATGTGAAAGAGAAAGGGAAAGACAGAGAGAAAGATCCAAGTGAGAGGAGCACTTTGATTGATTGCCTTCTGCATGAGCCCTGACCTGGGCCTTGGCCAGGGAGGAGCCTGCAACCTAGGTACAGAATTGAATCCAGACCCTGTGGTCAACATGCCGAGGCTCTGTCCACTGAGCCAAAGCAGCTAGGGCAGGATATGACATTTCTTAGCCCTCCAGCAGCAGACCTTTGTTTTTTTCTCCAGAAGTGTAGTGGAAAAACCTTAAATAACCTTTTTGGATTCTTATTACACAAGTTACTAAGAATATCACCAGTAGCATACAGGAAGCTTAGCCAATGAGCAGTCAGAAAAGGTGTTTTCTCTGTAGTTCACACCAACCACTGGCTGGGCCCTGCCCAGGCTGAAAGCCTCTGGGCAGGGGACCCCCAGCTTCCTCTGATCGCCAGCTCCACCCCTATCCCCTTGGCTCTGATCGCAGGGTTGGCCCTGCCCAGGAGCCCCCTAGCTCAGGCTCTTCCCAGGCTGCTCAGGGCCCACGTGGGGCCTACCTCAGAGTGACCTGGGTGCCAGAATGTATGCAAATTAACTGCCATCTTTGTTGGGTTAATTTGCATACTCACTCTGCTTGGCTATGGGCATAGCGGAGGTACGGTTAATTTACATGTTTATCTATTATTAGGTAAGATTGTGAGAATTTCCCTTGTCATTAAGACTTCTTAAAACCATGCATTTTAGCTTCATCTTGCCCCAGGAAGTAAATGTATAATAACTAAATTATTATACCATTGGCATATGTATAATTGAAGAGTGTACAAAATCAAAATTTGAGGGCATAAATTTTTATATCATTTTGCCCATAATACTTTGATTGTATCTTTCATTATTTCCTTCAGATACATTTCTATATGCCAAATTGCTATATCAAAGAAACAGATTTAGCATTCTTTCAATATATATTTTATTGATCTTTTACAGAGAGGAAGGGAGAGGGATAGAGAGCTAGAAACATCAATGAGAGAGAAACATAGATCAGCTGCCTCTTGCACACCTTCTACTGGAGATGTACCCACGACTAAGATACATGCCCTTGACTGGAATCGAACCTGGGACCGTTCAGTCCACAGGCCAACGCTCTATCCACTGAGCCAAACCAGTCAGGGCAGATTTAGCATTTTGATCTATAGTACCACACTTTTTCCTGATAAGTACTTTTTGTAACTACTTCCAGTAGTTACAAAAAGTATTTATTTTAATCATATTTGGAATGTAGACATTTTAAAGATAATTTTCACATTTGATAGGCCAAAATTGATTTCTGTTGAGGTTGAAGATATTTTTGCATGTTAATTAGTTTAGTTTTTTTTTATGAGATGTCTCAAATTAGAGGGAGAAAGCCACTTATAACACTCTTCATGACACTGGAAACACTCAACATTTCCACAGCAACATGATATGGAACCCCTTCTATCAAAAAAGACCTTTCTTTTTTAGAATATATTTTTATTGATTTCAGAGAGGAAGGGAGAGGAATAGAGGGGGAGAGAGAGATAGAAACATCAGTGATTAGAGAGAATCATTGATTAGTTACCTCCTGCACGTTCCCTACTGTGCCTTTGGCCAGAATGAAAACCTAGACCCTTCCGTCCTCAGGCCGATGCTCTATCCACTAAGCCAAATCATCTAAGGCTCAGAAATACCTTTCTGAAACCGCAAAGAAGGTTCTGAATGACAGCGTTACTACATAAATATGAGGTTAACAATAGCCACCTACCTCAAAGATTTTTCCCACAACACAATTAGTACAAAGCACTTTGAGACTACAATTAAATGAGAGTCAAGACTAGTTCCATGCATATAATGAGCTGTTCCAAAATCACTGTAGCTTATAATGAATCTCTAGGCCTCTCATGCACAGCCACATTTCAACACACAAACAAGACAGATACTCTAAATTACATGAAGTTTAGAAGCCCTGATCTATAGCACCATCAGGTGTAGTAAGTCAGGATTGGAATCAAGCATGCACAAAAGTTTATAGTCTGTCGGTCACAAGTACAACCACTGGGATTTCTTTACAGTTACTGTTGTGCTTTGTGAATTTATACTTTGGTTTTACAACACCATCTCTCAGGAAGACTTTCACGCATGAATTTCTGCACATAGGAATCAGCTCTTCTCTGTCTAGAGCAAGCTTTTATTAATCATTCTTTTCTCCTCAGGCATTCACGGTACTAGTATATTTAAGTGCAGTGAAATAACTGGTAGCCAGAAAGCAACTGGTCTTTCTCATACCCCAGAATAGGTTTATTTCTTAGCACTGACTTATTTTCACATGAAGTACTAATAATGCCACACAAAAAAAATATGTTTCAAAGTAGAAGGTATAAAAATTTGGGGGATCATTAGGGCCTGAAATATCTATTAAATACAACCAAAAAATGTGTGTCTAGATAATGACAGTATTTTCACAGATTACCAAAATGGTAGCTTAAAACCCCAAAGTCTGCCCTTTCCTTGGCTCCAGGCAGAACTGGTTCACAAGTTAACACATGATTGCCTGAATAATATTTGAATTCTACCTGAAAGAAAGCTCAGAGTATAGATGACCTCCAGTCTCTATATACTTATTTTTTCCTATTGATACAGCTTCATTTTCTCAAGATAATAAAGATTTGTAGAAGTCTCAATATTCAGGCAAGAAAATGCCTTCTATCAAAGGAAACAGGAAGATGTCATTTCTTACTTATGCCAAAATTCCAGTAGTTTCCTTTCTTCTTCCCTTCATGCAAATGCATTTGTATTTATCCAAGTATTTATATTATTTATCTTTCTCCTTTCCATTATGTTAATAGAAGCAAAGAATATTTCTCAAGTTATGCTTTCTTTAATTATCTTGGGCATAGAAAAGAGGCAGGATAGTGAAGTAGAGAACACAGGCATTTTAGAATGAGCACAAGACTGTGCTGAAATCCCTATTGTACTCTTTATCATCTGTGTGGGTATATGTCCTTTATTTAATTTCTTCCAGCCTGTACAATAAGGAGTATAATTCACTCATGTGCTGTGAGGACTGATTGATGTAAAGTGCCAGGCAGAGTAGTTACACATAGTAAGTGCTCAATAAATGTCAACTGTCGTTATCTTCACTGTGTTAGTAAAAGCAGGTAAGGGTGTAATATATATTGGATTGAAATTGCTGATTCATAGAGTAGATACATACTCTTCTTTTCAAAAAATCTCTCAAACTCTTTTGCAATGTGATTGTTCCATTTTATATTTCTATCAGTAATGCATAAGACTGTCATCATTTCACATAATCTACAACACTTAATAGGGTCAGTGGCTTTTTAGTGTGTTTCTTTTAGTCATTCTAGTGGGTGTGAAAGGATAGCTCATTGTGGTTTCAATTTGCCTTTTCCTGATGATTAATGATATTGAACATCTTTTCATGTGCTTATCAACCATTTATTTATTTTTGTGATGTATCTGACCAAGTCTTTTGCTATGTTTTTTATTGAGTTGTTTTCCTTTCATAATGAATTTTTAAGAGTTCTTATTTCTCTTTAAGAAAAAACTTATTTCAGCCCATGTCAATACAATCTCTGACTAAAGCATGGGCCTAAAATCCAGAAATAATTCAGAAACATTGGGCTTTGAATCAAAGGTTCTTAATGAAAAGGAGATGAGTAATCTGGTCTTTTAGTCTCTCTTAGGAGTTACCATTTTCTATCTAACCAAAAAGATCATTCTTCAGTCATATTTAAGCATTTAGAAAAGCCTGATTCATGATGTGATTCTTTAAGTGACAGCTTGTCCAAGTACTGATTTGTTCGCTAAGAAGGAACACTTTTGACAAAAAAATACATAGCTCCAGCACAGCATCTTTTCTATTAAAGGGACCCACATATAATTAGTAGTAACAGGTAGTACCAGTGAGTAGAATGTAAAACATGCACACTGCTTTCCTGTGCAAGGTATTAGGGTGGATATCTAAGCATGTGGGGAAAAAAATGTATTTAGCGGTTAGGTACTAGCAGTATTGATGAGAGGCTCCCTTTTCAGACTGGCTTCTGAGTCCGCAGCTACTGGTGTAACTAAAAAAGAAACTAGAAAGGTTTTCCTTTCTTGATGTTTTCTATCAAAACACAATGATTGTTTGGTTGGGTACTGTGAAAAGGAATCAAGAATTGGGATGTGATCTATATGTCTTTGACTTCTCCTCCAACTCTCTGATTCTCTGAGTCTATGACCATCAAATACAGAGGACTTGGCTTAATGGTTTGTATAAAGCTTTTAAGAATTACTGGTGGCTTTGTGCCAGTCCATTCACAAAATTGTGTGATTCTCCATCTAACTATTTAGTCAAGGTCACAGTCTTCCTGCTAAATCCTTAGCTTCCCAATTCTCTGCCATTTTCTCCATTTACTAACCCACCCTTCCTGACAGTACATGAATTTTTACTTCTTTACTCCATCAAAACTGCTCACAGAAAAATATATAAAATTCTTCTAAATTATAAATGATAGATCAATAACTGTTTAGCATGCTATTGAGATTCAAAACATGAGTTTTACTTAACTCTTTCCCACCCACTCATCCCCTTACATTTCTCTACATACTAAATGAGTCAGTAAAGGCCCAACAATAGGTCAGTTAATCCACAAAATATGTTTTGGGTACTTACCGGTTAGGTACTAGCAGTATTGTAGTGAATAAAACAAACACTATCTCTGCCCTTATAGGCTTAATGTCTGGTGGGAATACCTTAAAGATAATTACAAATAACTATTCAAATAATTATAAGTATATCTAACATTGCAAGGTCAAGAACACAATTTTGGAGAGCATATAAAAGGAGCAGTTCACTAACATGGAATCAAGGAAGACTTCCCTGGAAAAGGACATTTCAGCTGACACCTGAAGCTAAGGAATAAGAATAGCATCTGTCAAATATCCTCCACGCTGTGGAATCCACCTTTCCATTTTCCTCACCATCACTTTTATTTCTGCCCTCATCATCTTTTCCATAGGTTACTACAATAACCTCATTGCAGTCTGCCCTATAAAATGTTGAATGTTCTCTTTATATAAAACTGGTGGTGACCTGATGTATGGATTCGTACACATTGAAAGGAAATTAATTAGTGGCAGCATAGAATTCCATTGTGTAGATGTACCACAGTTTTCTGATCCACTCATCTGCTGACGGGCACCTAGGCTGTTTCCAAATTGTGGCTATTGTAAATTGTGCTGCTATGAACATAGGGGTGCATATTCTTACCATTTGCAGCAACCTGGTTGGAACTGGAGAGCCTTATGCTTAGCGAAATAAGCCAGTCAATGAAGGAGAAGCATCACATGATCGCACTCATTGGGGGATAATAAAGAACATTATAAACTGATGAACAAAAGGATAGATACAGAGACAGTAAAGCTTCAAACAGACGGTGAAATTACAGCAGGAAGATTAAAGTTAGGTGAGGTAGATAAGAGATCAATCAAAGGACTTGTATCTATGCATATAATCATAACCAATGAACATAGACACTGGGGGGTTGGGGTATGCCTGGGAGGGAGGGGGGGCAATGGGGAGATATGTATAAAAATTAATTAAAAAAAAAAGAAAGGAAATTAATTAGAAGGTGGCCAGCAGGGTGGGACTGGGAGAGATAGGCCAGACACAACCTGAAGCTACCCTCCCACCCCCTGTGGTTTCTCCTGGCATCTGCAGAGTGAGCAGGGTCCTGCTGGCAGGTGGGTTCCCTTGTCCCGGCCTGTGAGGATCAAGCCAAAACTGGCTCTCTGGTATCCCCCGAGGGGTCCCATAGTGTGAAAGGGCACTCTGCAAAGTTGTTGCACAGGGTATGGAATGCAAATGCAAATGTGCAGCAGTAAACCAGATTCAGGGCCAACAATGCCCCAGCAACATAACCAATTGCTGAAGATGGACTCGCACAGCCCCATGAGGAATCAGGCTCCCTCCTCTCTGGTTTTGGGGTATGTCACCAGAGAACCGCCTGTGACAAGTTACTGCAGTTCTGCAGCTCCTGCATTGAACATCGACCCCTAGTGGTCCATGTGTGTCATAGCAACTGGTTGGATGGCTGGAGGGACACTTAGCATATTAGCCTTTTATATGTATAGATTTCTGTAATAAAGCCATCCCTTACTAAAAAACCTACAATGATTTCTTTTAAAAAATTGTGAAATTCCCAAGTTTTGCACATTTAGCTTTCTTCAATCTGGATCAAGCTTAATTATGTAGTCTAATTTTCATTAGTGGTTCCACTAGACTGATCTATCCACAGTCTGCAAAAAACAATTTTATTTTCTCATCATTCATTTTCTCCATTTTAAAATTTCATGGGGACAATTTATTAGCAAAATGTGTAAGGAATCACAGGTTTCTTAGAAACCTTGCCTATATTTTCTTTCAAACACTGGTTGTTTTATAATTAACTAAACATGGGTTTATCATTTGACTTCTGAAATATATCAAAACTGAAATTTCTAGCATTGAGAAGTTTTATTGGTCATTTCATGGGCAATCCTATATAATAAAGGGGTGATATGCAAATTGACCCTCATGCCTTTGCACAAGATGGCTGCCCCCATGTGGTCAAAGCTGGCTGGCAGGGGAGGGTATATGTGGGCAATCAGGTCAGCAGGGGAGGGAAGTTGGGGGTGCCTGGGCTGCCAGGAGAGGGAAGTTGAGTGGACCAGGCCAGCAGAGGAGGGCAGTTGGAGGCAACCAGGCCTGCAGGAGAGGGTAGTTGGGGGACTAGGCTGGCAGGGGGCAGTTACAAGTGATCAGGCAGGCAGGCAAGTGGTTAGGCGTGATCAGGCAGGCAAGTAAAAGAGTTAGGGGCGATCAAGCAGGCAGGCAGGTGAGCAGTTAAGAGTCAGTAGTCCTGGATTGAGAGAGGGATGTCTGACTGCCGGTTTAGGCCCCATCCCACAGGGAACATGCCTAAACTGGCAGTTGGACATCTACTGAGGAGTCCCAGATTGGAGAGGGTGCAGGCCGGGCTGAGGGACCCTTCCTCTCCCCAGTGCACGAATTTCATGTACCAGCCTCTAGTCCTATATAATAAAATCCTAATATGCTAAGTGTCCAGTCATCCATTCAACTAATCAAAGCATAATATGCTAATGATATACTAAGGCCACTCAACCACTCACTCTGATGTGCACTGACCACCCGGGGGAAGATGCTCCAGCCAGTAGGGTAGTTTGCTGCTGGGGGCCTACTGATCAGGACTGATAGAGACAGGCTGGACATGCCCTGGAGCCCTCCCACGGTCCCTTCCTGGCTGGCTAACCTACCATGTCCTTCCTCTGCCCTGATCGTGCCCTGGGGGATACCTCAGCCTGGCCTGCACCCTCTTGCAATCCGGGACTCTTTGGGGGATGTTAGAGAGCCATTTTTGGCCCTATAACAGAATGACCAGTCGCTATGACACGCACTGACCACCAAGGGGAAGATGCTCAATGCAGGACTGACCCCTGGTAGTCAATGTGCTCCCACAGGAGGAGTGCCGCTCAACCAGAAGCCAGGCTCACAGCTGGAGAGCGCCTCTCCCACCTCCATGGCAGTGCTATGGAAAAACTTATTAAGAGCTTGAGATGGCAAAATTAGTTTAAAGGACATAAAATGTATGTGAGATAAAGATCTTGTTCGATAACACTGGGTTTAAGCTTAACAATGAAGTTTTAGAATATAGGAGTAGCCCCAGTTCAGAGCTCACAGAAATATTCTTTTGTTCCTCATCACCTATAGAATAGAAAGCCAGGATTTCAGCATTCCCATCTAAAGAACTTTCAGATGTGTTCTAAATTTAAAAACAAACAGGATCTTGTTTGTTCTGAAGGTAGAAGACCATTTAAAAGAGCTATCTGTCATTGTTAGATAAGGAGTCACTGTTTTGCCATAACAGAGTATAGGCTGGGAAAAGGAAACAAAAGCCTGTTTCTGAGACAGGCAGATAGCTGCTGTCCATGAATCCTGTGCTTCCCCTGTCATTGGATTTAAGATAAGTCACACTCTATAACCTTACGTGTGTCTGGACCACTTCTGTTTTAATTTGGATAAAACACAAAATAATTCATAAATTTAAGTATTCTTGCTTAATATTTGTGGAAACAACACATATTTTAGGAAAAGTGACGTAAGTAAAACTTTTATTCTTAAGTGTAAAAAAACAAAGTTGTATATAGAAATCCATATTGCCATAGGTATCTTTTTAAAAAAATATTTTTTATTTTTTTACAGAGAGAAAGGGAGAGGGATAGAGAGTTAAAAACATTGATGAGAGAGAAACATCTATCAGCTGCCTCCTGCACACCCCCTACTGGGGATGAGCCTGCAACCAATGTACATGTCTTTGACCGGAATCGAACCTGAGACTCTTTAGTCCATAGGACGATGCTCTATCCACCGAGCCAAACCGGTTAGGGCCTGTAGGCATCTTAAATGACATGATGCACAAGCTACCACTGACATTCCTAAAAACATGATCCTGGAAAATTAAGAGATGGAGTAGTTGCTGTTCAATGGGTATGTGCAC
Organism: Lasiurus cinereus; assembly: GCA_011751065.1. NCBI lineage: Eukaryota > Metazoa > Chordata > Mammalia > Chiroptera > Vespertilionidae > Lasiurus > Lasiurus cinereus. Next base: position 17,272,597 of record JAAGEH010000426.1, read on the forward strand.
CTATAAATTTGTTAAGAGGATAGATTTCATATTAAGTGTTCTTACCACAATTAAAAAGATTGAGAGAGAGAGAGAACATGCCAAAAGAAACCCTAATAAGTAAAAATTTTGCAATTCAGAAAGTTTTAATGAACATATTCACTAACATGACACATTATTTCATAAAGAACTTATATTAAGGAAATAAAAAGCAGTATGAAAGCAAGGCTTAACCTACAAAACAAATTTGGTCTACAATTAGTGTCCACAATGAATTATTATGAAAGATATTTATGTGAAGTGTGTAGAACCTATCATTTGAAAGGAGTCTTTACTCAGTCTTTCTGATAAAGTAAGGAGCCCCTTCATAAAATAACCACTTTTCACATACCTATTTCTTAAACATGACTTTGAGATTTGGATCATTGTAAAGTGAGAAAATCATCTCTTTATTAGCATTCTATTGGATTTTAGTTTGCAGTTTTAGAACATACGTATACACGTTTTCCCCATGTATGCATTTTAATAAAAAAGTTAAGTACTCTGCGTGTTTCCAGCCAACATAAGATTCTATATCACAGAAGCAAAAAAAGTCTAAAAGCAGAGTGCAGACTTGGGTATCCACTGACTGATTTGTATAATAACTCTGTCATGCACTGGCCATGGTACCTGGAGGAATGAATCAGTTAACTATTCCATGCCTCAGTTGTTGCATCAGTAAAAGGAGGAGTAAATTAGCACCTATGAGATAGATTTTTTGCAGGGATAAATAAGATATAGGAAAAATGCAGATAATACTGCTGGGCATACACTGAGTGCCCAATAAACATTAGCTCTACTTCATCATCATCATCATCATCATCATCATCAAATTACAGACTTTTCAAAATTTTCTTCTATGGAGAGAAAGTACTTTGAATGGCACTGTAAATTTTTGGATTTTGATATACCAAACTTAATCTCCCTTTACCGCCCACACTGGTTGTATTTTGTTTTCCCTTGCTTTCCTTTCCTGAAGCAGTGATAGAACAGCAGGTGGTTAACTCTCAGGATTTTATTCTTCTGTGTTTAAAAGAAGAGAAAGGAAAATAAAGTTATACCTTGGCAATAGAGATATTTCCCCTCCTGAAATTTGGAGAGACCTAAAATAGCCGTAGTAACTTGTAAGGCAACAAACATATCTCCTGTGCATTGGTTGCAGGCTCAATATACTCAAACAAATCAATATACTCAAACAAATCAAACAGACAATATTTCATTTCTGAACCAGGGAAGAATGCATAAGTTAGGGGTCAAGAGATTTGACAGAGCCCTCATGGTCAGTCACCAGACTTGCCTCAACTCCACCAATCAAGTCAAGTACGATTGGAGACCACTGTGTTTTCGGCCGACGCACCATAGGCAGAGAAGGCGATATCTTTTCAGATCCAAACATGAGGACAAAGGAAAGGCCTGCTGTCTGCTTGCTCTGTTAGCAGCAAAGTACATGGGGAAGCCACCTTCTGGCTCACACAGGGGAAAAGAACCCCGGCATTGTGACAGCTGTCACTTGCCGTTCCCGTCTCCCAAGCAGAGATCAGAATTGAATGGGGACCAAAACTATTGAGGCCTTCCTACCCACTTGTGACTAAATGAGCCAAATGAATAGCAAAAAGGCAGATGGCCCTGGAGTTAATGAGAATCTCATAAGCCCACAATTCTGTTGAAATAAAATTTTGCCATCTCAGCTTTGAGTACAGAATTAAACCCACTGGATGCGCCAACAGTTTTCCCTAAGATGGAGTTAATCTCATGAGGATCCATTATTAGAAAATAGCCTTCAAGTCCAAGGGTGTTCAATGTAGTCTCTAATCCTGTAATAGTCTGGGGTTGCTCTGACTTCGTACACACCAGAACTCTTTCCTCAGACATTGATCACTTCAAGCATCAATAGTTTTTCTGGCAGTTTATTCCTAAATCAATACCCTGCCTACAGTAAGTCCTAAAGATGAATTATCACATTTGTAACTGTTTTCTCGTACCTTGCGTTATATCTGTAAACATTTTTATGATTAGACCGTCGGCTGTAAAACTTCATCAGCTCCCTCGGGCATCACTCACCCCTGAATTCCCGACTCTTTTCCAGGATTGTGAGTCCTTTGGAATTGCCACTGACTGTCGGATAGCCCTCCCACGTGTCCATTGCTGCCCTATCTGGCAGCATGACCTCATTTTCTCCTCCTCCTCCTCAATTACAGCACATCGCCACTGCTCCTCTGGCCAACTTCCATAGCACAACATTTCCTTCCTGCTGCAGCTAAATCTAAACCTGCAGCTGTCTTAATATGACATCTGTGGTTAATTTTTGGTACAATATTGCATATCTTGAATGACAGTAATGTTTGATGTCACTGCAATTTTATGCAAGATTTCATACGGATGGAACGTATTAACTCTCTGTAAACTAATGCATTATGGATGCGCATGACATTTCACTTCGTTATACAGTTCCTGTATGGGGAAACTCCGCTACCTTCACACTCTTAAGAAATGAGGGCTTCACAATCACTTTCCTGCTGCTGCAGGCCTCCATAATTCCACCACTTATTGGTTCCCAGACTAGTATCAAAAGAACAAAGAGAAGATGAAATCCACATGAGGTTCCCAAGGGTTGCCTATTTGGCTCAGCTATTTGTTCATTTTTCTAGGTTATGGGATCGCTCTTAGCGACTCTTGACAATATAAGAATGCTTCCCTCTTCCTTTAATGATGAGACAAGGGACTCCAAACACACACTGTTGGTTACAAGAGTACTCAGCGAAAGGGAGTTAAGCCGACCAATATACTCAGACAGACAAACGTTGTGCAGTAAATGCATTTGTATTCTGGCAGTGGGAACAGCAGAGTTATTGGGAAGAGTTTCACTAAAGAGAATGAGCCACTTCATGGGTAGCCAAGAGGTAAATTTTGGCAGGTAAGCATTTAAAGTAAAGCAGAGGCCAATTGGAAGCATCATTTTTTACTGGAAAAAGAGAAATATAGAATTTAGAAGCTGACAGAATTACTTTCAAATCCCAGCATAGCCTCTTGATAACTGAGTGACACAAGCAAGTTATGTAACCTCTCTAAACCTTAGTGTTCTCACCTGTAACCAGGGGTAACACTTTCCTTCATGATTCCTGAGAACATATTTTGATGTAAAGTACCTAGGACAAGGCCTACCTTAAGCCAGATATTTTAATGTAAAGAGTAGAAAACGTTGTCCTAAAAATGAAAGAGTATGGGCTGAAATTAGACAAAGGCAATTAAAATAGAAAAAAAGGGAATTCTATTCACTTTTTGAGGTTATAAAAAAGATCAATGGGCAAATACGTCAAAATGGAAAAAAGAAAAAAGAACCAGGGTAAGTGAGGCAAAGCTAAGAAGCAAAGGAAAAGGTGAGAGGAAAGGAAAAGTAGCAAATAGATTAAAATGTCAGAAGACAGGTATAAATGGAGCCTTGCCTCTCGGGGAAGGTATTCTGAGGACATTAAGGACTGTGAGAGAGAAGCTGCCGTCCTTCAGCTGACCCGGGTGAGAGCAGAGACAGGGAGGAGGCAGAGCCCACAGGGAGACGATGCAAGCTCCCTAGTAAGGAATGGGCTGTGGGCTCCAGCCTCCGCTCAGGCAGGGCTGAAGGAAGCGCCTTCATGAGCAGAAGGGCACGGTGCTAAGCAGCAACCACCCCTTACTGGTCTGGCAGGGCCTTTTCGTTTCACGAATCAATTACAATCTGCTTTATTGACTTCCCAAAGTCAGCAGGACTTAAAAAGTTAATGAGCAAAATATTTTTTATCATTTTTGAAAACACCGCAGTGTCTACAGTAGCTTAGCACATTCGGCAGGAAGACAAACGGAGGCCTTGGCTGCCTCGAATGTCATTCCATCCTGGCCCGGCTTCCACGTTCCCCATCCCCGCATCGGCAAAGAACCTGGAGCTGGCATTCGACTCTGGCGCGTTATGCCAATAACATCTCCCTCTGGTATCTGGAGCAGGGGCAGCCCCAACCAACGTGTCTGTGTTTAGGCGCTGTGGAGTCTTGTACGGGTGCCCAGGCCTCTCCAGATGGAACCAACAAGGAAAGGAATAAGAAATGCACCTGACACAGGACAAGGGAACGCAGCAGGGAACTACAGGGACAGGAACCACAGTGTGTGACTGTGGTACGTGAGAAGTAGTTAACAGCACTTGCAGTAGTAACATCTAGACTGGAGATTTTAATGAGCTATTTCTTTTGGACAACATCAAAAAAGTGGGAAAACTGCTGAGGGGTCTGTTCTGCTAATTAACCCTGGCCCAAAGCCCTGAGCAGCAGAAATTCAGCTCAAGTGGAAGGTAGGGTGGATAATTTCGCTTTTCTCCACAGCAAAAGAGGTTTTGCCCTGCATACAATATTCAGGAAAATACATAAATGGAGAAATAAAAATCGTGGGTGATTCATATTAATGTATTAGTATAAAATGAGCTACTAGTCGCTTTTTAACTTTAGCAATATTCATACCAATACACAACGTGTCTTAATGAAAATGGAAACTTTGTCTCAGGGAAACAATCTACAAATTTCAGGAAGGACTTGCTTTTTAAAAACTTTAGAAAACACCACAAATACACCTTTCTTCATGAGTCTATCAGAATCACAGTATTGTCATTAAGAATCAAAAATATTACTTACGCAATGACATCAACTATATGCAATTTTAAGGTTTCCTGTCATATATTTTTCTTAAATAAAATACTGTCTTTAATACAGATTTTCAAGGTCATGTTATCAATTTTTTTCTTAAAATATTCCATGTATTGGCTGCTGAATTAGCTTTTAATTAACAGATTTACTTATGAGAACGTATTTCCTTTAACTTTTGCCATGAGCTCTGGGAAATATCTTTGTGAAAGTTTACTATACTTATTAATTTTCCCAAGATGCTGCTAGAAAATAGAATCTATAGTACCTAGAGAATTGTGATTATCATTTACAAAGCACAAAAGGGCCTAGTGAGAATTTTGATTTCTTCCACACTCCCCATCTCCTGCTCTCCCTGTTTATTCTGGAATCTCTGTAGCACATGCACATATCCAAAATAAAAAAATCCTCAGAGGTCATAGTGCCTTCTTTAGCAGACAAAGGAGAAAGGACTGAACTTCCATTTAAACAGTCTGTTCTGTGGTGAGGCTAGGAGTTCCTGATGTTTCAAATAACCAAAGCTGGGCACCAACAACAAGGACTGTGAGAGGCAGCACCTCCCACATGATCCTGTCAAAACCAAGAGGAACTTCATGGTGGTGCCCAGGCAAGACAGCTGAAATGGATCTGACCTTACTAAGTAAAGATGTCAGGGTACGAGGATTAGGACACAATGACTACAGTGAAGTAAAAAAAAACAGTAACCAAGAAAAGTAACCAAGAAGGGTTCCATTTGAACTCTTCTATTACTGAAATTACCTCCCATTTGACCCAGTGATCCCACTTCTAGGACTATATCCCAAGAAACCAGAAACACCAATCAGAAAGGACATATGCACCCCTGTGTTCACAGCAGCACAATTTATAATAGCTAAGATTTGGAAACTGCCTAAGTGCCCATCAGCAATTAAGTGGATTAAAAAACCGTGGTACATCTACACAATGAAATACTGTGCTGCTGTAAAAAAAGAAAGAACTCTTACCATTTGTAACAGCATGGATGGACCTGGAGAGCATTATGCTAAGCAAAATAAGCCAGTCATAGAAATATAAATACCATATGATCTCACTTATTTGTAGAATATAATGAATAACATAAACTGATGAACAAAAATAGATCCAGAGACAGAGAAACATTGAACAGACTGTCAAACTTCAGTGGGAAGGTGGGAGAGGTCATATTAGCATAACCAAAGAACACAGACACTAGGGAGGTGAGGATATGTGTTGGGAGGTGGGGGAGGTCAATGGGCGGAAAGGGAAACATGTAATAATAGATGTAATACTTAAAACAATAAAATAAAATATAAACTTAAGCAAGTTACTTCAACATAGGTATATCAGAAAATATGAGAGTTTTAAAGTAGAGGTTAAATTACACCTATGATTTACATTCACATTTTTTTCCCATTCATTTATTCATTCAAAATATTTATTGAACATCTACAGCACTATATTTGGCAATACACTTGGATACAGCAGTGAGACAGAGTGAAATTTCCTATCCTCCTGCTTCTTCCATTTAAGTAAGAGGTCAAGGTCAGGTGGTCAGAATAGGCCTCACTAATAAGATGATACCTGAGTAAATATCTGAAGGAAACAAGGAGAAGGAACTAAGTAGATATTCAGAAGTGTGATCTGAGCAGAAAGCAGAGCATGTGCAAAGCCCTGACTGGAGCAAAGGATACAAGTGTGAGCAACGTAGACAAGGCAGCACTGAGAACAGAGGGGAGTAGATTGTGTTGTGAGGTATCAGTGTTTCCTCTGCATGAGAAGGGTAACCACAAAGGGACACTACCTGACTCACATGTTAGCAGGAGAACAAGGCAGAATTAAAGAGTCAGTTATAAGGATATGACATTAATTAAGATGAGAGATGATAAGGTGAGAAGTGGTTGAATTCTGTGCATCTATATACAACAGCAGAGGTGAAGCAATTTCCTAATGCTAGAACATGAAGCTGAAGACAGTCAGGATGAGGCTGAAGTTTTGGGTCTGAATAGTATAATTTGCTCATGAAAGGTGTGTTTGTTTGTTTGTCTATTTGATTTGTTTGTTTTCCATTTGAATCTGAGGAAATATATTTATCCAGTTATTGACTTCATTACCATAAAAACTCATCCAGTTATCATTATCTCACTGCTATGAATCACTGAGGAAACATCTGGTCCATAAACTTTGTGAAGTTAACTTTGAAACACCATTTTTTTTCACTCAAAGGCATACCATTACACCTTAAATTTGAAATACTGAGCATAGAACAAGGCTTTGGCAAAATAGATATTGCAAAACTATATCATTTCAGTAAATTTGGTTCATGATAACTAAGCATAAATAAATTTTTAAAAATAAATTTTGATCCAGATTTAAGATGGAAGCAGTGGCTTTACAATTTAATCTGATTTACAATAGATTAAAGTAATCCTTTTAATGCAAAAGATTTTGACAAATCAGATTTTCATATTAATCAAATGATCTTTTTAATAAATATTTCCATATATTATGAATAATCCAGTTATAAAGAATGTGAATACAACAATCTATAATCAGCTTTGACACTGTATTTAAGGTTTTGGTCAAAATTCACTTTGCTTTATTTAGGGCAGTAGATCCAGTGCGATGTAATGAAGAAGCACAAGATTTCAAGACAAGCTAAATTCAAATTTCCAGCTCCTCTTAACTTCCTATCATCATTAACTTGGATCAAGCTCTTTAATCTCTTAATCTAAGTATCTTCATTTATAGAAAAAAAATATTGCCAAATTAACTACCTCATAAAGAAGGTCATTGACAAGATTATAGTCAAGTGTTTGTTCATTTGGATTCAGTTAATTTAGAATTTACTAATTTAACATGAATTTGGCAGAAATCCACTGAAAACATTTGATCCAACAGAACGATGCTCTAGCTATCACCTAGATATTTATCTAAAATTAAACTTTCTTCTACTTCCACTCTACAACCTCAGCCATTCTCACTAAATTAAAACACTCTGTCCTCCGGATATTGTGCATTGTTTATTCAGTGGTCAGTGTGACAATTTTATAGCATAGTGAAAGGCGGATACTTTCATTATGATTTACCATGTTCCATCAATCCTGTCCAATTCTGACAGTCCCAAACCATCCCTTGGTCTTTAAATGCCTTTAAAACATTCTGCAATCAGATTAGAGCTCCTCTCTAAACTAGAAGCTAAAAATAAGGCCAAGGTTAAGGAGAAAGGGAAAGGGGTGAAATTTGTTTTTCCTACTTAAGCTCTTTTCCCATAACAACACTTACAATGAATGGATAATCACAGACCTCTTTCCTGAACTTGGCCCTCTCCCCTGCTAGTGCACCTCTCCTCCCCCCTTCTCCCCTCCCCCACTGCCTTCCATGCACACATACACCTCTTCACTTTGACCACCCAATGCATCATTTCCGTACATGTCAAGATACTACCAGAGGTTTGGTCCTCAGTTCTCTTAAACACTTAAAAAAAATGCTGTCAGTTTTACTATCTCTTATGGCAGTCATTTTCTCCCTTCCCTAACTTTCCTGGGCATTTTATCTGTTTCGCTTTGGTGGCTCTTGTTCAGCAGTTAGAAATGAAGAATCAGATAGAGATTTGGGGTAAAACCTCTTTAAAGGTGATGCCAAGATCCTAATCCTCTTTTTGCTCCAAGGGGCCTAGCAGCTGGCTCTCTTGATAGTTAACTCTTGAATTAGTCCACTACTATTCCAGAAAACAGCATAAAACACTGTTATTAGAACTTATCAACATATCCCCTAAAGTCCACAGAAACAAGCATTGTGGCAGAGAAAAATCATTGAATACAAAATAAGATTTCAAAAATTTGCTTCTTGGTTGTATTTCTGTATGTGTAATAGAGTTAGAGTATATTAATGGCTAAATTTATTTTGACTATATTTGTGGAATAAAATGAGTGCTGCAGATGCCATACTACGTTCAGAATTTTATCCTGACACATGCATCATCAGCTCAAATGTGTCTCTTAGCTAACATCCAAAAAATTTATATACATTGTGAAAGAGTCTTTTGTACACAGATCTGAATAGCTTTTCTAGCACATGATTTGTACAGAATAAAGCTGCTTATTTACATTTTTAAGAGTTCATTTCTATGTTGTTGTTTTTTTAGTAGATTTTCTTAGAAAATTCATTTCCATGGCACCACAGATCACCAATTATATTTGGATGCTGGTCTGAGCCTATCCAGAAATGAGAGTTAAGTCTTTCTATTACATGCTATAATGTAATATCGCAAAGAGACATATCATTATTTTAATGGTAGCAGAATTTAGCAGAGTGCCTGAGCCTTAATTAATGATCAATAAATATTTGTTGAACAAACTTTAAAAATTAAGATAACCATTTCAATATCTTGGTATAATCCTTGCATTAAAGATGACTCTAGGAAGTCCATCTTAACATAAGATGAGTTAGTAAAGTCTTCATTTTCCTTGAGTTTGTCTTTCAAGCTTGTGAATAAATAGTGTTGAACTTTTGCTGCTCAGTTGAATCTGTGGCATGAATGAAGTCAAGGTCATTGAGAAATAGAAAGGTCAAATGTTACTGAAGGTAATCAAGCAGTTAGGAGCCAGGTATAGAGTAGATAAGTGTCCTCCCCTATATGCAGTATCACATGGATAGTGCATATTTAATGCAAAACTAACATTGAGCCCTTGGAAATTCATTTGGACAATCTGGAATTTGTATATCTCAGTTTATGATAATGTTCATATTTTGACCTACTTAACTATAAATTATCCCTTTCCAATGCAGGTAACTCATTCAATGAGATGAAATTTTATTAGCATTATGGCAGCTTTGTCCTGTCAGTTACAGAAAACCAAGTATAGTCTCTGTTAATCTGTCTTGATTGGCAGGGCAAGCATAGCATCATTATTCCTATGAACACAACGTTTTTTGAGTAGTTAAATGACATGCATTAAAAATTTTAGAGATATGAATACTTACTAGTGGTACCAATCTTATAAGATAACCTGCTGAAGAGCCTTCAGAAAATCATACTTGACCTTGAAGAATATTCTAAAACACACACATTGTTGAGGTTTTGTGCATGAACAGCACTTTAGAATTTTCCCAACTTTTTAAAACATTCAATAAACTTAAAATGTCATTATGACAAGTTATCTGAACTTTTCTCTTTAAATTGGTATACTTTGAAAAACGTAAGTTGTTGGTTTTTAAATGATCTGTCCATTGCTCAAGAAGACATAGAATACTATGTGCCAATGTCCAGAAAGTAGTTTGCTCTTCTGAGATAATACGATATCAATAGGCTATTTAAAGAAAATTATATTACCGAAACCAGTTTGGCTCAATGGATAGAGTATCGGCCTGCAGATTGAAAGGTCCCAGGTTCGATTCAGGTCAAGGGCATGTACCTTGCTTGCTGGGCACGTCCCCAGCAGGGGGTGTGTAGGAGGCAGCTGATCAATGTTTCTCTCTCATCGATGTTTCTAACTCTCTATCTCTCTCTCTCTTCTCTGTAAAAAATCAATAAAATATTTTTTTAAAAAGAAGAAAACTATATTAACATTAAATAACTGGCGATGGTCATTTCATGTCAATTTCCATTTATTTTGACTTTTGAAGTTTTTTAAAAGTACTTATTTTAATATTCTTGAATACTACTAACAAATACATTTGGACTCAGTAAAAATGAAATATTTTATTCACCATTAGTAACATCTTTTATAAACTTTTAAAAAATATTTTTATTGATTTCAGAAAGGAAGGGAAGGCAGAGAGAGATAGAAACATCAATGATAAGAGTGAATCCTTGATTGGCTGCCTCCTGCACACTCCAGACCGGGGATCAAGCCCCCAATCCAAGCATATCCCCTGACCAGGAATCAAACTGTGACCTCCTGGTTTATAGGTGGACATACAATCACTGAGTCAGCTGTGCTTTATAAACTTAAACTGTATCACATGTAAGATATTTTCAAGATCCTTCTATGTGTAACTGCCAAGATATTCTGTAATATTTTTATGTAATGTCTTCTGATTATTTTGTACCAAAGACAATCTCCTCATTCTAAAAACCAAGGTCACTTACTGACCACTTGTCTTACCCTCTAAGCTTTCATACTTACCCTCTCAGTGTCTTAGATATTCTTCTTTTTGGTAATTTATTTGATCCAGTCCCTATCTTCCAATACAATCTCAATGCTGTGGGTGATCAAGGTTCTATCTCTATTCTTGGCTGTTCTTATAAGGTCCAGAGTTGATTACATTCTCTCCTGCATCTCTGGTGTCTCACTTTATCTCAAACACCAGGACATATACAAAACTGAACTCTGCAACTCTGTCTCTGCAATAACCACCCCAAATCTCCACCAATGCCCATGCCCAATCTCATTTAAAATATTGTGGCCTTTTCACAGTAACTGAAAGACAGGTCATTTCTCAGTCTTTTCCCTGCTATTAACCACTGTGCAGCAACCCATTCTTGTAAGTCTCTTTAGGAATTTCAACACTTAAGATATGAACTTCTTCTCCTTTACCAGATACTGCCAAATTGCTTTCTAAAGAACTGACATCAATTTACATTCCAACCAACAGTGTATAGAAGTTTCAGTTCTGCACCAACTAAACATTTGGTATTGTCATGCTTTATTTTTTAACATCTAATGGCTATGAGATGTAAACTCATTATTGATTTAATTTTTATTTTGCTACTTGCAGGTGAAGCGGAGCATCTTATCACACATTTATTTGTCCTTTGGTTCTCCTTTTCTGTAAATTGCTTGGTTATATCATTTGCCTATTTTACAATAGGTTGCGGCTTTCTTATTATTATTCTTTACAGGCTTCTACAAATTTATAACACTGGATACAAATTATAGAAATATTTTCTTCAATTTTTATCACAATTTAAATACTTTATTGAAAGTATTTAAGTCTTCAATTCACCCATTGTTTATTTTTGTGCATAGTGTGAAGTAGAAATCTAATGCTAATTTTTCCTTGAGGATTTCTATCATTTATTAATTAATCCATTTTTCCTATCCTCCCCCAATTTGTAATACCTTTTTAATTTATACACCAATGCCTTTATGAGTGAAAATTGCTGTCTCTCTATTCTCTTCAACTTGATTATTTTTCTATCACTGCCCCATTATCATGCCGCTTTAGTTATTATAACTTTAAATAAGCATTTATATTGGTGTTTCAGTGATCTGCAAAACAAACTGCTCCAAACTTTGTGGAGATTTTTAAAAATCATCGATTTTCATGATTTTGCGGCAACCACAAAATTCTGCTTCCCGTTGTGTTACTTGGCCACTGGGACAACAATGAGCTCCAAAAGAGCCTCTGCACATAGCTGACATTTGGTTCTGGCTGCCAGGTGGGAGCTCAGCTGAGTTGTCAAACAGAAACCTTTGTTTTCCTCTACAGGGGTCTCTCCAGGTGGCTATCTGGGCTTTACAGAGCACAATGGATGGGGTCCAGTAAGAAATGTTCCAAGTTGCAGACTTCTTAAGGCCCAGCCTCAGAAGTGCTCAGTCACCTCTGCTTTATTATATTTTTAAAACATAGACTCTGCCTCTTGAGGGGAGTGGAAATGTCTCATTTCCAAAAAACACACATGGGAAGGGAGATAGTGTTGTGGCCATCTTTCGAAATACAGTCCACCTGCTTCTGGCAGCGCAAGCCTTACCTTTTCATTAGAATTCTGCAACAGGATTTTGGTATTTTTATGTCCTCCATCTAGGAACCTATGAATTTTAGAGTGAAATTGTCAAATTCTATCCAAAAATATTTTAAATGGGGTTTTGAGTGAAGTCTCAGATTCCATTGATTCAACAAATGTTTACTGAGTGCCTACTACTCTGTGCTAGGCATTCTAGTGCTACCAATACATAATTGAACAAAATGGACAAACTGCCTTCTCCAATTGAACTTATGCTTCAGATAATTTGGAGAAAATAGTAAAATTAGTCTTCTAACCAATGCACATACTTTATTCCTCAAATGTAGTTAGCTTTTCGTTTATGTCCATTGAGGGTTCATAATTTTTTCTTACAAACTTTTACCTCTTTTACCTGATTTTTCTTAACTTATTTGCTTGTGTTTTTTTTCTTCTTTCTTGCTAATTTATAACAAACTCTTCAAGGGCAAGAGTTTTAACTACTTTGTGTCTTCTCATAGCTTCTCATAACACGTCATGCAGGACAATGTAACTTGAATGGATAACAGACTGAATGAATAAATGTACACTGAAGTGAAAGCTCACTTTTCTGCTTGTAAATCTTGACCATGCCAGGTCCAACTGTCTGGACTAAGCTAAGGCCCTACAAATGAGCAACACTCGTGTAGCAAGTGGATGGCCACCCTCATACAGTTATGGAGTCATCTATACAGGGTGGGAATAAGTCGGTTTACAGTTGTTTGTATAGAAAGTGCTACAATAATACGTAATGATAAAAGAATACATTGTAAATACTGACAACTATATGCCTACTTTAACTCCACCCTGTAAAAAGCCATTAAGTAGCAAAAAGAAGCTGCAGAACCAGTTATTTCAATGGTTAAAGAAAGGAAATTTAATGCCTTTTAACCTGTATATGGACATTTAAAGAAGATAAAAAATATTTGCCTGTTCTTTGCTTATCATACCCTTAACTAATAACTTTGAGATTTACTTCTAAATTGGTTATAGTGTGGAACAAATTAGCTCACTTTATAAATGGAATAAAGCTCAGTGTGAATCTATGTAAAAATAGAAATCCATGAACATTCTTATTTTCAGACCCTCAATTATCAAATATCTACAATTCTTAGTTTTTAGAAGTTTATCGAACTTTTCTAAAAATATAAAAGCAGCCAGATTAATATTGCAACACCAAATGGCACAAAACTAATGGTTAAGTACAGAGGAGACCGGAGATTTATATTTCAATTCCACATTCTCGAGATAGGTAGATTCTGACACACAGTGTCACCATGCTATCAAAATTGCTGTCAAAATCAAGACTAGGCCATCAGACAGACTTCCAAACATTTCAAGTTCTGATACATAGAAGAGGAATACCCTAATGACAATTTCACTATTTCAATACTATTTATAGTTACAACCACAGCTCTTTGTAGATCCAAGGATTAGTGTGAAGACATTTATGAAACACCGGTCCTGTGAGAAGCTCCAGATGTTGAATCAGTAATTTGAAATCTGCAGGATGTTACAGTATGAAACGTAAAACTGGGAAGCTATAATGGAAAGAATGAACACATAAGTTCAGCTAACACCAAAACACACTGCCAAGATGGAAGCCTGCACATAATCTCTCTGCTGGCACCTCTGTGAAGGTTATTCCCTACAGTTGCCTTCTTGCTGCAAGCCCATGCTGATAACTCCTAATTTTAAATCTGTGGTCCAAGATCTGTCGCCTGAGCAACTAACCCATGTTTCTCACTTCCAGAAGGATCTCTGCTTGAAGAGCACAAAACCCCTGCAGAACCAGCAATCCCAAATAACTCATGATCCCACCTCCATCCCCTTTCTCCTCTTTTTGTATTTCCTATCTCAGTGATAGAACCACCATCCACCCAGGCCTCTGCCAGAACACTGGGTGTCATCACAAAGTCCCTTTTTTCTCTTATTTCACACATCTAAATGATTACCGAGACAGGGCTTCATCCTTTAATGACATATTGGCCATTTTTCACTTCTTCCTACCCATTGCTATTGCCCTGATTCAAGTCCTCATTATCACCATGGACCATGGTCACAGTCATCTAGCTGGATCCTCTGCTTCTAGATCTATCCTCTTTAATTCATTCTCCACACAGTCACCAAACGATCTCTTTAAAATGTACACATCAGCTTACCCAATTGTTGAATACCATTCAAAGGTTATCAATGTTCTTAGCACGACTTGCAGGTCCTCTGTGACCTGCTCTGGCCTATATCCTTGGCTTTCTCTTTAAGTCCTGGTTTTCCCTTCAACCTAATCTCTATCTATGCCACGCTACCTAGACTCATTAATTCATTGCCTTGGTCATACTCTTCTGCTTGGCATATCCTCTTCCCACTGTGAATCTAATGAACTCTAGTCATTTTCACAGTCCAGTGCAAGCATCATTGCTTCTACAAACCTTCCTGAAATCTATGTTCTCATCTTTGTGCCACAAATATAATATAAACTAATATTTATAGAGTTTTCTCCATACTAGACATTGTGCTTAGTGGTTTATTATATAATTTCATCATTACACCACTATAGATAAACTTATAAACTCCTTTCATATTACCTTACTACTTCATCCTACAAATACATTTATAAATTGAGGATGCTTTATTTTTTAATACACTTTTTATTGAGAGAAAGAGATAGAGAAACATTGCTGATGAGAGAGAATCATTGATAGGCTATCTCCTGCACACCCTACACTGGGAATCAATCCTTTAACCAGGCATGTGCCCTGACCAGAAATCGAACCATGACCTGCTGATTCATAGGTCAACCACTGAACCATGCCAGCTGAGCAAAGATACTTTATTTTACCTATTTATTAATATTTTATATTTTATGCTACTAGCCTGAAAACTACTTAGGGATGAACTGTGTTTTATTATCTATTACCTAGAATCATTCATTGCGCAAGTAGGTCTCAAAGCTCTGTTGATAAATGAAGTTGAATGGCTCCAAGGAGATTGATATAATATGTATAGGTTCAATGACCTTCTATCTACTTATGGTTCTCCTAATACAACTAGAGATCATATGAAAAATATACTTTTAATTTTAAATGCATCTTGAATCAAAGCTATTATCTACTTAACTTGCTAGTTGTAGAACAAAGGAAAAAGAACAAGACTGCCATTCATGATATCAATATGAAAGATAAGCTAATTTGATAATGCATGTTGTCTTCATTATTTATGCATTTATTAGTTAATTGTAATCTATGCAGATTTTCTGCTTGTGCAATGTAATGAAAGAAAATTCTTTCTAATGGCACATTTAAAAGTACTATCTAAGGTAGCATTTGAAGATTTTTATCCTACAATATTATTGAATAGTAGTTCTAAACAATTCCATTTTAGCTAACACCTGTAAACATTGAGCAACAATGTACCAGTTGAAAGTCTGTGAATCAGCTTTGTGAGGGTTACATTAACTCATAAATTTTAATGTCATGGATTAAATGAAAAGACAATAAAGAATAAGCCAGTTATATAGCTGTCTGTCAGTAGGAGAGTTATAGATCTGTTGATATTGATACTAACAGAGCCACAACTTCCCAAAGCATTTAGGAGTGGCAAGAATAAGAGTGGGAGGTGATTTGAATATCAAACAGCCTTTTCACCCTTGCTTAATGCACTAATGTTTGTCAAAACAACCCCTTGTCTTATTTCAGCATCTTAATTTTCTATGGTTGTTACAACAGGATAATTATGCTATGCCATTCAAATGATGAGGTCATAATATATAAATATAACAGATGCAATTTAAGCAGAAGGTACTCAACTATTGCCAAATAATCTTATATGTTTTCTTGTTTGTAAAAATTGATTTGCCTTTATTATTTCAACTAGTTTTGATTTTAAAACCAGAACTTCAAACATAATGTACCCCCTCAACAACTAATAAAACAAAAGTTTCTGAAGCATGTACAGAATATTTTTAAACCAGTGTCTTTCATAATGCTCCTGTAAAGGCTTTTTGATGCTTTCCATTTAAATAAATCTCTATCCTTTTAATTTAATTTAATTTTTCCCATCACCATTTATCCTCTTTATGCCCTCCTCTTTTACTCTCACCCCCACCCGCACCCCACAATCACCACACTGTTGTCCATGTCCATGTTTCTATAATCAAGCAAATTTCTTATACAGGATCCAGGATGTCCTTTCCTTTTTATCACAAACAATATCCCTATGTGTAGCATCTTTCCCAGGCAAGCTTGCCATCTGAAAAATCGCATTAACTGCTATTTCCTATTCTCTTCTTAATGGTTCAACCATGTACTCAATCACCTGAGCCAGAGTCCTGTCGTCATCCATTCCATTACAATCCCACACCCATAATTGGTCATTAGGAACTATTGATTCTACCTTCTGAATAAATTGCAAATCTATTGTTCCTCCTCAAGTTCACTATCACTGACTCATCATTCATCACTTGGATTATTGTAGTGAATTATAACTGGCCTCCCTGCTCTTTAGCCTCAGCTTCATATCCTCATCCCTGGTCATAGGTCTATAACAATTGCAGTTTTAATTCTAAATAAAATGGATAAAACCATCTTCCTACATAAATCTTTCTGTGATAATGACCCATTCGATGCAAGCTAAATTCCTGGACATGGCAGCACAGCATGGCCTTTAGTATCTCACCAGATGTTGCATCATCTTCCTGCATACTCCAATGCTGCAATTCTCTTACTATAGGCAGAAATAAATGCCTCTCTGTTCTATGAGTACTTGATAAATGTTGTTTTAGTGTTGGTTTTAAGGAAATAAATTGAAAACTCAAATTGGAAAACAGAACAGTATTTTTTAAAACATAGAGTATTGTTAATGGCAGAAAATTAAATGGTAGAAATAAAAATACATAAATAATGAATCTAAATACAAAGGGAATAAATATCAGCTAAAGGACA
Source organism: Lasiurus cinereus (assembly GCA_011751065.1). Classification (NCBI taxonomy): domain Eukaryota; kingdom Metazoa; phylum Chordata; class Mammalia; order Chiroptera; family Vespertilionidae; genus Lasiurus; species Lasiurus cinereus. The sequence goes on from JAAGEH010000426.1 coordinate 17,289,918, forward strand.
GATTTGTTCATTGTATTCTATGCTTTCTGCAATAAATAAACTACAATGACACATAAAACTGAAAGTAATAGGGTGAAAAAAGATAATGTACAAAAAAGAATGTAAGACTCATATAAATACAAATAAAATACATTTGAATAAAGAAGTTCCTACAAAACAGCCGGAACCGGTTTGGCTCAGTGGATAGAGCGTTGGCCTGTGGACTGAAAGGTCCCAGGTTCTATTCCAGTAGGAGGCATGTACCTTGGTTGCAGGCACATCTCCATTGTGGGGTGTGCAGGAGGTGGCTGATGGGTGTGTCTCTCTCATCGATGTTTCTGACTTTCTATCCCTCTCTCTTCCTCTCTGTAAAAAATTAATAAAATATTTAAAAAAAAAAGAAGTTCCTACAAAATAATAAAAAATAATTCAGCTGGAAAACATGATAATTCCAAATTCAAATATAAGTGTTAATGTTGTATCAAATATACCAAGGAAAATGAAGAGGATTAGAAAAGCCATTGCCAAAGATCAATAATGGTGGGATATGTCAAGACATTTCATTAAGTGAAAGATAAAAAATAAAAAATCAGCACACTTCAGAAGATTTAAACAACACAGTTAAAAAGTTTGATGTAATGGACATATCTAGAACCTTGAACTCAACAATTAGAGAACGCACAGAATTTTTATGTGAAAATACCACAATTATGTTAGAAATATGTTAGAAGATTAAGTTATGGTAAATTAGAATGTGGGTAGAAGTTCACAAAACTGGAACACTACGGAAATACAGAAATTAGAATTTTAGAACAAAAGGTATTTATACTATTTTTCATTTATCACTCAAATGATGGTTTGCATTTAATATTTCATTAATCAAAATTTGATTCCTTCACAAACATCAATGTTATTTTGTGCTTTCAAGTTACTCAGTTAAAGACTAATTTAAACAATCTGAACAATCCAGACTGGTTAATGAAATAATGGCATGCTAAAAGTATACCAGAAACTAAACTTTTATTACTGGCCTCTAGGCTAGCATTTCCAAGAAAAAGCTTAAGACTTCTGAAAAAATACATAAAATTGAGGTATTTGGATAGATGAGTATCCAATAATTAAGTTAATATCATCTATCTGCACTAAATTTTCAGGAAATTGGGGCAGTATTACTTATATGAGTCATAATATGATTAGGCAATAAAACCCATTCAAATACTTTCAATCACTTTTATCTGATTAGAGAGGTGATCAGACAGCATTCCTTTTAGGTCATAAAAGAAATTCTATTAAATGCCAACCTATAAATGGTGCTCTGGAAATCTAAAAACGGGATTTGGGTTAGTTTAAGATGAAATGGGCCTTAGCTTAGATAGAAAAAGAAAATGAGTAATGTATATTTTGTAAGTCTTCATGCAAAAGATATTAGCATTTCACTGTGTCTTGTCATTTTAGCATAGTGGAATTTAGTATCACTGACAAGGAGATGACTTGACTATCAATTTCTCAGATTTGTACAGTAATACTGATTTTATTTTCCTAAACTCTTTCTTTCTCTAGTAACAGAAACATATTCAGAAATGATAATTAAAAGGCAATGAAGGTCAACTGATTTGTTGTATTGGCTTTAGATTAGTGACTAGATTTTACCAGTCACTGCTCTGTCAGCTTTAATACAGAGCATGCATTTATCTTACTAACAGTTTAATTTGTGGGATAGCTGTTTTTCACAACTAAAACCATTGAAGCTTTAATATACGTAGAAATGAGCATGATAGCATTCTCTCCAAGTTTCTAATAACCCTAAAAGGCTCTGTGACAGAAATATATACAGATAGCTATAGCTGGGCAGCTATAAGATTGTTATATGATCTTAAGAGAAATATTTACATGAATCTTAAGGTGAGTTGTTGACTGCTGCAGAAATAAGATAATTTGGAACAGATTTACAAAAACCCTCATGTAAATAAATGATGTGAAATTTAAGTACCAATGGGCTCCTTATATACTTGCTGAGAGAATGGAAAAGACAGCTGATGGAGGAAAGTTGAAAGAACTGGCAAACCGTTAATTTCTGAAGAAATGAAGCTGACCTGCTCAGTGAGATGATGTTGAGAGAAAACACACACAAAATATTTTACTTAAGGGTGAGTTTAAGCCCAGGTCAGTACTCACAGAATTTTGAAGAGCTAGAAAGGAATATTAAAAGATCACCTCCTTCAATCCCTATATTTAAAAAGAAACCAAGAGGTTATATAATTGAACCAGGAAATACGAATTAAATCTGCTGCTTCCTCTGATAGGGTTCTTTCTATTGAATTACACTGAATTAGACATATGGATTCAAAAGAAGCAATCTTGCTGTAAAGTCAATTAGTATGAGTATAAGCCCAGCCCCCAACATCTGACAATTATAATAAAATTCTATGGGGGATGCATTACAAAGAATAGGAAAGAATGCCAGTGTGATTCTTTTAAGCTAAAGCAGAGAATTTAATTTTGATGTGTCTAGCCAAAGTCAATTACTCATGTACAGAGACTGGAAAGTGACCAAGGGCTGACTCAGCAGCTTTCAAACTCTTGTGCTGAATTAAAAAAACAAAATAAAAAAGTGAGGAAAGGAAGTGGGTGAAGGAACAGTATAAGAAAAGGGACTACATTAAATAAATTAATAACTTAATAGTGAAATGGTGAACATGAGGCTGTGAATTCACTTTAAGAATTGTAAGTTTCATGGAAATGCATATCAAGTTAAAAGAAGGTGGTAGCATCATGTTGTACACTTTAAACATATACAATTTTGTCAATTATATGTCAGTATAACTAATTTTTAAAACAAAAAATGCATTTAAGCCCATTAATTTTTTAAAAAATATTATGAATTGGGAATTGGAGACAGGAATGAGTGAAGAGAAAAGTGAGGAAAAAGAGATGAGAGCAACAAAGAGATGTGGGAAAGCTGTATAGGAATCTAAACTTTTCGCCAGCTTGAAGTGTGACAACTCTCACTTAGTAGAAAAAGCCCTAATATATAATAACTATCTAGCATTCCAAGTAGATAAAGTTAGTGTTTAATATTGAGAAATAATCATTTTACAAAGTTACCAAGGACATCACTAGATAATGCACTCTAGTTGTATTTATAATTTCATTTATACAGATGTGATTTATATATAGTCTGGCAGGAACACATTCAGGAAACAAACAGGTACAGTAAGATTTTTTTAAAGCACATGAAAAATACAAATTCTATAAAGAATAAAATCCACAATGTGTACTGGCTATTTCTTTTTACTCTTTATTTCCACCTTTGTCAGAATCTTAGAAAAGTTGCCCATCTCTACAGCTACATTTTCTATAACCAGACATTTCTCTTTCAATCAGGGCTTTGTTGTGGCTGGGAAATGAAAACTGAAGAAACAAAGGGTGCAGAATGGGTGCTTGGAGTCTGAAGATTTAAGTTTTAAGATAGTCATCACCTAGTTGAGTGATTGTACCCAAGCCATGTCATCTCTAAGGTGCACAGTTTCTTCACCTAAAAAATGAAAATATTGAATTAGATGTTCTTTAAACTCTGAAAGCTTCAAATGAAGTCAAATAACTCTTCCTTTTTAATTGTCCTTACATTTTTTAATACAATTAAAGAGGTAGCTTTTGCAAACAATAATTCTTTCTTATCTATAACACTCTACTTAAATATCTAATTTCCCTAGCTTTGGACAAAGGCCCTGGTAGACAGATCATTTCAAATAAAGACTAACTTTCAGAGTAGTACAAGTACTTATCTAAAGTCACTATTTACATTCTATTGATAGAAAGGTTTTTGTGAAAGTAAGAAATGTTTTTAATGCTTAGCTGAAATAATTTAATGATTAAAAAAATCAATGCTTTCTAGAAGGATGAATCTAAATTCAAATCATAGGTAAGAGACACTAGTGCTATCTATGTAGGGTATCTGTCAGGAGCAGAACAAAAAACTCCACTGAAAGTTTTTATTTATGAGTCTAACATTACGACATGGACAAAATGGACAGAGGTAAATTATTTCAACACTATGTTTAGTAGCATGTATCTGATTACAGATGTCTTTATAGAAACAAAAACAATTACTAAAATAAGTAGAATAGGAATGAAACATGAGGTAAAAACGTAATATCATTATTATTCTAAACATTACAAGGCTCTTTTTCTTTCCCCAAAAATATATGTTTAATAAGACTTGTGAATGCTGAATAAAGTACAATCATCAGATGTAGCATTGCTTGTATAATAATTATGGTACTGCTTATAATGCCATGGTTCTATCCATAGGCTACTATACAATGAGGTTTTTTAGCCACAATAATCAAACAATGATGCCATAATTACAATGCCCCTCCCAATTCAAATACTCTGCATCCTGTCCCAGAAACCTCATCCACACTGGACACTTCCATAAACATACTGCCTCAGTTTTCAGCCAGGATGCCTGGGACTATGACTAATCTGAGATAAATTTGAGAAATAAACAACAAAACGGTCACGCCTTTCTGTCCATTATTGCCATTTCCTTCCTTTCTTTGGTGTCTTCTTTAAGCCTTAAACCGAGTAATTTTCAGCTACCCCTGGAATGCCTTGAAAGCTACATGAAGTCTTCAAGCTCTATACTACAGATTCCCTAAGTACATGCCAAAGAACATCAATCTTGTGAGATATTTTTCACACACACAAAGAAATCAAAGAGAATATAGAGAGATTCCAAAAACCAATACTTTTGGGAAATTTTGTATACTATCAACCTATCCTGAGGATTCCTTTAATGAATCAATTAGCATATCAAAGACTGCTACAATTGAATTTGCTGTCTATACAAGCCACTATATAGATGATTTCTTCCTATCTTTAAACAAATTAGAACAAAAAACAACTCCTATCTGTGTTTAACCCATGCAAATAAAATATTCACTTTAACTGTGGAGTCTATTCACATCATTTTTTCAAATAAATATTAACCAGTGGCAAATATTGGACACTTTCTTCTCTCATATAGAATTTACTGCAGAGGTCCTAGCACTCAGAGGTTAGTTTGACACTGGCTAGTTAACTGGAAAAATCAATATAAATCAAGAGATCAAATATTTTTATCATAGATTCAAGTTCCCTCTACCTGAGGATTGTTGAGTTTAATATACATTTGCAATGTATTGGCCAAAGTGCAAAAAAAAATGGACATTTCAGACACCGAACTTGTGAAGTTGTACTTTGCACATGTTTCTTTCATTACATGTGTCAGCACTGTATTAGCTGTGATTTTTATAGTCAAAGGGCTAATATTCTTAAACAATTGCAAATCCTAAGTGAGGGCAATATTTGTAAACACATTTAATCAAATCATTTTTCTCACCTAACACAAATGAATTTAGTCATCTGCTTTTTGATAAAAAACAAACAAAAAATAAAACACCCCCTCAACCCACCACTACCTGCCAATCCCAAGACTTGGCCATGGAGCCATGGCTGTCTCAACCATTTATTTGACTAATAGACAATACTGGATTGACTGGACCATTTAATTGAGGGGAAGTTCTGAGTTTTAATTTCTACCAAGAGATTTAAAAGGAAGATGTCTACTTTGAAAACCTACTTATCTTAGAAAACTACAATTGAATCTGCTGTCTATACAAGCCACTACATAGATGATTTCTTCCTATCTTTAAACAAAATAGGAGCTTGGACAAAAGAGACACAAACCATCCATTGAAAGTCATGTGAATCAAAGGATAAAATGGTGGTAGTGAAGAAAAAAAAGGTAGAGGGAGCTCAGGAATCTTTAGACTGAAATGGGAAACTGTCAAAATGTGTTTTTCTGGGACATTTATGACACACCTTGCTTCTCTGTTAGAATGGTAGCACTTACAAGGCCAGCCTCTTGAATGTGTCTGACGCTCAGGTCTGTCAGCTTTTTATTCCTACACGTTTCTGCTCTCAGAAATGTTGATCATGGAAATTTTCAAGACACAAAATATTTGCAGGCACTTTTTTTCGGTGGAAACCACATTATTGCCTGCATTCTTGATAAATTCTAACAGAGGACTGCAAAAATCCTACAGTAAGTCAAGATGATTGACAGCATTGACAGGTGGTTGTAATCCTTAGTCTAGCAAAATAATGCTTTTGAAAGACCAATATATTCACTGAAGAATGCCTTTTAAACTTACAGCATGCCAATCATTTGCAATCTCTTCTCTTTATAAAATATGTATTGGGAAATGCAGTTTCTTGTTTCTCTGATTCATTGCCTAAACATCAATATATTGTTGTTTTGTTCATTCTTAAAAAGCCTAAGAGGAAATACCTTGGTACATCCAGCCAAAGAGGTAATATCTCTAGTAAAATACAATATTTTTGGAACAAATTCTGTTGTTAGGTTATATCACCCCAAAGGAATGAACAAAAGTGAAGATTAGCCCTAGCCGGTTTGGCTCGGAGTATAGAGTATTGGCCTGTGAACTCAAGGGTCTCGGGTTCAATTCCAGTTAAAGGTACATGTCTAGGTTGTGGGCTCGGTCTCCAGTAGAGGGCATGCAGGATGTAGCTAATCAATGATTCCCTCTCATCATCGATGTTTCTATCTTTCTCTTCCTCTCCCTTCTTTCTGATTGTGAATAAAATATATTTTTTAAAAAGTGATCATTACATTAGTTACTATTTACTAACTGAAGTCTCAAGGCAGTTTAATAGATAACAAAAATGGAAAATAGTATACCAACATGGTTTTGGTGTTTTCCTACAAACTCATTGATTTTTCTTCTTCTTTCTTATTGATTTCTTTTCTAGTGGAAAAGAATGCTAATACTTTTTTTCTGGATAATATATTAAAAGTGGTTTCTTGACATTTTACTGTTCACTTTTACATTCTACTCCAAATGATTCTCAAAGCAGACAATGATGAAGTTCAATGGAAAATTATGACATGCAATCAAAATTCTGCCCCTTACTAGTTTCACATGTCTTTTCCACTCTCCTAATCAATGGAGAAGTGGCATAATTAAAGGAACATAGTGCTTGATATAAATAGACCATTTCATCCAAATCACTTCCCCCAGTGGGGTGCTTCCAATCTCAGCCCCCGTTCATTTCCCTCATTGAACTTTCAATCTGAAATTACTTCTTTCTTTACCTGTCCACTTTCTCTCTCATCCTATAGGCCATAGATTCCATATTGGGGGGAATTCTGTACACTTAGTGGCTACTAAGAATTATTGCTGAAAGAAGGAATTAATAAGGGAGATGAGGAGGGGGGAATATATATGATGGATCAGAAGAAAGTCATAATGTGGTCTCAAACAGTAATTAATCTCTAATCGTACCAAGCAAAAGCAAAAGGAATGCTTTTCTTTGCTTATTTTACTCCATATTTTTAACTAATCATTTCTTTCTAAATTATTCAGCATCTTTTATTATTCTATTATTTTAATAATTAGCTTTCACCTATTTAACAGTACAGTGCCAGGTACTTTACATGCAATTTTGCAACCATCCTGCAAGGTAAACATTATTATACTTATCCAGGAAATGAAGCCACAAGGTTGCACAGGCAGGAAGTGGCAGAGTCAGGATTGAATTTATGTCTGCCTCACTCCAAAGCTGTGCTCTTTCCTCAATACACTCCACTTAACTTAATACATTCCTTTTGCTCTACATAGATCAGTGTTTTATTGTGTGTTGTTTTGCAAGCGTGCTTATGAGTTTTGGTTTTTAAAACTATCTTTATGTCTAACCCAATCAAGCATAAACTTGGTGAAGGTAGAAACTATTTTTTTTACCTAATATTCTGTTGTGCCAAAATGCACTCGAGCGTGTGGGCACACACACACACACACACACACACACACACACACACAGGCCCTGTGAACGAATTCGTGCACCAGTAGGATCCTTGGGCCTGGCCTGTTGGATCAGACCAAAACTGGCTCTCCAACATTCCTCAAGGGGTCCCAGATTGCGAGAAAATGCAGACCAGGCCCAGGGACCCCACTGGTGCACGATCAGGGCTGGAAGGGATGTAGGAGGTTGGCCAGCAGGGAGGAACCACGGGAGGGCTCCAGGGCATGTCCAGCCTGTCTCACTCAGTCCTGATCAGCTGAACCCCAGCAGCAAATTAGCCTACTGGTCAGAGCATCTGCCCCTTGGTGATAAGTGCACATCACAGCGATTGGTCAACCGGTCAACTGTCTTCCCCCTAGTGGTCAGTGCACATCACAGCGGGTGGTTGAACAGATGACTGGATGACTGGACACTTGTCATATCAGGCTTTTTTATATAGGATCTATATGCATGTTGAAAGTTCACTTTCATGTTCACATACTCTGTAGCTTATTCAGCTTATTTCCACAAAGTTAGTTACCCTTTCATGGAGCACATTTCCCAGATATTTTATATTGTCTTATAATGGGAATCTTTACTCACTAAAGTAGAATTCTAAACTATTTGGCTTAGAAGATTTAGAATTATGTATGGTAAAGTTTACCAAGTATATATTGAAATTTTAAATTAATTTAACCTCATGAATAATAATTATGCAATCAGCATAAGCACTGTCAGATTTTTAAAAATAAATATATGTAAATGCTCAAATTCTGCTTGATCTATTTCCTGTATTTCTCCAAAATTACTGCCTTACAAAATCATTTCTGGCTTATTGGTTCTTCACCATAGGCTCAAGTATGCTGCCAGTTGTGACTATGTGACTCTTAAAACCACTAAACTTCAGAAAAGTTATTATTATAGCTATGGCAACTAGCATGTTGTCTCATGGTTATATGCAGACAAGTATGTCTCATCTCAGTTAGGACTGTCCTTGGATAAAATAAAATAAAAACCTCAAAATGTTTAAAAACATCTTAAATGTTTATTTTTATCTTACAAAGGAAATTTAACAAGTCAGGACATAGTGGTACCTCGTGTTGAGGCCTAATATCTTTCCAATTATTTTTGGCTTTTTCACTTCATAGTCCCACAAAGGCTGCTGCCCTGCAGGCACCAAGTCTATGTCCAAGGCAAAAGGAAGAGGAAGGAGAGCATGAGCCACAACCTTCTTCATTTAATAGGAAAACAGAAGTATTCCTACTACCTATACCACCACCGTCACCCCCAGAAAATCTCGACTCACATCTCAGTAGATGCTAGGAATTTTCAGCCGATGATATTGGCATGCAAGAGAGAAGAGGGTTAGCGAGCGCAACAGATTCAGCCAAACAACAGCGAGTGCCATCCCCCAAATACTGAGAACTCAACAGAAAGGATTAGAGCTTATCCACCTTTGTATGCCCAGCACTTAGCAGAGTTTGACACATTTGTATATGCCAAAGAAATATCTTTTGAATTATTGCTCTTTATGGCTAGCAGTATTTATTGTTCTCTGAACCTATAATTAAATTAACATTTTCAAAGACCATTTGCCATGGCTCTTGGACAACTATACTAGGGATTTATAATATAAACCTGTAAAATCTAATATTATTAAATTGAAATTGAAACTCAGTTCATTAGCGATGTCAATCTAGCATTGCCTGGGACCACAGTTGAATTAGAAGAGTAAAATCTGTGCAGAACAGCACAGGTGTGGAGGGCAAAGGGAATGTGAGATTAGGTTCATGTTCTGATTGTGAAATACTTTTCTGCTTTCTCTTCCCTGTGCAAATGCTTACTCCTTGCACCACAAAGCTAGGCTATTCTATTAATAATTAATAGCAAATTATTCAGGAAATTACAGATAAAGTGGAATAGACTATTGCTAATACTAATAATAGCAATTAATCTGTGGAGTTCATTCAGGATGCCAGAAAGTGTTTTATAGTGCTCCACTGGGTTTTATTAATATTTATGAAATCTTTAATTCTATCCCATAATACATAATGTTGGTTCTAATAAAAGTAGCATTTTTTCCAAAAATTTTTAGAACTAAAATGTAAGGATGACACATACCAAGTTCATCCAGGGTTTATGCAACAATGATGATGATGATGATGATGATGATGATGATGATGATAGTGATGATGATAATGATGGTGGTGATGATGGTGATGGTGATAATAATGATGATAACAATGGCAAATTTGTTGAGTGCTTCATGTAGTAGACAGTTTTCTAAGCACTTTGCATGGGAATTCATTTCTTGCTCAAATTACCCTAGGAGGTAGGTACTATCATCAATCACAGATACAGAACAGAAAATCAAAGCAGAACTGGAAGAAGTAACTTGCCCAAGGGCTGTGGCAGAGCTGGGACTCAGTCGCAGGCCATCTGGCTCCAGTCCTAGGCTCTTAATCACTCACCCCTGAAGCCCACTATAAATCCCCAGAGATACTCATACCTGCTTTTGACCAACATGTTTCCTTTGTCATTCCAAGCACCCTATTATATAGGCAGTAGAGGCCCAGTGCATGAATTCATGCACAGGTAGGGTCCCTCGGCCTGGCTCATGATTGGGCCATCTCACCCTGACCCAACCGGGGCCCATCAGGGCCCACCAGCTGTGGGGAGGGACCATAAGGGGCTGGCTGGCCACAGGAGGTTGGCTGGCCACGGGAGGTTGACTGTGGGAATGCACTGACCACCCAGCCAGCCAGGGGAGAGACCATGGGAGGTTGGCCAGCTGTGGGAGGTTGGCTATGGGAGCATACTGACCACCACGGGGCAGCTCCTGCATTGAGTGTCTGCCCTCTGGTGGTCAGTGCACATCATAGTAACCAGTCGTTTGGTCGACGGTCGTTCGGTTGTAACGGTCACTTAGGCTTTTACATAGAGAGATTATTCTCTACATCTGGTGTATGAAGAGACAGGAGCTTAAAGAAGTTTGTGTAATTTGCCAAAAATCCCATGAGCACTAAATATGATTCAAAACACAGCTCTGACTAAGATCTACATTCTTATACACTGCTCAGTGCTCGGCACTGCCTCCCACAAATGGAGAAAACCCTCCGGTCAGTGATAGACATCTTGTGTCACAAAGTCTGAAGAGTATCACAAGGTCACAGAATTTCAGAGCTGAAAAGAATGAGCTATGCCAACCCACTTATTTTACAGGTGGGGAGTTGAAACCCAAAAAGATTAGAAATACTATCACCTCACTGCAGATCTCCAATATCCTCACCGTAGGTTCAGTCCTCTCTCAGATATCTCCTTTCCTCTTCCCTTTATGTCAATTATCCATTTAAAAATCCTTTGACATAGTATAAATTATTATAGCTCAGAATTGAGAGGAAATTGTAAAATTTACATTTATCATTTCAGAATGATGAAAACCTTCAGATATCACAGTATTTTCTCAATAGTTTTATTTCAAAAAGCATTGTCACTGTTTGTCATCTTAGAAAATATAAAATCTACTTGCTAGAAGGGCATACAGCACAACATGTATCAAACTTGTCTCCAGGAACCGTAGGAAGACAAAAATTGTGACAATTTATACCCAGCATCCCTGAAGAACTTGTGCATTGTGTATCTGCTTTTCATTGATTGTCCTCTTAACTCGGATAAATATAATCACTTAGGTTTTTGAGTGATTTCCATTGTCACGTTGGTCTTGGTTGTACTGCTCTGCAAACAATCAGATTTCTTGCAAGTGTTCATTAAATTTTATTCCAAAGGATCCCGGAAAATATAACTAGGACTTATTTAATGTATTATGTAGACTGGAAAATGTTATAGCCCCCATGAATATAAAAACATTATTAATTAGCAGCAAGTACAAACCACTTTTTTTTCTTTTTTCTTTTTTTTAACAAGGGATGTGGAAGTGCTAGGGTCACAGAAAGAGATTGATGCTTTTATTGTATTAAATATTTTTTTTTTTAGAGAGAGAGGAAAGGAGATGGATAGAGTGAAATAAAACATCAATGAGAGAGGAAGTCATCAATTGACTACCTCCTGCACAACCCTCACTGGGTATTGAGCCCACACTGGGCATGTGTGGAATTGAACCAGCAATCTCTTGGTTCCTGGGTCGATGTTCAACTGCTGAGCACATACCACTTTCAATGCTACTATTTCATCCTATATAATAAAAGGCTAATGTGCAAATAGACTGAAGAGAGGAACAACTGAAAGACTGGTCACTATGATGTGCGCTGACCACTAGGGAGCATGCATGGAACATGGCAGGCATTGGCAGCAGGCGGCAGAGCATGGAATATGGTGGGCATCGGTAATGGTGATATGGTAAAGCAGGATAATGGGGGTGCCAGACCAAGGCAGGGCGCCAGTCGCTGTCATCGGGACAAGCCTCTAGTGATTACTGAAAATTTTTTGCTCCCGTGCACCATGGTCCTGCTCAGTGCTTGCACCTGCTGCCTGCATCAGTCCCATTCACACTTGCTGCCAGCGCCAGTCCCGATTGCTCAGTGCTGTCCGTGGGTGTGAGCAGCAGCTGCCAGCCCCAATTGCCCCTAAGGGCTTCTCTACCTCCCCCTGCTCCTGAGGAGCAATGGGGGCAGCAGCTGCTGCTGGCACCTGCTGCTGGTGCTATCCCCAATCGCCCTGCACCGTCAGTGCATGGGAGTGGTGTTGGCGGGAGCAGGGCTGCTGGCAGGAAGGGCTGAGCAGGGGCATAGAGGATAAGCCAAGACCCAACCCGCTGCTCACCGCAGTGACAGGGCCCACAGTTTCTTTCAAGGTGCATGAATTCATGCACTGGGCCCCTAGCTATAAAATAATTAGCACTTTTTTTATTTTCCAGGCAAAGAGTTTTATCAGTTCTTATGCACTGCAATGGCCATTAAGTAATATTAATTAAGTGACATTGTCATTGTGTATTATTTTATAACAATTGTAAACTAGATAGGAGGGATATAGTCCTCACTTTCTAGAAGACATTAAAAATCAAAGAAGTTGGGTAAAAAAGATAAAAGTCAGATGCTAATAGGTAGAAAAGCCCTACTGAAATTCAGGTCTATCATCTGCAGCCAGTGTCCCTAATCCTGCATTAGATTACCTTCCCGTTTAATAACCTGAGTTAAATACCATTCAAATTAAAATTTTATATCTATACATTTGCTGTTTTTTTCCCAATGATAATTTTAAAGTATTACATTTATATATGCTTTCCTTTATTAAAATATATTGAAACAAATTTTTTTCTAATGCCTTTAAATAATCACTATCATTTCCAATAAGCAAAGAAGACTGTTTAAATAGACAACATCCTTAGACATGAAACACACTTTGAAGTCCAACCCCTTGCTGTGCCAAAGTCACATTCACACACTTTATCCTGAACTGCCCCGTGACCTCAGAGAACATGGGCATACAGTATTTACTCCTACAGGCCCAGTTAGTTACATTAGCTGATGGCCATGAATAAAGAGTGTATTCTTTTATTAACAAAAAATTATTGAAAGTATTAACATCCTATAGTTAACTTTGAGGAACAGTTAATTTTCAGGAAGGTTCTATGATCAGAGGTAGGTAAAATGGATCAGTCTTATAGCCCCAGATATAACACAATTGTCCTTTAAAGAGGTTGAAAGTGACTTTGACATGATATGCTGAGATAGTTCTTTGCAAATGAAGGCTGCTGATTTTCATGAATTCTAAAGTCATTACTTATGAATGTGAGGAAGATAAAAGCTCAGTCTTAGAAGGGTGTGGAGTAATAGCTCCTTTTTTTAATTCATATGTTTGTATTGGGGTCTTTTTAGAGAGAAAAAGGGAGGGGTAGAGATAGAAACATTGATAACAGAGAAACATCAGTTGGTGGCTGCCCACCCCACTCCCACGGGATTGGGCCCACAACTTGGGCACAAGTCCTGCCCTAGAACTGAACTGGTGACCTCCTGATACAGGGGACAATGCTCAATCCATTGAGCCACACCCATATTGGCCAGGAAGAGTAATCTCTGCTTTAAGTGCACTGGTATGGTTATAGAAAGGCAGCCAGGGCCAAGGGGTCTATGAGCTTGCTAAACTGTGCCTACCAGTGCTGCTTTGTCAAACACCAGCTGCTCTATCTTCAAAAAGAAGTTAAGGATGGAAAGAAGGGAGGCTTTGCAAAAAAAAAAAAAAACAACACTCTTTTTACCTTCAAAAAATCAAGATGATCAATTTGTATTTTTGTTTAATACAAAAGTTGGTCACCATTGTACACTACACACTTCATTAAAAAGGGATCTATGCTGAAGCCGGTTTGGCTCAGTGGATAGAGCACTGGCCTGCACACTGAAGGGTCCCAGGTTCGATTCCAGTCAAGGGCATGTATCTTGGTTGTGGGCACATCCCCAGTAGGGGGCGTGCAGGAGGTGGCTGATCAATGTCTCTCATTGATGTTTCTGTCTATCTCTCTCCCTTCCTCTCTGTAAAAAATCAATAAAATATATTTGAAAAGAAAAAAGGGGGGTATCTACTTCCTAACTTTCTGCACAATGCATACCTCAGTACTTCACAGATGTACTAGTAATTTCTTAAATTTATAACCACACTGGGTTTATATATATTCCTCATAAAATTGATATAGGAGGGGTAATAGGTTTACACAAAAATTGTAATTTATGCCATGCTGCTTTGTTGAAGATAAGCTTAGCTTCTATTTATAGCTTTAATAAGCTACTGCATGCTTTTTTAATTGTGTAACCTGTGGAGTTATGGAATATGTAAATTGAGAAATACCTTTATCTAGGAACCACAGATGGTGTCTGCTTGTAATGTATGCTTTCTTAAAACATATTCTTTTAGATAAAATTGGCTTTTAGATTTAAATATTAAGGGAAAATGTACCTTTGTACTGTTCCTACAATCTTTTTTATTTGACACTTCAATTCTAAAATTTATAATATAGTTTCCAGAGATTTACTATAATAGCTCGCAGAAAAAGTTTCTAAACAGTAATGGTATAATGTTGTGATTTGTACAAATTTGAATTTCATTGTTTATTAGCTTTTGCTATTTTTTTTAGATGATATATGTTCTTCATAAAAACTTCAAGTAATATGAAAAAATTCATAGAAAGACTTTCATCTTAGGTAATCCAAACCCCATTGTTATGTGCTTTTAGAAAGAAATAACCACCTTCAAGACCAAGTAAATATCATTCCAAACATATCTAAATATCTGTTAAACTAGAAAGATGGATCAGAGAGAATATAAAAAGACTAATTTTTGAAAACAGAATCGAATTATTTACACTTTAATATTTAAATGTTACATTTATT
>JAAGEH010000426.1:17305481-17442924 GCA_011751065.1 Lasiurus cinereus
AGAGAACTGCCGGGTGATCTGGCAGTATCACTTCCGGGTAAATATTCAAAAGAACTGAGAGCAGAATCTCAAAGAGATACTGGCACAGCCTTGTTCATGGCAGCATTGTTCACAATGGTTCAGCGGTGGAAGCAAGCCACATGCCCTCAGTGGAAGACTAGGGAAAGAAATATGGTACAGCCATGCTGGAGTGCCTCAGTTGATTGGGCATTGTCCTGGGCAACCAAGAGGCTGTCAGTTCCGTTTCCAGCCAGGGCATATGCCAGGGTTGTGGGCTAAACTCCCAATCCCCAACAGGGGGCGTGCCAGAGGCAGTTGATGGATGTTGTGCTCCCACATCCATCTTTTTCTCTCTCTCCCTCTCCCTTCTTGTCTCTCTAAAAATTAATTTAAAAAAAAACTTATAAAAAATAAAATATGGTATATTATCCTTATAAAAGAAGGAAGTCCAGTAACATGTAGCAACATGGATAAACCTTGAGAACATCATACTGAATGAAATAAGCCAGTCATAAATGCAGTGCAGTTTCATTTATATAAGGTATCTAAAGTAGTCACATTTACAGAAACAGAAAGTAGAGTAACTGTTGCCAAGAGTTTGGGGGAGGGGAAATGGGGAGTTGTTCAATGAGTACAGAAATTCAGTTCTGCAAGATGAAAATTTCTGGAGATCTGTTGTACAACAATGTGAGTCTACTCAACACCACTGTATGCTTAAAAACAGTTCAGATGATAAGTTTTGTTAAATGCTTTTACCATAATTAAAAGTTTTTAAATTAAAAATAAAATATTGGAGTAAAAAATGGAGGAATTACTGAAATTCAGGTGAATGTTTAATCCAAAGCATAACATTTTATAAAAGGTCCCTCCAAAGTTAAGAAAAAAAGAAACCTGAAAAACTTGAGGAGGCTGAATTCTTTTTAATTGTGTATATTAACATTAGATAGTGGCTATTAAGCCTGTGTTATAGATAAGAGGAAATCAGCCCACCAATACTTCTTCCAATATTGCCTTCTCATACTCCCATCCATTGCCATTAATATGTTTACATTATTAAAGTTTGTATCATTTACATTATATTCTATGACTGTAACTTTTAAAGTTGCTATCTTTGATCCATAATTAGATTTGATACTCACCAACTGTTTAATAATCAGAGTTTCTCTATTCTTGAGCTATTGACATGGATGTGTGTGTGTGTGTGTGTGTGTGTATGTGTGTGTGTGTGTGTGTGTGTGTGTAAAGAAGGGCTCCAGGGCTGTATATCACCTAGATCCTTGCGTACTTCAGAGTATCTTTCTGTTCACATTATATTCAACTGAAAAAAAAAGTTGAGCTATACTTTCCTTCCATCAGAACTGTGGAGAAATTGTCTGCCTGGCTTCTGACATTATGTGGAAGTTGGAGGCCAACCTATTTTCCTGCTTAAACGTAGTTTACTTTTTTGCCTTAAATGTTCATAAGATTGAGTCTTCTGTTTCCTTTGTAGTCCAGGAAACAGCACTAAAATACCTGCTGAAATTCATTTTTCTATAAAATTGTCCTAGGACCATAGTATGATCTTTCAATTTGAAAATTGAAATGTTTGTAACTGTTTTCCTCTTTATAGTTTCCCTTTATTGTTGAATCATTTTTTCTTTTTTCAGAAATATCAATAATACATAGGCTGGCTCTCTTTTCACTATCTTCCATATCTTTTATCATTATAAAGATTTCATGTTGTTTGTACATATTTTGTATAGTTTTTCATAGTGTATATGCCTCTGATGTTTTAGTCAAGCTGATTCTATTTATATATTCTATTTATTTTTTTCATTTTCATTTTTTTCTGAACTCTGCTAGCTCTATTTTCACCTCCTTCTATTGTTATATGCTGTCTTCTCTGAACTCTTCTACCTTCCTCTGAATTCTTTTTTTTTTTTCTTAAGGAAACATGTCTCTTGTGATATTTGCTTTTCATAGCCAGTTTGCTTAATCTCCTCTCCTTATATGAAAGAGAAATTGGTAGCTTTTATGCAGAAATTTATCTACTACCTTTCTTATCATTTCTCATCTTTGAAAGAGGCTGGAAAAAAAAGTATAATGGGAAGTGAAAAGCGAATGGAAATTACTGAGAAGTAGGCAGCCACTGTCTCAGTTTACGGGTTCAAATGCCTTCTTTTCAACTCTTTCATTTCTTTATCATTGGATGTACGTCTCTACCACCCCGTCTAGGTTTTTCCATTTAGAAAGTTAGCAGGTCCTCTCTGTGGCTGTTGGCCACCTACTGCCTCCACCTACTCCTCTAACTGACTTCCAAGCAGTGGGGAAAGTAATGTGGTTGGCAGAGTGCCACTCTGAAACGTCCCTCCCTTCCCATTCTAATATACCAGGTGGGATCTCTATAGGAATATTCTCCACTTATTTTATTCTCCCAAAAACCATGCTCTCTTTAATCAAAGGTTCTCAAAGACTTCTAGGGAACAACACATATTGTTGAGATTTGAGCAACCGGCATCATCTCCCTAAAGGCTTGCTTATCTAGGCAGGCTTACAATACTTAATATGTAAACTTCATAATTTGAATTACTGAGATTGTGGAAGTCTACCTGCTTCCTCAGAGATGGCATGTTGCTTCTCTCCTTTTGCCTTCTTTGTGTGGACGAGAAGAAAAATACCTCTACAACATGTAAAACTGGAAATGTATAAATATTTCGTATTCTATATATAATTTGTCATCAAAATACCTGATTAAATATAAGGGGTGTCTAGTCAGTTCACATTGAAAGTATCAACTAGTATTTTCTATTTATTAGAAGGACCTAAGACTTTTGTAATAAGGTGCAAATGTCAGTACAAAAATTTATAAGCCAAGCTCTGTACTCATGGAGCTCATGAATTTATAGGCAACCACTGTACAATGTGTTAATCATAACTGAATGAATAATGTAGTAAGAAAATAATTTAATATTTCTCAATTTCCAAAGAATTTTCAAATTCATTTAATTAATATTCATTGAAGACTCACTAGGTTAGCTCTAACATCATCACTTATGTTGCCTACTTTAAATAAAGAAACTATGCTGAAGAGGAGAGGTTTTAACCAAGAACACAGAGATAGAGAGATACATTGTCTAAGATTCTTTTTCTTTTTTATCACCCTACCCCTCTCCCCTGATTCCTTCTGGTAACCATTAATTTGTTCTCTATTTGTTTCTGTTTTGTTTTGTTATTCATTTACTTGGGATATTTTTAGGTTCCACATGTAAATGAGAATATAAGGTATTTGTCTTTCTCTGACTTCTTTTACTTAGCATAGTGTCCTTGAAGTCCATCCATGTCACAAATGGCAAGATTTCATTCTTTCCTGAAAATGAAGAATATTCCATTGTATGTATGTGTGTATATATATATATATATGTATATATATATATATACACACCATTTCTTCTTTATCCATTCATTTATTGATGGACATCTAGGTGGCTTCCATAGCTTAGCTATTACCACTAATGCTGCAAGAAATACAGGAGTTCATATATCTTTTCAAATTAGTATATTTGTTTTCTTTGAATAAATAGCCAGAAGTGACATGGCTGGGTTGTATGACAGTTCTATTGTTAAATTTTCAATGAATCTCCATATTGTTTTCCATAGTGGTTGCACTAATTTACAGTCTCAACAAAAGTGTATAAGGGTTCTTTTTGTTCCCCTGTATCCCTGCCAATATTTGTTATTTGTTGTCTTATTAATGAGAGCCATCCATTCTGACAGGTATGGTGTTAAATCTCATTGTGATTTTTATTTGCATTTCCCACATGATTAGTGATGTTGAGCATCTTTTTTATATGTCTGTTGGTCATCTGTATGCCCTTTTTGGAGAAATGTTTACTCAGGTCCTCTGACCATTTTTCAATCAGATTGTTTGTTTTATATTAAGTTATGTGAGTTCTTTATATATTTTGCATATTAGCCACTTATCAATATATCATTTGAAAAATATCTTATCCTGTCCATTAGGTTGTCTTTTTGTTTTGTCGATGGTTTCCTTCACTACACACACACACAAAAAAAAAATGCAGTCCTATTTGTTTTTGTTTTTTTTCCCTTTATTTCCCTTCCCCAATGAATTCTGTCCAAAAAGATTTTGCTAAGAGCAATGTCAAAGAGATAACTGCCCATGTTTTCATCTAGGAGTTTTATAGGTGCAGATCCAACTTTTAAGTCTTTAATCCACTTTGAATTTATTTTTGTAAAAAAGTGGTCCAATTTCGTATTTTTACATGTCTTGGCAACAACACTTATTGAAGAAACTGTCTTTACTCCATTGCATATCCTTGCCTCCTTTGTCAGAGATTAATTAACCATATACATAAGTGAGCATTTATTTCTGGGCTCTCTATTCTGCTCAATTGATCTATATATCTGTTTTCATACCAATTCCATGTTGCTTTGGTTATTTTAGCTTTGTAGTATTGTCAGATATCAGGGAGCATAACACCTCCCACTTCGTTCTCTTTCTCAAGATTTCTGTGGTTATTCAGAATCTTGTGGTTCTTTGTAATCTTAGGATTAGTTGTTCTAGTTCTGAGAAATCCCTTGATATTCTAATAGGGGTTGTATTAAATTTGTGTATTACTTTAGGTAGTAAGGATATTTTTAACAATATTAAAGAGAATGATGATATTATCAATCTTAAGATCTTGCTGTGAAAATTAGAGCTAATTTATGCAAAGCATTTAGAACAGATCCTGGCAAGTATTAAGCACTACATATAAATTTTATCTATTATTACTAGGTAGGCATTCAGTGTACAATAAATGTTACTCAATGAATTTTGCAAAGAGAATGGTGACCATTAGGTAATCTGGCAAGTGTGTTAAAGGAAAACTGATAAGAAAAGCCATTATTTTCAATATTTGGCCACTATTGACCACTACTAGATCAAAAGAAACCTGCGTTCTTTACAAAGTATCCTAAGAGCGGGAGTTAGATCTGTTTGATTCACTATTGCACACCTAAAACACACAGTGCCTGTACTTACTGAATATTTTCTGAGTAAATGAATGCATCAAGTGCAAATATGGTGGAATGATAAAATTTCTACAATGTGATATCAATACTATCTAATAAATAATTAAAATAGTCATGTCATTTTTATGATTTATTCTCACAATAACTTTATAGTATAAGAAATTATCTCCATTTTATGAATAAGAAGCATGGAGTGCATGAGGTTAAATAATTCCCAGGTCACATAGTGAGTCAAAGGGACTCAAAGTCCAGACTCCTCTCTCTGGACTCACCTATGTAATGTCATTCTCTCAAATCAAATAATCCTAAAGCTATCTTAGGTAATCCTTCATTGTCTCCATGGATGTGGTGTCCCTTGTCTGTCCCATTTGACTTTTAGTGTTCCTAACTCAAAGTTCCAATTCTAAGCATCTGTTCATGAAGGTGTCAGTTACCCTTCCATTCGTGCCTAATTTTCTGTATTGCTATAACTGTCATAAAAACAGCCAAGCATGAGATTAAATGTGGTTTATGAAATAAGAACATCACTTACTTAATTTGTTTTGAATGCTCACCTTTGATGCATTTAACAACATAATTATGTTAATACCAGCACTACTGCTTTAGCTTTCTGTGTCAAGAAGCATAGTATTTTTGATTCTATCAAGGTCACCATCTTGCAATTCAATACCAAATCACCTGTTTTTAAAAGCAGTGACTGGGCACACTTTCAGTATTTTATATAACAGCAGTTTAACAAAAGTAAATGGCTGGACCATCTCACTCTAGGCCAATCTTTAAAATAAAATCCTATCAACTGAAGTGAATAATTGAAAAGTTAAATGTGTGTGTGTGTGTGTGTGTGTGTGTGTGTGTGTTGAATGTTTTTGAGGAAGAACAAGAACTCAAATAAAATACACAGACTCTTGCTCTGACTAGTTTGGCTCAGTGGATAGAGCATCAGCCTGAAGACTGAAGGATCCCAGGTTCAATTCCAGTCGAGGGTATGTACTTAGTTGCAGGCACATTCCCAGTGAAAGATGTACAGGAGGCAGCTGATCAGTGTTTCTCTCTCATTGATGTTCCTCACTCTCTATTCCTCTCCCATCCTCTCTGTAAAAAATCAATAAAATATATTTTAAAAAATATATACAAACTCTTGTAGACGAAGACTTTGTATGTGTAACCATTTCTAATAAGATGTCTCTTCTATGCTCTTAGTGTTTGAAAGGGTTCTCTCCTGCATGAGTGACAACAAGCATTTTGTAATTTTTCCCAATTGTAAGGTTCACCCCTTTTCACTTATAGGGATCAAGAATTTTTATCCTCTAGATTATTTTTTAATGTCTTTTATTGATTTTTTACAGAGAGGAAGGGAGAAGGATAGAGAGTTAGAAACATAGATGAGAAAGAGACATCAATAAGCCGCCTCCTGCACGCCCCCACTGGGGATGTGCCCACAACCAGGATACATGCCCTTGACCGGAATCAAACCTGGGACCTTTCAGTCCACAGGCCAATGCTCTATCCACTGAGCCGAACAGGTTTCGGCTTCTCTAAATTTTTTCAAGACAATCCAAAATTAATTAAATTCAAATAATTCAAGAAATATTTAATAAATTTTGATATATATTTTTCATTGTTTTGGGCACTATACAAAATCAAAGATTGCTGAAGAGTAGTCCTTGCCCAGCTGGTGTTGCTCAGTGGTTGAGCACTGACCTATGAATCAGGAGGTTACATGTCCAGATTGCAGGCTCAAACCCCAGTGTGGAGCATATAGGAGGCAGCCGATCAATGATTCTCTCATCATTGATGTTTCTATCTCTTTATTCCTCTTAATATATATATAAAATGGCCCTTTATTTTAATGAAAAGAATGTATAAAGAGAAAGTGAAGTATTATGTGATAAAAAGTATTAGAAACAACCTAGATATCTAACAAGAAAGATAACAAAGAAATGTGATAGGCCCTTATGTAGTTATTAAAAGTATATTCATAAAATCTATGTAGTAATATGGAAAACATATAAAAATAGAATAAAGTTATATCTATAATATGATGGCAATTAAAATGTAAGTATACACTGAGTGGCCAGATTATTATGATCTCTGAATGCATAATAATCTGGCCACTCAGAGTGTGTGTGTATATGTGTAAAACATATATATTATGTCATACATATATATTATATATTATGACTTTTTAACCCAGGAAAATCTTCTCAAAAGTTGGGGGTCATCTTATACTCCGGGTGTCATTTTATAGGGTGAGTATATACCAAACTCTATATTTTAACTGGAAAAGTTGGGGGTCATCTTATACGCCTAGTCGTCCTATATGCTTAAAATATTATATATATATATATATATATATATATATATATATATATATATATATACACACACACACACACACACACACACACACACAGTCAAGTGCATGAATTTGTGCATTGATGGGGTCCGGCCAGCCTGGCCAGGGGAAGGGGACATATATGGTTGGCTTTCTTGCCTGCTGGTTGAACTCCTAGTTGAGGGGAATAATTAGACAATTTACATATTAGCCTTTCATTATATAGGATATACACTGAGTGGCCAGATTATTATGCATTCAGAGATCATAATAATCTGGCCACTCAATGTACATTATAAAAAGAAGCAGAAATATATACAAAATGAAAATAGTTGAAATATTAAGCATTTTTCTCTGGATACTTCTGGAATTGTTAAAATGTGTGTGTTAAATAAAAGTGTTAAAGAGTTGCTGAATAAAGACAATGCCAGGACAAATGAAAGGAAAAATTATAAAAGGAAAACCTGATAGAATTAAATAGGAATGAAATACTAGTTGTTGGAAGGCAGGGAGGAAAGAATGGAACAGATTTGGAGGCTGAGATCTAGAATGATGGAGAAGTAAACTAAGAACTTTTTTGGGGGGGCAATTTTAAAAGATATTTTTATTTAATTTTGCTCTCTGGACATAAAAATAGTAATGTAAGGCATCAACTTAATAGATTACCTTGAAAAAATTCTATTAGAACTAGGATGAAATACTGACTTATCAATAATAATAATAACCTTAAAAATAAATATTTTTTGAGAAATTATCATGTGATAAAAATTGTTTGAGGGGCTGAGGATATAAAAATGAATAAGATAAAGTTCTATTCTTGATAATTTTATATAAATTAGGTAATACAGTAAGTAAATAACTATTTACTTATTTACAGTAAGTAAATAACTACAATATAGCACGTATTATTATAGAAACTAGTATAAAGCCCAAAGTACATATTAGGTAAAAATGTTATTGAAAGGAAGCATCAATCTAATCATGGCTTAAACTAAGAACTTTTATTCATTGGAATTCAAACATGTTTAATTTTGACTTTTAGGTTAAGATGCCAATAGATCTTTCCCAAGTATTTGGAAATAAAATGGGTATTTCTAAAGAAAGAGAATCACCACGTACGACTTGAACTTTCCCTGAAGTAGCTTTTATTTAAAACCCGATGAGAAAAAAAGAATTTTTAATTTCAAAGTTTAGAAAAAGAGAAGAAAATTTTGTAAAGAACATGGAACAATACTTCCATATAGAAGATGGGAAATACAAAAGGACCACAATAACATGCTGGGGAAAAATAGTCACTGTTAGAAATCCAAATTATTACATTGTCATGGCAACTGATAAAAATCTTCCTCTGTGTGTGTGTGTGTGTGTGTGTGTGTGTGTGTGTGTGTGTTTTCATGAAGAAAGATATTATCCACATATTAAAGAGAAATAGAAGAGGAAAATTTTAAAAAGAGACCATGAACCTGGCTATAGATCACCTCAAAAATGTAGTTTCCACAGCCTGGTAAGAGTAATCAGCAGAAGACATAAGGAAAAGTGAGAAAGTGGCGAATGAAAATTAAGTCTTTGAAAAGTGAATTTAGTAAGGCCACAAGATACAAAGTCAATGGTCAAAAAAATATATATTTACACTATGACATCCAACCACAAATAATTAAACCATTGAAAATAAAATTTTCTAAGTGAAATTAAAGGCAACAAATATATGGAAAAAATACTATATTCAAGAATAGAATGTCAATTCCTCCTCATTGAGTTATATATACAATTCAATTCAATCAAAATCCAAGGAGATTTTTTATGGAAATTAAGAAATGGATTCTAATATTTTTATTGATGACCTTTTTGGAGGAAAAATGCCAAGTAAATTTAAAAAAATGATATGGTAAATGTTCAAAGGTCTCAAGAGCAAGAATCTAAATTAAACCACAGTGAATAAAGTACAAGAGGTAAAAAGAGAGCCAGGTATAGAGCGAGCCAGCTGCTGAGAGGGTAGAATAAAACTATGGTTCTTCATGATACGTCATGTTTCCCAAAGTCAAGAACTTTAGGAAACAAGCACCACATGATAGCAATTCTCAGCTTTGGAAATCTAACAGGCTTATCCAGTAGACCTAATATAAAGATGACTAGAATCCACCCTCAGATTATTGTTTAATAGAATCTGTTCTGACTTAAGAGATCTATGATAATACATGATTTTCTACCTTTCGTACCTGGGAGAAGGCTAATATTATCAAAGAAGCTGATAATCCTCACCTTGGAAAGATTTGAGTTAGGAATTATTAAGGAGCCCTGACTGGTTTGGCTCAAAGGATAGAGCATTGGCCTGCAGACTGAAGGGACCCAGGTTCGATTCCGGCCAAGGACATGTTTCTTGGTTGTGGGCACATCTCCAGTCTGGGGTATGCAAGAGGCAGCTGATCGATGTTTCTCATTGATGTTTCTAACTTTCTATCCCTCTCCCTTCCTCTCTGTAAAAAATCAATAAAATGTATTTAAATAAAAGAATCATTAAAGATACTAAGTCCTGTCTCCTCACTATCATCAAAATTTATAAAGAGATTCAGAGTCAATGTGTATTGATCTATTCAGACCTATTGATTTTCTTAGGATACCAAAGAAAAAGTATATGTAATATGAATTACTGAAACATGCTTGAAATTTTACATAACACAATATGCAATAAAGCATATTAGGGTTCAAGATGAGGATATTTGGGTTTTATAATTTTTGTACAGATTATATAATTTTAGGCAAAACGATACTCAATATGTTTTTTTTTTACTTATGTAATTCTTGGGTAAAAAGTTGGGCTAGAAGAAATTGGACTACAAGAAACTCTAAGGTTTCTTTGAGCTATATTCAGAGTCTGTATTAGTTTTTTATTGTTGCTGTAACAAATTACCACAAATTCAGTAGCTTAAAATAACACAAATTTATTATCTTATAATTCTGTGTGTCAGAAGTCCAAAATCAGCTTTGCTGAACTAAATCAAAGAGTGGGCAAGGATTTGCTCTCTCAGAGGCTTTATTTACTTGCCTTTTTCATCTTTTAAAGACCATCTACATTCTTTGGCTCATGGCCTCTTTCTCCTTCTTTAAAAGAGTGTACCATCTTCAAGTCTTGCTCCTCTCACTGCTTCAATCATCACAATGAGTTCTCTGAGAGTCTGACTTTACTGCTTCTATCCTTCTGCCCTCTTCCTTCAAGGATCTTTACAATTATACCACTGAGCTCACTTGCATAATCCAGTATGGTCTATCTTAAGATCTGTAATCACATCTGCAAAGTTTCTTTTACCTTTTAAGGCAGTCACAGTTACTAGTGATTAGGATGTGGTTATTTTTGGGGGGCCATTATTCAGCCTACCACATGATCACATTAATATTTCCTTCAAAATGTTTATATGTGTTAGTTATTGCCATAAAATTGTTTTCTTAATTTTTAAAGAAACATAATGTAACCAATCAAGTAGGTAACCAGCAAAGAAGTCACCTTGGAAAAACAGAAAATTGATTTATAGATGTTACCATCACTCATATTTTGGTAAATTAGTTATTAAGGGAGGGTTTTCAGAGCCTACAACACATTCTTTTAGATGTCATCAATATTGCCTAGGCTTATTTGGACTTAATGCAAAAGTTGTTCATAACCAGTATTAATGAATAAAATTAGGTATTTTATATTTTTGAAACACAAAGTATAAAATTATAAAAAATATTTTAATATGACCCATCAATTGTCACTGAAGAGAATTACCAAATAAGTTTCAATAATGTTCTGGGTGGGGAGATTACAGCGTCATGGGAATAAGTATATAGAAATTTATCATGATAAGTTGTAGAGAACAAGACTCATAATACTAATTAAATTCTGTTATATTTTTGCTTTAAAGTTATTTGGTTAGATTATTTTTGCAATCACTAAAAAATATACCCCCCTCCCCAGCACACAAATCTTATATAATAAAAGCCTAATATGCAAATTGACCAAATGGTGAAATGACCAGTTGGAGGGGGGCAGGGCTGACAAGCAGACAGTACCAGGCTAGCCAAGGTGGGTGCCAGCAGGCAAAGGGAGTGGATAACAATCAGGGGCTGGCCATTCACCGGCCAGTCGGCTCCCACAGAGGGAGGCCAGGTATCCCTCAAGGGTTCCCAGACTGTGAGAGGGTATGGTCAGGCTGAGGGACCCCTCTACCCCGTGTATCAATTTTCATGCATCAGGCCTCTAGTAATCTTATAAAGGCCATATATCAAACCTTTACCTCCTCATATCTAATATTTTTAAATGTTTTTTTATCATAAGTGAAATGTTCAAGAAAATAACATCATAGACTACTAATCTTGCAAAACATCCAGATTTTCCATATAATAATATACACAAGTTTTATTAAAAGAATGAGACTGTATTTTGCTATTTATAATGTTACTGAGCAAAGTTCAATTTCTGACACTTTTTTTACCCCTGTGGGAAGGATACTTTTTGACTACTATGAAAGTTAAAATACTCTCTAAAGTACTATACCATACAGAATAACAATAAAAATATATCCTTAGTTGCACTTTGAAAATTCAGACAAATTATAAATGCCTGTTAGCAGATGTTCTTAATTTTCCCTCAAGTACCATTAGTATCTGGAACTTCAGATTCAAGAAAAGTTTATAATGATAAATGAATAAATTTTAGAACAGTTCATAAATATACATTGCTATTAACAGAGCTAATGAATTGTATTAAATGCTATTTACAACAAAACAAAAAGTTATAAAAGTGTGTGTAAGTAGTATGGAAAATAAATTGTCATAAAGCCAACTTAAAGGAAAGACATTCAAGATGTTGTTATCATATAGCTGCTTAAATATCCACTGAGATTACCTCTTAAGACTACAAGTCTTCTGAATATTCATGCTCAAGGGAAAGGAGCTTAGAACTTGATAGAAAACCAATCTCCCCATAAAGAGTTTCTTGTACTTTGAGCAACTGATGAAAAATTGGTATATTAATTCCCATAATCAACTTTCCTTTAAAACCCCATCTGTCAGATCCTTAGCTGTTCAAAGACTTGATTGATGTCTGCAGAGAGGTATTTAAAAAAATAAATTTTTTCTCATGTTTTTACTAGAAAAATTCAGAAACCTAAAATCTAAAAAGCTTAGTGTGTGTGTGTGTGTGTGTGTGTGTGTGTGTGTGTGTCACATTAATTCTGAGAGATTGTAATTCAAGATCATGTTAAAATAGTAACCTTGTAGCTCAGGGCTCATGCCTTCTTTATCATTCTCTACAAGACAAAGATAACTCTGAGTTCTCCGAAAATAAATGATGATGAACATCTCTTACCTAAATGACAAACAATTTCAAAAGACTCAGCTAAATTGAAAACTCCCTGGGAGCACAGGTTTTCGCCTTCCATTTCTTTTATATCCTTAGAGCACCTCCAAATTCTGCTGACAGAGCAAGTACTCTAGTGAAAGAAAGGTAAAGGAGGAGGGAAGAGGAAAGAAGGAAGAGAGGAGGAAAAGAAAGAGCGCTGAATGACTCAACCAGATCTTTTTTATTCCCCATCTGGAAGTTACTGAAAGTTTTTCATCTGACATTCAACTGACATTCATCTAAAATTGGTATTCCTGGATTACTTTAACGACTCACTTAGCAAATATCAAATACAGATATTTCTGTCAATGATCGGGACTTGTCTTTTGCTGTTTTAGGTCATTTTCATAAAATTGTTCATAGATACTTCTCTCAGAGTTTGCGTAAGAAAGACAAGTCCATTAAAGTAGGCGGAAAGTTAACATTTTCCATTTCCTTCCAAAAACTTTATAAAGTCACACTGATACTTACTTTTTGCTTCAGAATGATAAGCTCTTAAATGAGTACCATAATGATGATGAGGATGGCGACTATCACTCTGTGTTTGGATAGTACTTTGTGACTTATGAGTTTTCCACCTATGCCTTCTCCCTTGATCCTCATAAGCATTCTGAGAAGCAAGTCAAGCAGTTGGTATTAACTGTGTGTGACAGGTGAAAAGGACAAACTGAAGTTCAGACTGTGGCATAGCCAGGATTCATTCTCTTCTGATCCTAGACACTTACCTTTTCCCTAATCTTAACGTGTATGCTGCAATACATTGGATAACTTCATATGGAGCCCAGTCTTTTCTGTCATTTTTTAAAATTTATTTTTTTCATTTAATAAATACTGTACACACAATAGCACAGGCAGAGAAATTAAATGTGGTCTTCACAGCAACAATTTTATTGATTGACTTGGAAGCTTGAAAATAGATAAGGGGACTAGGTATTGCCCACAGTTTGCATGATTTCCATTGCATTTAATGTTCTCTACCTAACTAAAAGTTAGGACTTAAAAAATCTAGGAAGTGGACAGCATAAGGGGGAATAGAAAGAAAGACCAGTCAAAAAGCCTATAAAATTGTATAGGCATCTTGAGAATAGAATGTAGTTATTTCAAAAAACTTGTGCAATAGGACAGAATTTGCAAGCTCCAAAAACAAGTCAGAGACAATCTACAATAAGCTATTTCTTTTTTTTTTAATTCTTTTGAAGTTTCTTTCCACTTAGTATTTGACAAACTTTTTTAGGGTATTCAAAAATCTAAAACAATAAAGATGTGCTAAGAGAAATGGAAGCAGATTAGTGAACTAATTTCAATACACTTAAGGCTTCTTCCTAAATGTTCTATGACAAATAGATAAGGCAGGATGGAAATCCCTAGGTAGACAGTTAACAGTTTAGTATAAAAATATCAAAACTAAACATTCCTTTTAACATCTGGTTGCAAGCATAAGGCAAAACTCAACTTCTCATTCTAGCAACATGAAGAAATTAGGCCAAGTGCTTCAAAATCATGACAATCATTATACGACTCAGTTACCTTGAACTCCCTGTTGAGTGTTCTCACTAGGATTCCCTTTATAACATTAGACTAGTTCAAGAGTACCTGTGGATGTAGGAATGCATTATGGTGAGTTCAAAAGGTGTACTTTGTCTATCACTGATCTTTGCTAACATCCCTCTATTATTCAGCTTACTCACATCTTTTATTAGCTTATAATTTCTGTCCAGGCTGCTACTGCATTAGCTAACTATTAACAGCTCTTTTAAAAGGTTCACTTATGCCCTTGACTATTCTTAAACTTCCAGTTGAAACAGGATCTTTCAACCAAGGAACCAAAACAAATCCATTTGGAGGCTGTTACACTAACAAGCAAATATGGTCACAAATAGTTTGGAGGGGGGCAGTTCAGAACAGGTTGACTCAAGTTGGAAAGATATATAAAGAGAGGTTAAAGCATTTATTATTTGGTCCTAGTTAAGAGGTGGTTTAATTACTATTTTCGGAAAAGGACCGTAAGTCTTCATCTACTCTAAGTAAAAAGCATGTGCACACTCAAACCTAAAGATTTTGAATGTCATAAATGAGTTCCAACATTGAATTATTTATCACTTGTGTAGGTTACTACAGGGAATTTTGAGATGGCTTTTTCTGGTAGCTGTTAAAAATAACATTTCACTTTTTTAAAAAGACAAGTGTGGCTCTACTTGAATATGGATAAAAGAACTAGATATTCTCATAAATTCACTTTTAAATTTAAAAAAATCAATTGATACCAGAGCTGACCAACAGTGTAGCAACTTATCTCACATGGCTATCTTTAACTTTAAATTAATATTAAAAATCCAGTCCCGCAGTAGCACTAGAAATCATGCTCTATAGCCACACATGGCTAGAATGGATAACACAGGTATACAACTCTCCTATCACGGCAAGAATTTCTTCTTTTTTATAGCAGCATATTTCATTGTGTAGATGTACTGTAGTTTTCTGATCCAATTCTCTGCTGACGGGCATTTAGGCTGTTTCTAAATCTTAGCTATGGTGAATTGTGATGCTATGAACATAAGGGTGCATATATCCTTTCTGATTGGTGCTTCTAGTTTCTTGGGACACAGTCATAGAAGTGGGATTACTGGGTCAAATGGAAGTTCCACTTTTAGTGTTTTGAGGAAACTCCATACTGTTCTCCACAGTGACAGCACCAGTCTGCATTCCTACCAGCAGTGCATGAGGGATCCTTTTTCTCCGCATCCTCGCCAACACTTGTCGTTTGTTGATTTGTTGATGATAGCCATTCTGACAAGTGTGAGATGGTACTGCATTGTCATTTTGATTTGCATCTCTCGGATAATTAGTGACTTTGAACATGTTTTCATGTGTCTCTTGGCCTTCCTTCTGTCTTCTTTCCAAAAGTATCTATTTAGGTGTGTTGTCCATTTTTTTATTGGATCATTTATCTGGTGTGCCCTGGCTGCCTGCATGGCTGGAGACGAGGGAAAGTGGTGTCTGGGGTTCTGCTGCTGGGGAGGGGAGGATGCACTTACTGCACCTATGGAGGTGGAAGTCCTAGGGTCCGTGCGTCTGCAGCTTGGGCAGCAGGATTTTAAATGGAGTGGCTGCTGGATGTTGGGCAATGTCCAAGTCCTGTCTGGGTGGCGGTGCTGGTGAGTTACCAGAAAAGGCCGTTCTCCCCTTCAACATGGTGTGGGCTCCGTGCCACAGTCCCACAGTCCGGGGAGTACCCACAGTGGTGGTAGTCTCTCCCTGTCCAAGAGAGCCTGCTGCTCCTATGGGGACTTAACTATCCCTCCCTTAATCATACCCTTACCACACACATCCACACACTCTCCTTTCATCCCCTCACTCACCTCCTCTCCCTCACCTCCATCCTGCCAGCCATCATCTTTTTTCCTCTAATCCTAGAAGTACTGTTTAAATGCCTCTCAAATATGAAATATTTAAATAGTTCAAAATTTAGGGTCTTTGGAGAATTAACAAAATAGTCTTGAATTATTACTCACACACATATAAGGAACATACATATATAAATTAGTCTTGAAGCATCAAAAACAAATAAGAATACATAAATATTTTTTACATTTTTAAAGAAATAGAATATTTTCATTTGTATCCATTATTTATCCATAAAGAAAATAAAACTGATACAAAGTAGGGAGTTATTTTAATTCAGAATATCAAGAAAATAAGTAATTTGGTTGTGTCTTGCCTGACCTCTAAATATATACATTTATTGTTGTTGTTAATCTTCACACAAGAATATGTTCCCATTGATTTTTAGAGAGAATGGAAGGGACGGGGAGAGACAGAGAGAGAAAAACAGGAATGTGGAAGAGAAACATTGATTGTTTGCCTCCCCCACACCAACCAGGTCCAGCTTGTAACCCAGGTACATGCCCTTGACTGGAATTGAATCCATTAAACCAAACCAGCTAGGGCTGAATACACACTTTTTACACCATTCACTCAGATTCTGTTTTCTCATCTTTTCAAAGAAGAGTTCAAACTAGATGACTTCTAAAATGAATTTAATTATGAAATTCTCATTCCAGATAATAATAAACCCTAATGCTTTAACCAAATTGGTATATATTAATACATAACTTGGCTAAATTCTTTTCTAGTAAAATAGTAGCTCAGAATTCAAATGAGGCAGAAATTCACAGATTTAAAAAGTTTTCAATAACAGAAGGGAATAAAAAGTAAGAAGGGAAGTGGTTTGCAGAAGATGACAGAAAAAAATCAGCATCAGATCTAAGAATATAATTCCTCATCTTCACTCCTGGGTACATTCTCCCTTTTTACTTTGCATTGTGCTTATTAAAAATGCATTGAATTAACTTCAAAACCTGAGTTCTCTTTGAAGATTTTGAAGCAAATTTTTCATTTCACTGATAATTTAATAAGGTAAGACTGCTAAGCAAAGTCACTAAAACACTGCCAGAGATTACTGAGGACCTTTCAGAGGAAATAATGCAACAGCACTTTTTAAAGAAGTCAAGTAATTGGAATGTAAGTGTTGGAGGTTTGGAAGATGCTGTTCAAAGTAGTAACTAAACTGCCCAAAACAGCAAATTGAAATATGCACTTTGAGAAGACAAAGAGTTTAGTTTCTACTCAAAGCTAATGTAATTCTTTATGTTATGGATCCAAGAACTGAGTGTTCCTAGCATCCTAAAGCAATGTCAGGAGATTATAAAATCATGAAGTGAGAAGGACAGATCAGCGATCATTTTGAGTAATACTGGCTAAACATATCAAAGCAAATTTTTATACTTATCTCCATATTAATTCCAGTCTTTATTAATGATAACAGTTATTTTAGCAATTACTTTTTCATTGTTGCATTCTATGATTCTGAGCAGTTATAAGACCATATGGTTTGTACAAAATAGTTCATAACAATACATCATTTGTCTAAGTTCTTTTTTAGTAAAATGAGGTAGGACATGTACTTTCCACATACCAGCCCATGAAATTCTATTTCCCCCATGAGGTCTGTCTCTATTTATAAATGAGGGAAATGAAGCCTACAAAATATGCGTAATTTCCCCATGGTTGCAGCCAACACTCACGTCCCATTTCTCTAACTCCAGAACTGGTATTGTTACACACTGGACTATGTTGCTTCTTTCTTTGGTTTCATGAACAATGGTGTGCAGCGTTAACTGAATAAACCAAATTTAAGAGGAGATAAAAGGAATATGTGGGTGATTGGTGGAGGTTCTGCTATAAGTGAAGGAACTATGTCATGCATGATGCAAAAATAGCATCTACTGATATCTCTTTGTATGTATGCCAACATACTGCCAGATAAGTATCAGGCATCATATAGATGTTGCTGATTTCTATCTAGAATTATAACTCTAGATATTAAAATTCAAAATTTAGTGGGAAAATACTCAAATTACTTTCTTATCCTATTTAAGGTTTCTGGTTTCATTATACCATACTCTATGTAAAAGAAGGTAAACAAAAAAAATCACTTAGATGTATAAAGTCAATAAAAATAATATGTTCCATTTTTTAGTTTTCCAGTTCAATTAACTCCCCATTAAAGCACACTGAATCATGGGCATTCATTTACTGACATGTAAGCTATCTGGTGTGTATTAGAAAAATGAAGGTTCCAGAACTCCAGAATGACACCTTCTATTTAATTTTCAACACACTGTAGAATTTTAAATTATTCAGATGGCTGACTTTTAAATTAAAGCTCCTTAATTTTTATCCAGATTATTTTATGGTATTTCCACCTGTGCATAAAATAGGAAAGACAATAGCTATTTTACCCATGAGGTTTCAAGAAATTCACAATTTTAAAAAGAAGTATTTTAACAGAAATAAATAGGAAGAAACTTATACTAATTTTAATTCTAGAGATTATTTCTTTTAAAAATATAGTTTTTAAGTTGTCTTGATGTTTCAGCTATAATACTGTTAGACTAATGCTTTTAATCATCTAATTAGTGCCCATAGATATATCCTTTACCAATTAAGTCAAATTCAGGGTAACCAAGATCATTTTCTTTATCCACACCGAAGTTTACTCTACGCAATCATTTGCTGGGCAATAGCTTATTTATTCATTTAATAAGCATAAATCGAGTGCCTATTGTGTGCTCATACTATCTATAATAACAAAAGCAGAATATACTAATTCAACATGACAACCAAATGACCTTCTGGACATCATTCCAGAGGTCCTTCTGGACAATCTCTCAGATAAAGCCATGGCAGCAGGGGTCGAGGCAGAGGTGGTTAGGGCAAGTAGGCAGGCAGGCAAGCAGTTAGGGGCAATCAGGCATGAAGCAGAAAGGTTAGGGGTGATCAGGCAGGCAGGCTAGAAGTTAGAAGCTATCAGGCAGTCAGGCAGAGTGGTTAGGGGCAATCAGGTAGGCAGGGATGATCAGGCAGGCAGGCCAGCAATTAGGGGTGATCAGGCAGGCAGACATAGTGGTTAGGGGCAATCAGGCAGGCAGGCCAGAAGTTAGGGGTGATCAGGCAGGCAGGCATAATGGTTAGGGGTAATCAGGCAGGCAAAAGAGCAGTTAGGGGTGATCAGGCAGGCAGGCAGGTGAGTGGCTAGGGACAATTAGGCAGGCAGGCAAGTGATTAGGGGTGATCAGGCAAGCAGGTGAGCAGTTAGGAGCCAGCAGTCTCAGATTGCAAGAGGTTGTAGGCCAGGGTGAGGGCCCCCTCCCCCCCTGCACAAATTTCATGCACTGGGCCTATAGTTCTAAATGATGGGATTACAACACTCAATAAAAGATAAATCCAAGTTTACATCAAAGAGCTGACATTCCTTCTTATCCTTCCATGTTGGTTGAGAATCAGTCCCATATTCTAGTATCCTGTGCCTATGCTTTTAGTGACTATGCCCTCAGATATTTGTCCCTGCTTGTGGCATCATTTCAATCTCTCTCCTTCCACTAACATCATCCTAGATAATAACCCACAACTGTATTATTGTAATGGTCATTTATTTTGTTTTCTCCACTCCCAATCTTTCTCTAAAGCGAGTATTAGCAAAATCACCAACCTCCTGCCCAGATACAAAAAACCGGACTCTCTAGTGATGGCATAATAACATTAAAATTCCTTCATGTACTATTGCTATTGTTTAAAATCTGATCTCCAACCTACCAGACCAGTCTCACTTCCTACTATTTGTTTCATATGCCCTGCAGTCTGAAAGAAAAACAAACAAACATGTCTTGTGCAGTTACCTATTCACTAGTTGATAATGTTGATGACGTGTCTCTTGGGAATGCCATTTGTCTTAGCATTCTTACAGCCTGAAATAGCCCCTTCATGTCTGCGCTAGGACATTTTGGAAGGTGCAGTGCAGGTGTCATCTGTTTAATGAAGTCCTCATTAAGCCCACCATTTAGGAGTGCTCTCTTCATCTTCTGAATACTGATAGCTATGTACCTGTCACTGATGCTCACGGATATGAGTTTTCTGTGCATATTTCCCCTCTTAAGACTGTCAATCGCTGTGAGCAAGAGCACTTTTAGCTATATAGAGTAGATGTATATTCAGCACAGTATCCTGTATGTTAAATAACTGTTAAATATTGTAAAATAATGACTAAAAAATATTTAGGACATAAGTCTCTAGATTTCTTAAAAACATGGGTATCACATTATCATATTTGCTTTTCTAAAAAGCCAAACTGGAGCTAATAAAGCATATAATTAGACTACATTCACATGCTTTATTTAAGGTTAGATTCTTTTAAATTTTCTGTTGCTGCTGTTGCAGATGTTAGTACTTCCCCCCCAAAAAAAAATAAAAAAAAGTGTTTTTAATTTGGAAGTTAGAAGTCAGAGAATAAGTAAAATTTTGAGGAAACTGTACTTGTTTTCTGGTATGAATCAGTACACTCCAATTGGAGTTGCTTTTGACATGCAATTTCTGTTTCAATTAGAAACTTTGGCAAGAGGAGTAGTTAAGTAAGAAAAAAACAACCCTGAAATATACTATCAATTCACCTCCCATGGTACTCAAAAATTTCAATCTTTCAATCAAATTAAGCTTACAAATCTGAGCCATATCAGCTGGGTACATCACAAAAGTGCTTTCTTTGTATTGAGCTTTGATTTTACTCTTTTAACTTCTGTCAAAGTTTGCTTTTTAAAAAATCCAGCGCTGAAGCATTTTACAAATAAACTGTTCATTAAATTATTTTATATTCTCCATTTAACTCCAACATTAGAGTTTTCTTTAAAATTTTGCTCTCCTGTCTGAAAACCAGATCTAGGCAACTTCTCCCGCTTTTGTTTTCTTTTTTGTTGTTCTCTTTGTTTCAACCAAAAGAAAGCTCAAAGGCCCAAGGAAAACTTTGACACAGAATTAGAGCAATTAAGTTAATAGTTATTTATGGCTTTTGCATTGGCTCCCTCCTCCTCCTTACCTTATTTCTATTTTGTTGGCCTTATTACAAATATTCTTCATTATAAATTATTGTAAGTCATTATTTTTAAGAGCATACTCTCGAATTTACTCTTTCATTGATTCATTTTTTCAACAAGTATTTATTATCTGTTTGGATTATAAAAATACAATGGTCAGCACTAAGAGACGAAAATCCCTCCCCTCATGATGCTCATAATTTTAGCTGTGTGAAACAGAAGCCAAATAAGATAAAACCAAAATGTATAGAAGCTTGGATGGCAAGTTGTGTTATGGTCAAAAGTAAAGCAGAAAAGAAAGAGGGGAAAGATTGCAATTTTAAATAGGAGGAGTTGACATTTGATTAAAGATTCAAAGAGATGAGCCACACAACTATCTGAAAGATCTCTGAGGCAGCGGATCCAGTTATCAAGTTCAAAGGCCTCAAGGACTTGGGTGCTCAAGGGTCAGTAGCAGACCAGGTGGTTGGATTAGAACACAGTGAGGGAGAGAAAGGAAAGTCAATGAATTGAGGGCTACGAAGGCTACTGTGAAGACTCCGGATTTGATTCATTAAACAAACTAAGAGATCTATTTACTCATTTCAATTGATAGTCATTGGCAGTTTTTAAATGATGCTTATCTGGAAGTAATGTATTTCTCAATAACGTATAAGCAAAAAATTGGCACTTTAGATATATGTGGTTATCTAGTTTTATGGCAGCCTTTTTCTTGATTAATTCATTTACTTAGCCAAACTATTTTAAGCACCTACTAGATGTCAATATGGTAATATAAAGAAAAATATGAAAAAGGAAAAAATACGGTTTGTAACCTCAAATAAATGCCTGTTAAGTGATAATTTGATAATTACTTGTTATTAAAATGTCTTCTTTGTCTTTTATGTAAAGAAAACCATGTAAGATGTTTGTGGAGGGGGTGATAATCATACTTAAAATTCAGATAGATCAATATGTAAAAGAGATTTGAATATACATGGATACAGAAAGATGAATTTGAAAGCTGTAAAAAATGAATAAAACTTGAATTAAGATACTGACAGATGGGGAGGGAGTTACAAGCCTTTTTTAGAATGAAGAATTGACAGGACCTTATGACTAAATCGGTGTGGGTGGTGTGAGAGGGTGATGAATCAAGAATAACACCTCGTGTTCTAACTTGAACAACTACATGGTTCAAGCTCACTGCGAGGCATTTATTTATAAATTACTGTAAGTCATTATTTTTAAAAGCATACTCTCGAATTTACTCTTTCATTGATTCATTCTTTTAACAGTATTTATTATCTGTTTGGATTATAGAAATACAACGGTCAGCACTAACAGATGAAAATCCTTCCCCTCATGTTGCTTATAATTCTAGCTGTGCGAAACAGAAACTAAATAAGATAAAAGCAAAGTGTATAGAAGCTTGAATGGCTTGGTGGTTACAGTTAGAGAGTTCAGTTTAGGACAACTTGAGACATATTGCTAAGCCATCATTAGCTGGTAGTTGATGTCCTCAAAATAACTGAATTAATCCAGAGAGAATGTGCAATTAAAACACTATCAAGGACAGAACCCTAGAAATACCAACATTTAAATAGTGGGCAGAGAAAGAAAGAGTGGCACACAAAAGGGAACTGAAATGAATAAAGAAGATTTTTACAGAAGCCATAGGAAAAGAAAGGTTTTACATTTCACCACATTGTAACCTGTCTACCGGTAGTGGCAAACTCAACATAATTGTTCATTTAGGTTTAATAGCATTGTTTATATGAAGCATTTCAGATCAAGGGGTCCAGTTATTTAATTTATAAAAACTATCAGAGATTAAAACACATAGGTCCTCCGGGGTTTAAAATACGTTGTACACATATTTTTCATTGTTATTAGCCATTCTAAAAAAATATATTCCTGAAGTAAAAACACATTGTAAGGTTATTTCTTTCAGTCCTTCAAATTTAGGCATTTTGATGTGCTTCTCAATATTTCATTTAGTAAAAGTTACTATCAAACAATTAAAATCATTTCCTGTAGAGAGAAGGCAGCAGTGCGGCAAAGAGAAAGAAAGGGGTATTACAAAAAAACGAACATATGCTCAGGAATCAGATCACAATCCATCTATAAAAATGAGGTTAATTTACAGTCTGATATCGTAGAGGTTAAAATGGACTGTAAAACTAATGGAGGCCCAATGCTTTGAAAAATTTTAAATCTCATAAATAGTACATAACATTCTTCACCCGGGTGTTTGTGAACCTAAAAGGTCTTACAACATTTCCCTGTAACTTCCTAAAGTGAGGAAAGCTTTGAAAGGGTTAGGTGTTTCTCCAAAGATATTACCAGGTCACTGGCAGAACCAGGATTTCTATTTCTAGAAAGTATTTTTTTAATTATCTCTTTATTATCTGATACTTAACGACTCTAGAAGGAAATGGACAAAATGGAAATATCAATATATTTCTTCATATACATACAAAGTTAATACATAATACATGCAAATTTAGTAGAAAAAAAAACACATTCCCTACAAAAGTCCAGATAACAGCATCAATCTAAAATAGTTATTTTGAGAAGAGTCACAATAGACATTAATTTTCCAGACAGAATCAAGAATTTGAATCTGAAGTGTAGAAAATCCTGGATAGTGAAGATTTAAGGGATTGCCATATTAGCAGGTAAGTTCTCCCTTATTTTTACAGCAGTTTACCTGTCCTTTGCTCTACAATTACATGTGAATAAATGCCTCGCAGTGAGCTTATTATGAAACTATAAGCTGTACTATTCCCATGCTGAACATTATAACCCAAATTACAACTTTGAAAATTAGAACTAGAGAAAAAATTACAGGTAATACCAAGTGTATAGAAGAGTGTAGCAGCTGTTAGAAGTCCTGAATATTATACCTTATAAAATTATCTTTTCAGTTAACATAAATGCTGAAACAGGTTATTCATTCTAAGAAGTTTTTCTAGAGACAAACATTTTCCTCTGCATCAGACAGAGCCTACTAGAAAACGCTGCTCTTACCAGTTCATTTGAATGTTCAGAACTGCAAAGGAAATGTATGGCCCCACTCAGTTTATCTAAGGCTATAATAATGAAATAACTATGTCTCTGTAATGAATTCAGCATTGGCTCTAACAGTGTTTGTTAGTAGTAGCCCTGCACAGGAATCCATGCATCAGTAGCTCTCTCGGGGCCTGGCCACTCCATGCCCACTGCCCAGAGGCTCTCCGCAGCTGAGCGCGGAACACTTGCCTCATCGCCACAGCAAAGAAGCAAGCATTCCGCCAAGCTGCTCACGCTGCCTGCTATAAGCAGCCGCCCCCTACTCCCCAGGACTGGGGAACTCCATCAGGGCTGAGAGGACTGGGCACTGTTATCTTGTGGCTATGGGCACTGCCATCTTTGTGACAGAGTGATGGTTAATTTGCATATTACCCTTTTATTAGACAGGATTAACATCAGGAGAAAATTAACATCTAGGAGTTAGAAATAAAAATTGGTAAAGGGACCAGAAAAGTTAAAAATCATGCTAGAACACTGGCTGTCATGTAAGTAGTTAAGTAATTCATATGGAAGAATCCATCCCAAAAATGTACTTGCAAAGTCTAAGCAAGTATATGGAGGTTAGCCCAATGTTTCAGAAATCACCACTTCCTTATATAAAAGATAATTATTGATTATTGTAATAGACATTAATTCATTCACAACCAATACAAATCAACCTGAATATCTATCTGTGATTTAGAATCCTTTCAGACAGTCAGCCCAGCCCTCTCTCATAAAACGTAACAGGTGCCCCGGGGAATGCTGCTGCCCCATGGAAGTAACCTGTTTTCCTTGTGCTGGTCGAGTTGCAGGTCAGGGACCTGCATGCCCACTCGCTGTTTTTTAAAGCCGGGTAATGAATTCAGCATTGGCTCTAACAGTGTTTGTTACACAGCATTATGCAGCCCCGGCTTCTGCCACAAATGTGAATGTTCAATGAAGGGAAACAAGGTCCGGTGGCGCCCTTTAACACGGTGAAGGCGCAGGCGCTCCCTGTGAACTTGACATTTTCTTGCTCTACATCAGCCCTTACGGATTCCAGATAAGATGCCTTAATGTGGCAAAGCCCTCAGGCATTTCCTCCACAGATAAATAGCATGAAATTGTCTGAAGGAAGAAGGCCACCATCATTAGTAACTCAGTAAAGACTGTGTTGGTTTCCCATTTGATTATGGGGGCCACCGTGCAAATGTCAGACATTTGGAGTGCAAGGTCCTACTTGCTGTCACAAATATGATTTGAAAGAACCATGAAAATAACAAGCTCGCAGGCTGCTGTTTCCCCTCTGTGACATTTACTCTCCCCCACCCCACTCTCCTCAGGTTATGGATTCTTATGAAAAGATGAGATAAAAATGTTTTTCTAGATGCTTTTAAACATTATATGCCTGTAATTTTAAGCATTATACACTTGTGGTACTGAGATACTGATAGTGATGTAAATTATGACCACTGAGACTTCAGTATATGTAACGATAGAAAGGGTGAACCAATATGGTTGAAAATAAATAAATTCTGGAATATTCACTTTAAAGTAGAATCCATGCCCTGTAATATTTTTAAAATATGTACTATAATATTAAATTACAAGCAAACATCACTTTAACACAGGAAAGATTCATTGACAACTAGGTCATACATTAAAGATATAGAGATGAAAAAAACAAAATTGAGCCTCTAAGAAGCTCTGAAGAGCCACAAACGATGAGACAATATACACATTTAATATGTTATTTTTTATTTTAAAATATTGCATAGGAGGAGAAGCAGATCTTTTTATAACACCATAAAAATACCTAAACTTTTATTGGTACTAAATTAGTGTTATTTGAGCCATGGAGACACTCAAAGTGAACAGAAATAAATAGACAAGGACAGTATACAATGACAGACGTATGACTGAAAGCAGGGAAGCTTAGCCAAAAATGGTTCCTATGCATGTTCTGCCAGAGGAAATAGTACAGAAATGAACCGAACCTGTTAGAAAACACTTGCTGAAATATGATGAGCTAACACTCTAATGTGAAACTGCACTGGCTTCATGGGAGCGCAGATGCCCCAAGTTGCCCAGGGGGCATTTAGTTACCTGTGTTGTTACTGTAAATAAGGGAAACTCAGTAGTGAAGGCCAAAAGTG
Organism: Lasiurus cinereus; assembly: GCA_011751065.1. Lineage (NCBI taxonomy): Eukaryota > Metazoa > Chordata > Mammalia > Chiroptera > Vespertilionidae > Lasiurus > Lasiurus cinereus. The sequence continues at coordinate 17,331,804 of JAAGEH010000426.1, forward strand.
ATCTGAACATGCCGGTGATCTATGTTGCATACATCACCAGAAAACATATTGGAAAATTATCAGCATCAATTTTTGTATGCATAAAGTCTTCTTCTATTCCCCTTTCTCTGTAAATAAAATAGCTTCCAGACACAGTTTGGAAAACAAGTAAAGAAACAAAATGGCTTATAAAAAGGTATAAAAATTAAATCCCAGCTGGATTGCTATTTTCAGATTCATGGTTTTTGGCTATGCGAAATACCTCTAAGCTATTAAATTCACTATTACTTTACTCAACAATTCTTTCATTCAACTCAGATAATAAAACAGAGGGTCTATTACTTACCAGGCCTTGATGACTTACAGATAACATCCTACCCTCCAGAAGCTTAGAATCTAATAAGATGAGGAAGATAACCAAATAATCATAATCAAGTACTCTAGCTGATAGAATGTATTACCTGCAGAGCCACATAGGAGATAAGGTCATAATGATTAATTCTTTCCAGTTGGATAAAGGTGAGCTTTATAAAGGAGATAAAGCTCATACTGATCCCACTAGAGATGATTAATAATTTGTGCAAGGGGAATCAAAGATTTGTGATCGAACAACTACACACACTGGGCAAACAGCAGTTTGATAAGATTTAAGCTGACCTTAAAGTGTATGTTAAAAGTGCAGGAGAGATGATAAAAGATGGGCTTGAGACTTAGGAAAAGGCCTAAGAATTTAGACTTTTCACACAAACAGAGGAAACTATAAAGGAGAGGAGAAAGTATTTTAAAACAGAAACTCTAGAATGTGTTTTAGGTGTGCATTAAAAAGAGCAAAACTGGATGTTGGAAGGCAATTGGAGGACAACTACAAGTGTGGATGAGAAACAATGAGGGCATGAACCACAACTGGCAGCGATGTTGGAAAAGAAGAGTGGACAGAACTGTCTATCAGTTGGATGTGAGACATAAATAAAAGAAAGAATCCAACAGCCAAGTTTCTGGCTTAAATAAGCAATTGGATGATAATGCTATTGGAAAATAAAGAGAATATCATATGATTTAAGGATTGAGTTTGCATCCTCCAGGTGTCTGGCTTTTTGGGTACGTAGCTCGGGAGAGAGATTAGGGGTTATCATTATATAAGACATAAGGCCTAAAAGTAAGTAAAGCAGTCTGAGCAAGAATAAGTAAGGTGAGGAAAGGGAAGAACAAGGCCCTGAAGAATAGTCCAAACTGTCAGAAGCTGGGAGGAGAAAAGAAGTCATGGAGGAGACAGAGAAGGAAAGACAAGGAGGCTGAGGAAAGGTAAAAATCAGGAAACTGCCTGGCTGGTGTGGCTCAATGGCTAAGCATCATCAACCTATGAACCAGGCAATCACAGTCTGATTCCACAATAGATAATATGTCCCGGTTGTGGCTCAATCCCCAGTAGGAGACGTGCAGGGGGCAGCCAATCAATTCTCTCTCATCATTGATGTTTCTATTTCTCTCTCCCCCTCCCTTCCTTTCTGAAATCAATAAAAATATATTTTAAAAAACTATCATAGTAGAGAAATGGTCAGCAAATTCAGTTGCCAGGGAGAGGAAAGGAAGAAAAAAAAGCCTGAAAGAGTTTCTTGGATTCAGAAACCAGTAAGTCTGTGGTGTTTGTGGTTCTCAACTGCTGCTCTACAGCAGTAGTTCTCAAACACTACCAGGGTTACCTATTGAAAAATATAGATATTTACATTACAGTTCATAACAGTAGCAAAATCACAGTTATGAAGTAGTAACAAAAATAATTTTATGGTTGGGGTCACCACAACATGAGGAATTGTATTTAAGGGTCCTGGCATTAGAAAGGTTGAGAACCATTGGTAGAGACTAAATGGGAGTTAAGCCCTTAATGCCAATGGAAATGTGAGGACTAGGATAAAGGGGAGTGGCCTGGAGAGTTTGACTGTGGTGCAGATTAGATCACGTTAAAAGGCTCAAAGAAAGAAGCCAAATAAAGTAAAAACTTACAAGTCAGATCCCAGTCCCATAGTCAGCAGTTGGTGGAAGTGCACAGAAGTAAAGAATAAACAATCAATGTAAACAGGAGGAGGGAAGTCAGGAAATACGTATGCAAATTACTTGTAGGTATGAGAGCAGTTGAGGAATTTCATGGTTTACAGCTCAGTTATTTCTGTGGGAAAAGATCCAGGTACACTGCCAACTTTCTCCCTATATGCCATATACCTCCAGTGTGACAAGGACACTGGGTATGGCAATATCACATGGACGGCGAAAGGTATAAAAATAACCCCAGGGTCCATGTCATTCTTATACCCTCTGATCATTAGAAATGTATTCCCTGGTGCTCAGTAGCAGAACCACAAGTATCTCAATTAGCCAAAACATACCACTGAAAGCCTTCTTGTGTCCCACACAGATAAATGATCTTAATTTTTTTTCCTGAAGGAGTAGGTTTTTTTTCCTAAGCTGAATGTCATTTTTCTCTTTTCTTGCTCTTTATTGTAGCATAGAGTTCATTTCAGTGATTTTTCTTCTTAATCTGATGCTGTAACACCTCTAAATCTTACACCTTTCGTCAGACTCATTGATGTGCTGTTGACTCAGTCTGCCAGATCATTAACAATGATTTTTTTAAGAACAGCTAATACCAATTCTTGCAATTATGCCTACCCTTCACCTTCTCGCTGCTCCAGAATAAAATCATCTGTCTTTATAAGTCTTTTCATCAATCACTGGTAGTTGTGCTTTGTTCTTTCTGACAGTTTTTAGTCAGTATGACCGAGTTTTATGCAGGCCAGTTCAACAGTACAGGTGATGGTGATCTATTGGAGGCTACTGGCTCTGTTTCCATTATGTTTTGTAGGGGATTTAACAACTGGAGAATTATAATGTAAAAATAATCTAAACAAAATGCATTTACTTTTGCTTAAAAATTGAGGAATAACTGAACTCTAGGTGGTCTCTGGATTTTTAAAATCAATTCAAAGATAAGAAAGAAAATACTTGTTTTAGATATCTTCAACCTGTGATACTTTATATAGTTTTTTATACAGAAAAAAAAATTCTACAGCTCATTACTTTATCCATGGTACTTTCAAATGCTAAATGACTACAGCATATTTAGTAGGCACAGTTTATTTTCAAGGAAACCAGAAATATAGTTGTTTCCAATCTAACCCACAAAGTTTTGTTACTTTATTTCAAAAAATTAATGGATGGAGTGAATGGGTTGTGCTATTTCAAATTTATTTAAATGTTTATAAATAGAGTTTTATTTAGCACTGCGATTTGGAAATACAAATCAGCATTAACTAAGAATAGGACCAATGGAGTCCAAATAGATTGTGTAAAAGTAAAATGCAATGTTAGAAAGATAATGGTTGATGCTCTCTGGGAAGGCTCCAAGGTTCTGCACCTCTGTGAGTGCCATTATGAGAAATGACAGCTGTCGCTCTGGCCCAGCGTCAGGCTTTGCCTTATTCTATTCAATGTTGACACCGCTTGTATTGCATTAACTCTGTAAAATGAATACAAGTTATAATAACTTCTGTTTCAAATGACTTGCACAAATTAGCAAAGGAATTACAAGGATGATGTAAGGATAAAGTGACATAATAGGTATTTTGCTCAGTGAAAAGCTTGATTCAGCAAAGTACAGTGGAAATATCCTGATCTTTGGAGCCAAGAAAAGAACTGTATCTATGCCTCAGCAACCTCAGCTCTGCAACTTTCTAGCTTTGTGACCTCAAGTAAGGTTTTTACTTCGCTAGAAAACCTATTTCTTCATTTGACAAATGGGGAGAATTGAACTTACCTTACCAGGCAGCTGTGAAAATTAAATAAGAATTGCTATCTACAGCACCTTGCCCAAAGCTTAACAATATACAGTAGGTGTTCAATAAGTTATTTGTTCTTTGCATAACCCCAATTGCATAGCTCTCATCCTGTAGATGCTAAATATCAAAGAACTGAATACATACTATACATATGTAGCAAACATTAAAACATACAAAAAATTTATATTTCCTTCTTGGATTGTGGACTTTTTTTTTTAAATCATTTCCACCAACACTTATTGAACTGTAAAACAGCTAATAGACTTTGAATTCAGAGACCCAGTTCAATAATTTAAAATAATGCCTGCCTTTTTTTTCTCCTTAATTTATCATATTCCTTAAACAGTTCTCCTTTGGACATTGTTGTTACCATGCATCTAATCTGATGGGTCTTAACTTTCAGCATACAAGGATAAATGTTTGAAAAATAGCTTTTTGATCACTCCATTCTCTCTACCTTAGTCACTGGACCAGGGATTCCCAACACACAGGACTGCTAATCTGGCCTAACTTCAGTTAATTCCAAGCTAACATATACTATAATCTCTGTGTAGAAGCATAAAGGAGAAAAAAAAAAAGAAGAGGAGCATTACTATCTTTCACTCCAATGGCAAATACCTTTTGCTATCAGCATCCATCATTGGCATTTTAAAACATCTGTGAATCTAATGAGACTTCAGGAAAAACAAATACTTAAATAGTTCCAGCTGAAGGGGTGAGAAGCATTACACTAGGGCTACTATAGAAATTGGGATTAGGAGAGATAAATGCACTTGCTGAGCATTTTGTCTCCATTACCCTTCGCTCTAAAAATCTATGGAAGCTGAGACTCAGGTCCTGACAGGGTTTCTGGACCCCGATGCATGATCAGCGGGCCAATGTATATGCCATCAAGAGACCTTCGAAAGGAGGAATGTAGGGAAAAACCCAGAGTCAAGAATTAACCAGGAGCCCAAACGAAGCATCAGTCCATTGGGGCTTGGGAAAACAATGGAACTGGAATCCTGACACACCGGACAGGGAAGTAGGTTGGGAACACAAAGAAGTCAAATGTGAAAGTTTGTTCACATGTTAGAATAGGGAGCACCAGTGTCAGAGTTGCAGGGTTCAAAACTCTGACCAGCCACACACGAGTTAGCTATTTAATCTTGCTGGGTTTCAGTTTCTAAAATGTAAAATGGATATAATAATTGTTCTCACTCATTAGAGTCAATATGAGAATTAAATACATTTACAACATGTAGGATAATGTCTGGCCCTTACTCAGTGCTCAGTAAATGCTAGCAAATATTATCAGGCCCATTGGAGGTGTTAATAGGCCTTCTTGAGGGGAGTACATAGGAATTAATTGCCCAGAGACAATTTGGGCTATCTTCCTTTGAGATCAGTGACTTTAAGGAAAAAGGAAAAGAGATCAGAGGTGCATAAGAAAGAAATAATTAGCAACTGGGATGGAGGATACAGAGGGGAGGATTGGAACCATTGCTTGTTTGCAAACACTGCTTCACTGGACCACATATTCAAGATCCAGAATTCCTTCCTGAACCCGACTCTCTGCTTCTGCTGATCACAAAATGGAGTTTAGACAGAGGATAATGGAACAAAATGCAGAACGGTATGCTGATTTTCTCCTGTCAACACTCAAAGAACAAGAAAATTTATTCCTTTGAAAATTTTGATGCCTTTCATTATGAGAGCTTCAGAGTACACTGTGAAGCATTGCACACCTTTTACAATAAAATTCCAGAATCAAAAAACAAAAAAAAGTCTAAGATAAAATGAGCAAAGTAGAGTAGACAACAGAAAATGCCAATAATTGAACATTCTCATTCTTAAAATTGGCAGCATCTCCTAACATTAATACCATAGTGTCTCTATTGTTTCTAGTTTGTCTTCTCCTCCTTTTTTTTTAAGTATCCTCCTGCTAAAGTACCACTCATTCAACTTGCTATTGTATACGTAGTTGTTCTTCAATGGTACAGGGTTAAATACTTGTGTCAAAAAGCGGGTAAACATAACTGTACCCATCTTATCTTAAAAACACCAGTCAGAAAAATGTGGTAACTTGTGGTCTATCGTGGAAACTCAGTAATCATTCTATGTAGGAAAACGTTACTCTACTAACTGAAGTAGCATCATTTAAAGAAGAGTCTGAGAAAAGAAGATAGAAGGTAGAAACAGAAAGCAGAAGCCATTTATTTCCATGTTGATCTTGTTGGCCTATGCCTGATGAGATAACAGGGCAATTATTATTCAAAAAACTCAATAATTGATGAGGGCTCAATAGCACTTCCTTTGCAGAGAAAAAAGTGATAAATCTGAAACCCTATGATTCAAAACACAGTTATTTATGAGCCACATGGAAAACATAAAATGAATTTATATGTCACACATAACTATCAGTGTATTTACTCTGTAACCAAAATATATCCCTGACCTAACACATATACTTGTTTCTTATTATAGAAATGCACTAGGTTAACTGGTAGTCAATTCCTCCAAGGTGTAGGTGACCATATTTCAAGTGTTTATTTCACCAGAATGCATTGCATTTTATTTGAAGAAAAAAGAAACACTCAAAACAATTGTCAAATGAAAAACCAGAATTTCAGGAAGAAAATTGTCCCTGACAACTTCAAATTACCCCTCGCAGAAAACTGCCTTTTCAATCCCAATCTATACACAAAATCTAGATGCAAAGAGTCTATGTAGTAGTACTTACAGTAGAAAGATCAAAGGTTAAACGTCAATGTTGTACATATGTTATACAAAATAGATACTATAGTTAATATATATGAACATACATTTGGCACTAGTACATGTTTTCTAAGCATTAGTCTTAGGATATGGTGAACTTCATATTTAGAAATCCCTAAGTGAATTTAGAATTGAAATTTATATTGATTACTATTTACCCTTAAGTTCATTGAATGCGACTCTCCATTAATAAATTATTAGACTCTGGTCTCATCAAGTCATTGATTGTGACCAGGCAAGCACAAATTTCACCTAATTTCAATGATTATAAAGTTAATATACATTTCTTCCCTCTGCTTTCCATTGCAAGTATCCCTTGCACTAAGCTAGGATGCTCTGTTGCGCATGTTGCATGCAGAATGCATGCAGAACGTGCCACAAAGAGTCTGCAATGCGGATAAGAGGGAAGCCTCATCCTTCATTTAATTGCATATCACACCCTACACGATAACTGATCTGTCAAATATCAAACAATTTACATATTCTAGTCCCCCTCTCTCCTTTCCTTGCACACTTGGTTTACTTTTTTGCCACTGAATTTTATAGAGAGGAAAATATATCCTTAGCTGAGCTGATGTAATATAAAAACATGAGTATTAGATTTCTTCAAGTGACTTAAGAATATGGAGAGGAAAATAAAAAGTGCACCTTCAGGTTAGATCACAGAAGGGATAGGGAGCTTAAAAGGCAGGCTCTGACCAGGAGTTAAATTTTGCTGCTGGTTCCTACAGTGAAACACGAAACCACCTTCCCTCAGCAGCTCAAGTGGGGAGACATTGCTGGGCTGTTCTCTCCAGGCTCCTTTGTACGCTGAGGCTGGCTTGGTTCCCCAGGCTCACGTATGACACAGAATTTAAACTACTTCTGTGAGGGATGACAAGAGGAATTCACTGACCTCCTCTCCGACTAAAACAGGAGTGACCACTTGCATCAAGTTAGCCACTGCAGTTTTAGCTTATTGAAAATGGGGTGGGTGGTGTGTGAATTATGTAGATTTTTATTCAGTGGTCTCTTCTGACATTGTGGGACCTGAAAGTGTGCGTGCAAATCTTTGTTTGTATTCCTTACACACAAGCGATGATTCTTTATTTGCAAGGTGACAGCACAAATCACATTCTTTGCAGAGGTAAAGGAGTCTTCCCTACAAATCAGCCCTACAACAACAACAAACATTTATTTAGTTCAGCTCTTGCAACAGCCACAAAGAGATATAAGACACAGTTGCTGTCTCAAGAACCATATGCACAGGAAGATAAAATATTTACAGATACAAATAAGCAAGAAAGAAAGACGGTGATATAGCAGTGCCCTCACAGGAGTAAGGTCTCATTACCTGGGTGACATTATAGTTCTAATTCTTAGTCTCTGCCTCTCAATTGCCTAAATTAGACTAGATCATCTCTACATTCTCTCCTGATCTTAATCTAAACACTTAATGTCTAACTCTTCTACACTTACCCCTTAAATACCTTCATGATTTTACTCTGTGCCTTACTGGGCAACTAAGGCAAAGGAAAGTCAATGGCCTCCAAAAGACATTTCCATTTATCTATTTTCTCTGGACACATTTTAAAAATCTTCATTGATGAGAATGTTACAGATGTCCTCTGTGTTTTTCCTCCAATGCCCCCCCTCCACGTGGTCCCCTTCCCAACCCCTGTCTTCACCACCCTATAGTCTGTGTCTCTGGACTCTTTTAACAATTAAATTACACAACCAGTCTTTGGCAGTATTATGGCTCCCATAATATTGTTTTTTTTCTTCTTCTTACATTTTGCTTTCATCTGTAATTAAAAGCTACTCTTCCCTAAAATCTTTAATATTTCATAAGACAAGAATTATATTTTCCTCGTCTGCTGCTTAATTAATATACAGATTTTTCTAGACGTTAGCACATTTGACTTTTAAAAGAACATACTATATCCTAGATTGTGCATCAAAATTCCCAATCTGACCATTCTAACAAAGTTCACACTTAAATTCAACTGACACACTTTTCAAGTTGTCACATATAGTACAGCCTGCTGGCCAACAAGTTTTGCTGCTACAAAAAAACAGATCTGAATCCTGTCTCTTTTGTTGCTCTTGAGATTTTTCTAAACATTGATGTTAGTCTTAACAGTATGTTTTATAAATTGTAAATATAATACAACTGAAGTAATAATAGAACTCCTTAGGCAGCAACCATGTCAATAGGATGCTCATTATATTTAAGTTGTGTACACTTAAATTAACTGTGTGTTTAAGTTTTTGTGAAGAAAAATGACATTAAGAAATAGGTAGAGCCCCAGCCAGTTTGGCTCAATGGATAGAGAGTTGGTCTGTGGACTGAAGGGTCCCAGGGTCGATTATCAATCAAGGACATATGCCTGGGTTGCAGGCTGAGTCCCCTATAGAGGGCCTGTAGGAGGCAGCCAATCAATGATTCCCTCTAATCATTGAGATCAGTGACTTTAAGGAAAAGGGAAAAGAGATCAGAACCCGACTCCATCTCTCACTTTCTCTTCCTTCCTCTCTGAGATCAATAAATATATATTTAAAAAAAAACAGGTAGAAAATGAACAGTTATAAAATGTTAGAGTTACACCATCCTCTAAAACGAAAGCTTTGTAATAATGGTTTATAACTATATAAAACTACTTTGTCATAATATTCTGTTTTCTTGGAACAAATCATCTCAAAATATTGATTTACTCAACTTTCACACAACTGTAGTATAAGTAGGAAAAAAGGCTAAATACTATGATGCACTATTTTCCAAAGATGTCAATCCTAAAATTATATAAACTAGAGTCCTGATGCACAAAGATGCAAAAATGGGCCTTCCTTCCCCTGGCTGATGGCACCACCTTTGCTCTTACTGGAGCCACCTTTCTACCTTTGCTTTGGCCCAGAGCTGCCTTTCTGCCTTTCCACATTGCCCAGAGGTCCAGAGCAGCTGGGGCAGTGTGGAACGCCTATGTCGTCGCCATAGCAATGACTCCAGCATCCCACCCCACCCTCAGCCACTAGGCACCCAGCAACTTGGTCAGGTTAATTTGCATACTCACTTCTGATTGGCTGGTGGGTGTCTCAAAGGTAAGGTCAATTTGCATCTTTTTCTTTTATTAGTGCAAATATAAATACACAAGTTATTCTATTGATCTGAGCAGGCAAATAAGGAATCTGAATTTTTTTAAAATGTCTCCAGCAATTTTTATTATCTGGCAAGCTTGTGGAATAGTATTATAATACATTCAAAGCCAAATGCTAAGAATGTTTAGATTATATTTACCAAGCTGCCCATCAGTCAGTATTTATATGCATATCATTTGAAAGAGCTTGAAATAGAGCTAGTACTAAAAATATTGCCTTCATTATCTAGAGCACAAGCAGCATAAATTCATTTATTTTCATCTTAAGCACTTCTTATTCTCTGAGGGTGCCCTTCTAAATGGTAAATCCCTTGAAAATGCAGCCAGTTAGTAACATTGAAGAATTAGACAATAGGTGCTGAAACCAGGTGGGTGAAAAGAATTCGGTTAAAAAAATTGTGAAAGGGCGGGGGGGGGCAACTGTAAGGGGAATTTACTCAGTTCCCCATTAAGATTTATCTTATAAAACCAAAATAAAATCTGGGGCCATAGATTTAAATGAATATGAATTTATGTATGACTTTTGCTAGAAATGGCTATGTAATCACAATTGTCCCCCAACAGGTCAGTGAGACTTTAAGCTACCTTAATGACATTATGTCAAACAATACAACCAGAAATAGTAACTCTCTCCCCAACATGACCTATATATCTCTTAAATAATCCACTGGCCAATTTCCTTAATTTTCTCCCTCTTTATATATTCCAGAAACTTAATATTTATCACTTCAAAAGTAAGCAGGTTGATACCCTTTGTAATTCTACCGACTCACACAAATGATAGTAATGATTCAGAAAGCACTTCAGGATCAGCATTCATCCTAGTTATAAGTTTGTTAATAAGGAATATATACCCCAATAATATACATTTGTCATCAGATTTAAAGTATAAAAATTTATTCCAAAATATAAGGTAGGAAGGTAGAGAATACAAGTATTAATATTTAATAAAAATATCGCTGTGACCTATAAGGTTTTTACCAGTTAACTTTTTTAAATTGAATTTATTATGATGACATTGGTTAATAAAACCATACAGGATGCAAGTGTACAATACAGGTTTCAAGTCTATAATACATCATCTGCATCCTGAATCATCATGGCTTACCGCCCAAAGTCAAGTCTCTTTCTTCCCTCTGGCAACTATTACTATGCAAATATCAGTGATGAAGCAGGATCACACCATAGATCCAACAAGTTAATCTGAACCCCTTCTTCCATCTCTGCTCCAATGCCTCACTATACCATAAATTCTCCCAAAATCATATTAGCAGGGGTTCAACAATTGTAACTTTTTAAAAGCGAATGAATGGTAGGCTACAAATGCCTTACAGATTCCTTAATAGAAAAGGGCCATGCTCAACCTCTTTCTTATTACTCTTCTCTCCAGGTTAGATAGTATGCAGTATTCACAAATTGAGGAAGATAAAGAAAAAAAAATGTGGCAAGTGGGAGAGGAATTATGAATGATGTCTGGCATCATCCAACCTTCTTTCCACTCAGTTAAAGTACTTTTAAACCCTCAAGATGGCTTTGGGGAAAGACCTTAGCTTTCTTAAAGGTACCAGCCCAGCCAACTGAACTGTTCACTACCACTTTGGAGTCCCTGTTAGATAGAAAGCCAACCTTTCCCTAGAGACCTGCTGGAACTTTATAGGAAGTGTAGGGGGTGTTGTGAATGGCCTTCACTATAATGCTAAATCTAGCATATATGCAAACCCTCTTTGTTTGACAGAGAACTCATTTCCAAAAATATTACCACAATAAAAATATTTAAAGTCCATATAAAAATAAAACATAAAGGTATTAATTAACCAGAACATCATGGTTTTTATTTCATCAAAAAGAAGCAGTGAAAATAGAAGGAAAATTTGTGTAATGGAGTCAGCAAGTCCTGGGTCCAAACCCCAACTTCAGCATTTCCTACCTGAGTATCTTTAAGAGATGCTCTGTTGTCTCAGTTTTCCACATAACATGTGGTGCCCAGCATGGAACACAAGTTTGTTCTTTTTCTCTTCCTCGGGTGCCATCATTAGTACAGGTATTAGAGCTGCCTATAGTTTCCCACTGAGTTATGTGTTGGGGCATGGGTTGGCAGGTAGGGGAGACTAATAAACTATTAAGAACCATGGGGATGGAGCAAAAAGAGGGCAGTGGTATCACAAGACACAGGAAGCAAAGATGGACTGAGATATGTAACAGAACCAATATCAGTTCCAATTACAAAGGGATAATTAAGAAACAAAGAGGTGAGTGTTATTTTGACTAAAAGGAGTAAGATAATGAAAAGGAAAACTTCAAAACTGGAAAAGAAACAATGTTGTGAGCAGGCCAAGATGTTACAGAAATTTGTCTAGGCAATAAATATTCAATGTGACACAAAACTTAATCAGTGCAGACAATACCTCAGAAAATATAGATGAAATATCAATCACCACTGGCTTTGTTCCTTGTAAAAAAATCGCTGGTGTTTCTGTGGGAATCAGGCCTGGGAATTTCAGACCTCAGAGCTAACACTCATCAGAGAAAAAAAGATGAATCTCAATGGTTCTTTAAAGCCATAAAGATATCAGGGGCATCTTAAAAATCCAAAATAACCTCCATATCCCTAATGAGAAACTGCTATTGTAAATAGTTGTCCCATAATCCGTCATGAATATGGATTTAATTATTGACAGGGGATTGTGGTAAAGGAGAAATATTTTCAGGTTTTATTTACACTGATAGTAATATGTTTTCTCATGAGTATACTACTATACTCTCACCTCATTTCTTAAATTCTATTGCCACAATATATGTGTGTTATATTGTTGAGATGGCAATGGGAGAATGCTCATAAAGTAATGGAAAGAATAATGTCATGTTTTCATGTCCCCTGAAAAAATAAAAAGGTAGCCTTCCTATACCCTAAAATAAATACCATGCATGGAGTTGATCTCACATAAGAGTTGATTATCTGAGCTATAATGATGATTGTAAAATATGGTTGGTATACATTTCTAATTCAAGATAAAATTCTAAAGTCAATGTGTACATCTAAGGAATTAAAATATTTATCCTAAAATCTCCAGATTAAGGAAATATTCTTAGTTTAAGTCAAGGAAAAACAACATTCAATTTAGGAATAATATTTTGACCTACAAAGCAGTTGAACTGTAAATTTATTAGTTTTCTTTTGAGGAAAGATGGGTGTATTTTGCAAATAGCAGGTAAAATGAAGAATTGCCTTAGAAGAGGTTGACATTTTGGAAAGAAAAAATCAGCCTGCTGAGTCAAGTTTTCTAAATATTTTATGACTTTAGGTTCTTTTTCTACACTAAATTTTCTACTACTGGGGAAAAAATGTTGTTCCCAAATATGAAAAAAATAATACTTCAACATTCTATTAACAGTTGCCAAGCTCCGTGAACTCAATGTTCTTTACAAAATCAAAATGTTCTATTAACTTCTCAAGCAACTTCCTTACTTTTCAGTCAGTCATCTTATTTGCCATCTGAATCTAATAATAAACAAAATTACAAGAATAACTATATAACAGTTCAATAGGCTTAGTAACAAGAATTTACTGTTCTTTAAAAATAGAGCCACATGTTAAAACACTACCTGCCTCTGTTTATACAGGTTACACTATTGTTCTAGCCTCAGGGTAGAGGTACAATTTTATGCTACCTCTTTCATGTCAGCTGGGCTCTTTTTAGGAATATGACTGGTGCTTCTTTTGTTGGGTGGCACAGGGTGCTTGCAGACCCGTTGGAGCCTAGCTAGATAGAATACTCCTGGAACTTTTTCAGATAGGGGCTGTATTTCTGTGGTTTACTGTTACATCATTTTACAGTCAGTCACTGTTAATCTTCCCGATGTAGGAATGGGTCCCAGTAATACTCCTACCATTCACAAATTTGTGTTCACAATGTTGTTTTCTTTTTCTTAATCACTGGTGTTTCTGTGGAAATCAGGCCTGGGAATTTTATACCTCAGAGCTAAGGCTCGGCAAAGAAAGAAGGATGTATCTCAATGGTTCTTTAAAGCCATGAGACCAAGAACTCCTGGTATCTCTGAACACTATCTCTCTCAAGCATTTCTATATCTAAAGGGTTAAATGACATCAGAGGACAGTCAAAAACTTCTAAAGCATTCATAATACTAAGGATGACAATGAGGCTATTCCAGAATAGTTAGTGACAGAAAAATAAATGCAAAACAAAAAATCTTCCACCCATAAAATAGGAATAATTATAATATGTAATAACTTTCAGTCAATATGATTTTCAAGAACTATATCTAACCAAACAAATCAATGAATAAGTAAATAAACATTATACAATTTGTCAATATACTTTCCATGTAGGGGAATAACTGAGCTCTGTCTGTACTTGCTTTAGAAAGCCTTACAGTTCAAAAGATCTAAAATTCTTCCAGACAATCTACCTGCTTCCAGAACAGAGTATACAAAACACATGAAATAAACACAAATGCATTCATTCCCTTGATGTTAAGAGACAGCCTAATAGTTGGACCTAGAATGATTCTTCCAGTTAAGAGGATGTGTGCTCTGAAGCTGACTCCATTCTCACTGATTCTGCATTGAAACCCTATGGCAACTGAATATGGAAACTACATTTTCCTGCCACATTATATCATTGTTATCATTGATGTATGTTTATGAAACCATTTTTTTCATAAGTAAAGATACAAAATATATAGCTGCTCAAAGTCAATAAACATACACTGACTCTAGTCCAAATAATCTTGTGGTTAGCTAAAACCTAGCTAAATAACCAGTAACTATAAGCCATGGCTATTTAGCATAGTGAGGTCAAAAGGAACTATGTCAATATGCCAGCTTCACTCCCAATTAGTTGTATGACACCCTATGTTCATAAAATTCTCTCTGCCTTAGGTTTTCCATCTTGACAGTTTCATAAAACCCATCTAACCAGGGTTTTATAGGCTGAATGTGTGTTATGTATGTATGTTTTTCAGCATGAATAATAAGCAACGTCTATTATTTTTACCAATTATAAATGCATACTTCATATATTTCAGGAGATAATGATAATATGATTATCCCTATTAGTATCATTGGTATTTCTACCATTATCAAAATAAGAATTGGCATGTATCATTGGTATTTCTACCATTATCAAAATAAGAATTGGCATTAATAATGACAACAATAATAACTGTAACAATTGAACTGCAGTGGAAATAGGTTTATACTCAAAGTAGCAACTTCAAACATTTTCTACAACTGAGAACTCAGATATGAAAAAAAAAATTGCTACAGCATGATGAAACATGTCATTTACTTATATAATCTGGACCACTTCGGGAAGGTGCACATGAGGTCATACCAATATCAAATGAGAAAGGAAGGAGCATGTGATGGCCCAGGAGAAAATGGATTTTCTCCTGCTCCCTGGTGCAAAAGAGTGGAAACTGACTGAGAATGATTATCTTTATTCTTTCTTGACAGCTTAATTAAGTTCTCTAATTAGTCACAGTCACTAAGCACTGCATTAGCAACCCTGCTTCCTGCTGGATTGGCTTCTTCTCTAGTCTGATAGAAAAGTTTGCTGATCTAAACAGTGTCTCTGAATTGCAACGAATCTTAGCCCAGCCGCACAAGTTTGGCTCACTTCAAGATATTCCATCTGTAAAGTTTCAAGGCCCTCCGGCCTGTTCTCATCACATTCCACACCCATCTTCACTCCGAGTTTCCTCTCACTTTTTCTCCTATTCTTTGCATGTCTCTCTCTTCACCCCGAGATTAGTCCTTTAATATCACCTCATTCTCTACTGCTTTCCCTTGAGAAAGTAACCACCAAATAGTCAAGTCCAGGTGTTTTGAGTTCACACCTACCCCATGAAGCAGGTCTTCAGCAGAGGACTTCAGAGAGGGTACCGCAGTGTTCTTGTTTAAAGACGTATTTTGAAGAGGTTTCAAATTAGTGATGCTAAATATCATGCTTTAGTATTATCTTGTAAGTGTACAGATAATTAACTTTTAAAAACAAATGTATCTTCATGCTTTGGGATTCCTCCAGCCATATGCAGTGTGTGTGTGTGTGTGTGTGTGTGTGTGTGTGTGTGTGTTCAGATACGGGAAAGCAAATTGAGAACACCAAATATACGTATTTAGAAAAGAGCTAGACATTTAGATGAACTTTATAGAATTCCAGCATGCCCAAATGTGTGTTTTTGTTGTCATCGTTGTTGTTGTTGCTTTATCAATTCAGGATTTGCCCTGAATTGCCTGGAAGCTTCTAGAATTTCTTGCCAGCAGAGTTCCAGATTAGATTCTGCTAATGAAGTGCATTTGGAAGAGATTTGGAAAGCAGAGAAGATTTTTAAAAAATCATTATTCTCCTCCAACACTCACTGGCAGACAGGTGTCAGACCTGAAGTTTGCCTGGGCTTCGGGCATTCTGAAAATCACCAACTAAAGTGCCCAAAAGCCAAAATCAGCAGCAGTTCCCTGCATTGTGACAGCTTTCTAGCCTGCTGAGAGCCAATGGGGCATTTTTTGTGATGGTTCTCTCCTAAGCTTTTCAATGGTATAGAAATACCTAATTTGCTGAAATTAATTTCTTCTGGCTTAAAATTGCAGGAGTGGTTTCTAATTCCTAACTAAACCCTGACCAATGCAGTATGTCCAGTAAAATCTCATTATAAGGCTATCAGGAAGACTACGTTCAACAAGGCTTATGTAGAAGGCAGTTACAAAGCGTGGGTGCTTGATTCAGCCATATCACAGTGCATAGTAAAAAAGTGCTTCATAATAATTAATGCAAAGTATATGTACAATTTCTTTGAAGATATATTAGTGTCACGTGTTATACTGAAATATTTGGAATCACAACAATAATGACACAGGGCAAAACTGAGAATCTCATTAGATAAAGCAGCATCTGATAAGCATTTATGGGTTGGAAAAGTTAGGTTCTCTGTCTAAGAGCTAGAGCCATTAGAGAAAAGGATCTGAGTAGTCTACATGCCATCATTAAAAGATTGTGACTAATGAATATCTGCTTAGTTTTGGATAATGCATATGACGTGTCTTCACCCCCTGACTAGGGCTCTTTTAAGAGTAAATATTCAGGCATCTGATATGTACAAAGTCACAACATATAATTGATATGAGCCAAGTGAGGTTGACCTAAACTATATAGTATAAGATCTTAATGAGATAGCCCATATTGCTGGGAATTTCTTGGGAGACTGCTTAGACAATAAGATCTTTATGGTATTGAATTCCACAATTTCTTTAAAAAGATAGAGTTCTAGAAGAATCATGCTAGCCCTGGGTTCCTCTAAAAGGAGATAAATCTAATTGTATATTTATATGCCCATGTGTACTCTGTATATATGCACATATAAATACACACACATAAACACACCACCAACACACCAAATATAACACATCTGGCTAGATGGAATTCAAAAGTCATCTCCCACTATGATTGTATGCATCAGCATAGTCACATACTGCATACCTAATAGTTTAACCTTTCATTAAATAGTCTTTTATCTGTGTTTAGCCTTTGAGTCATCTTCTCAAAGCTATCAGCCTATCAACAAGGCTTTTTTTATGGATATGCATAACCACTTCTCTTTTATCTTATATCATTCTGACAACTGAATTGTTAAAATTCCATTTCATGATGATTATGTCCTATAGTCTCTGATGTCCTGGGTTGCTGAATCTGCCTTGTGTCCAAAGTTACCCTATGTATTAGCATTCTGGTTTGGTTTGATTTCATTTTCTACAATGATTGTTCCTTTAAACTTCATTAATAAATATGCAAAGCATATTTATTGCTAGCACTAATGTAATGGAAATGACCACCTCTAGGGAATTTTTATGAACTTATGAAATGCAAAATAAATTATTTTTAAGAGAATTGAAAATGCTTACTTCACATTTAATTTTTTATCATTATAGACCCTCATTATTAGTCAGCATTTTTGGATACAATTAAATGTGCAAGCTTTATTGATAGTAATTCTCTAGAACATCCCTAATTAGAACAAAGTAATTTTGACTTGTTCTCCTTACTCAACATTTTTTGTTTTAATTTCTTCTCATGTCAATATGTTATTCACAGAAGGTAAAGAAAACATATTTATTGTAAATTTTGCTGTCTAAATTACATGGGGAATCAAGAATTCAGTTAGGCTGAGGACAAATTCTCAGGAAAATTAATACATACATATTCACAGGTAACTTTCAGCTAGAGATGAAAATTATGTGAGGCAGAAAGGATTTTCAATTTAAAAAGGAATGTAACTGTATAAACCCTCCATGAAGCTATAGAAGAGCCATATAATCTCCTTAGTCTTTGTATGCCACCTAAACATATGTAGCAAGTCTCATAAAGTATAAGTGGACATGTGACATCCACAAAGCACAGCAATGCCCATGAATTCAAGACATAGGGTAGAAGGTTCAAGGCATTACTTACCCCTCTCACACCTAGAAAAATATAATTGATTTTTTCCCTAAAAGGAAAAGATTTGGAGGCCTATCAAGAGACAGTTTCCAATTCCAGGTTGACCACATATCTGCTCTATGACCTCATTTGACCAGTATAAATCTGTTTCATCATCTGAAAATCAAAGCTGATAGCACATCTTTTTAGAGTTATAAGAATAAAAAGGTATCATGAAAATGAGGGGTGTTTGTAAACAAGAAAACTAGATATAAGGCGATTGACTATTTTCTTATACATTTATAGGTAGTACTAGAGGCCTGGTACATGAAATACATGCATGGTGGGGCGGGGGGAGAGGTAGTTCCTCTCAGCCCGGCCTGTGCCCTCTCAATCCGGGAGCCCTTGGGGATGTCCAACTGACACAAGGCAGGAGAAACTCCTACCACGCCCCTGCACTCGCCAGCCATGAATCCGGCTTCTGACTAAGCTGCACTGCCTGTGGGAGTGCACTGACAACCAGGGGGCAGCTCCTGCATTGAGTGTGATCAGGTCAAAACTGGCTCTCTGACATCCCCCGAGGGATCCCAGATTGCAAGAAAGTGCAGGCCAGGCAGAGGAACTCCACTGGAGCACAACTAGGGCAGGGGAGGGACATGGGAGGTTGGTCAACTGGGGAGGGACTGCAGAAGGGCTCTAGGGCATGTCCAGCCTGTCTCATTCAGTCCCAGTCAGCCAGACCCCAGCAGCAAGCTAACCTACTGGTTGGACTGTCTGCCCCCTGGTGGTTAGTGCACATCATAGGGAGCGGTTGAGTGGCCTTAGCATATCATTAGCATATTATACTTTGATTAGTTGAATGGACCACCAGACAACCAGACACTTAGGATATTAGGCTTTTATTATATAGGATAGAGGTTATTCCAATCCTTTGGCAGAAGAAAGAAAATAAATATTGAAACGTATTATGGTAGGAACTAGCTAGCAGCTTATCAATCTGTTTCATCCTCTTCCAGGGCTCTCAGAAATTCTACATTTTCTCCCTTCCAGGTAGAAATGGTAATATGACCATATTCTAACCAATGAAACATTAAGGGGTATTTCCACTCTTGGCCCCTAACAATTCCCCATGCTAGTTCCTCCATGCCATTTCCCCATCCAGGTGCTAAATGTAGAGGCATCAGCCTGGCAAATGTGGCTCTGTTAGGTGGAGTGTTGTCCTGTACACCAAAAAGTGAAAGGTTCATTTCCCAGTCAGGATACACACTTAGGTTGTGGGTTTGATCCCCTGTCAGGGCACATGTGGGAGGCAATCAATCAAGGTTTCTCTCTCCCTTCCTCTCTCTTAAATCAATTTTAAAATAAACAAACAAACAAACAAACAAACAAAATAAGAAAATGTAGAGACCTCCAAGGTCCTATTAGAAGGCTAGGCCTCCAGAGGAAGGAGGCATATCTCTGAATGACCAAATGAAAAGAAAGTCTCTTACTGACCAGAAACAATAATTTTGGGTTCCACATGTACAACTTTTATTTTATCATTTAATACTACCTTTGAAAAACAGGAGTATATATAGAAAAGTTAGATGTCAAAAAGAATAAGTTCTGAATATTTAATGTGCAGCATGGTGATTATAGTTAACAATTCTATATTCTATACATAAAATTTGCCAAGAGAATAGATCTCAATTGTTCTCACCACACACACACACACACACACACACACACACACACACAGGGTGAGTGGGGGCTATGTGAGATGATGGATGTGCAAATCAAACTTTATCAGTTTTGTCTCAATAAAGCTGGAGCAGGCCGCCACTCATAATAAAAAGATAATAAAAATGTCATCAAGAATAAAGATGTCAGCTATATTGGCAGGTTTCTAATAAAAATATAACATAAACCAGCCATTAAAGAAGCCAAAGGAGTTAGCCTATACTTAAAACATCTGCAGGTGTCCTGAAATTTCAAATCACTAGATAATAAAAGTGGTAATGTGGTTTTCTCATCTTGAATATTTATTAAACAATAAACATTTTTTTCTTGCTGTTCTCCACTTTCTCATTTTGGAAAGTTGGTGCATGAATTATAACATTATATAATTAATACAGCATTTAGTCAAATCTTCTCTACTTCACCATCTAGTAGAGAGAAATTAAATAAATAGTGATATTAAACTATACAAAACCTCCCTTTAACTTTAAAGGGTAATGGTAAAGGAACATAGGAATTTGGGCATGGGCAAGATTTCTTTGGACGGAGAAGACAAGACAGGACATTTATTAATGTGACACTGAGCTAGAGCCTAAGCTAAGATTCAGACACGTGAAGAATGAACGGTGGCAGACAGGAGGGGTGGTGTTTTAGAAACCAAAATCTTCAAAACCAAAAGGCTACAGACTAGACAAAGAACAAGAAGCTCAGCTTAGCTATAGCATGGCACAAATGACAACTGTAATGCTGCACAAAATATCTCTATCATACAGGTAAAGTTAAGCCCCTATGTTTATTGTTGTGTCATGAAATCTCTCCCCTGGATTACATGACAACTCCTCCTTTAAAATGAATCATGTCCCTTAATTTACCATGTTAAAATTTATTTTTATAAGTAATTATGTGCCATTGGATATTAACCACATTTGAATGAATATGCTTTGTGTATAAATTTTTTATCTGAGTGCTTATTTTTCCCAGAAAATCAACCATGCCAGTCAGTTTTCACAAGCTACTATATGGAGCAGTATACCAGAGAAGTGAAAAAGTTTTAAATTGTGTGTGTGTGTGTGTGTGTGTGTGTGTGTGTGTGTGTGTGTATCCATTTTATGAAAAATAAATCAATCACATTAGTATTTTTCATTTAATATTCATAGAGCAATAGACCATGCACAAAAAAGTTACTAGTTCCCTCCCCCCAAAATCATTTGTTCCTATTCATTTTATTCCTTATCTAGTAGTTCAGAAATATTTGCTTGTTCTCTATAACATTTCCATATTAGTCAACAAACTTTGACAGATCTCAGGTCAAAAACACATGCATGAAAATGCTTACAGCTTAAAAGATAAGTTTAATTTTATTTCAAGCGAATAAATTTAAAATATCTTTTAGACCAATGTTCTCCAAACTTACCTGGTAAAAATAATCTTCTGGCTCTTTTCCTAGAGAATGTCCATGCTGTTGGCAGGAATATGTTAAGAACTACTCAAGTGAGTCAAAATAAACTGGAAAACACAGACTATGCTCCATTCTTCTATTCATTCTTCAGGCCATCATCCATTCACTGTTTTAGTCCTTTGAACCTGGCACATTTGTGTTCTGGATATCACAAGATTAATAAGACATACTCCTAGTCTCCCAAATAAATGCAATAAAATATGGTAAATGCTTGGTTAAAACAGTATACAGAGGACCCACAAAGGAAGGAGTCATCAATTGTACCTGAGGAATTGAGTAAAGGTCAGTTCTGGCTTCATAAAGAGCATTTGAATGGAATCTCCAATGAATAAGTTAAAAATTTAAGAACATTTCACTCAGAGAAGCCAATGCTACCATCATTGTGCAGAATGCATTGGCTCAGTATGAAATTAGAAAATCAATCTTATGGAAGTCTATTTGGAGAAATGATGAGGGACAAAGTAAACTGAAACAGTAAAAAGTGGGTTAGAGAAGAAGAATATGCAATGTTAAAAAGGAAGAAGTGAGGAAGGGTGAAGTGGGGCGCTGCTATTCAGTCGGTATCAAGCTTTAGTTATACAAGATAATTGAAATCTATAGAAATCTGTTACTATACAACATTATGCTTAAAGTTGACAATACTGTATTATATATTTAAAGATTTGTTAACAGTAAACTTCATGTTAAGTGGTCTTACTATATTTTTTTTTTAAAAAAAAGAGTGATTAGACCTGCGATAGGAACAGGAGAATCAACAATAGTGCCCAGTCTGTCTTAAACATATAGAGATGGTGATGCTATCTCCAGGTAAAGGGAATAATGACAGAGGATTAAGTTTTAGGAAAAGATAAAAATTCAGTCTTGCCTGTGTGAAGTTGGGGACCCACATGTGAGTCTATTGAGTGGCTGAACATGTAAGTTGGAACCTTGAAGAGAGTTTGAAGTTTAAAGACATGAATTTGGAAGGCAATAACAGGGTAATAGTGAGTAAAGTCCTAGGAATGGTTGAAATCATACAAATAATTTTACTTCTTGAAAAGCAGACTAAGAATAATACTTTGGAAAGCCTTATATTTCAAGAATAAACAGGGGGAAAAAGAGACATAGGAGAACAGGAAGAAAGTGATTACCAGGAAAGTTAAGGGGAAATATTTTTTTTTCTTTATTGATTAAGGTATTACATATGTGTCCTTACCTCCCTCTTCTTCCCCCTACTCATGCCTTCACCTCCCTGGTGTCAATGTCCATTGGTTAGGCTTATATGCATGTATACAAGTCCTTCAGTTGATCTCTCCAAGGGGAAATAATTTTAAGAAAAGAAGTCCTACTAGAAAGTAACCCAAGTCTGTCAGAAAAAGAATAAAGAATAAAATAATCCATTAGACTTGGCCATTGAGAGGTCAATAATTGATAAACAGTTTGAGTTAAAGAAGGAGTAGGAGGTAAAATGGGAGCAGAACCAGTAGGTTTTGGTTTCAAACCCCATTAGTATACAAAAAGATAAATATGTGGATGGCTGTTCAAAGTATACCCTTTTAAAGAAAAATTCAGAGAATTTCAGAATTTAAAAGATTTGGAAAGACATCTGGTACATTTCCTTTTATCCAAATGTAGAAATCCCTTTTAAAGCTTTCCTTTCAGGTAATCATCCAACTTCTGCTTAAATATTTCCAGAAATAAGAGCCTTATTTACTCAAAAGGTAGCTTATTATATTTATTTTTGAAATAACAACATATAAAAATACATATAAAGTGATGGTAAATATTACAAACTGAATAAGTCTATGTAAGTAATATCTAAACTAAAAAACAGATATTATAAGCAATATAGAAGCCCAAACCTCCCAAATGTAACTACTATCTTGACTTTGTATAAATAGAATAATCATAAGTATTTTATTATGTCTGGCCTCTTTCATTTAATATTATATCTTTTATACTCATTCATATTGTTGTATGTGGTTATGCATTTACTCTCATAACTGTGTAATATTTCACTATGTGAGTATGCCACTTTATTTATCTATTAATCCATTGATGGGCAGGCATTACATTTTGGCACTATTACAAAAGGGCTGCTATGAACACTCTGGTACATATATTTTGGTTAACATTTATACACATTTCTCCTACTGAGACAAAGGATATGCATTGTAGATACTGCTAAAAATTTCCCAAAGAGGTTTTATTTATACTTCTATCAGCAGAACACAAGAATTTCAATTGCTCTATACCCTTGTCCAACATATAATACCTCTACCTTTTTAATTTTAGCCATTCTAATGAATATGTGGTGTCATCACACTTTAATAATAAAAGCATAATATGCTAATTAGACCAGACATCCTTTCATCCTTCTAGACAAGGCTGGGGAGGGATGTCTGGGTCACCAGTGCCTGCCGGCAGCCACAGGAAAGCCCAGGTCCTGGGTGCCAGAGGGAAGCTGGTGCCAGCAGACAGGGGAAGGAAGGCCTACTCTTGCACGAATTTTGTGCATCAGGCCTCTAGTTTTTATATAACTTGCATTACTACGATGACTAAAAAAATTGAATTACTTTCTACACACTTATTTGACTATTTGGATATACTCTTATGCAAAATGTCCATTCAAGACTTTTACTCCTTTTTTATTGGACTGTTTATCTTTGTCTTTTGTATTTATAAGAGTTCTTTATAGAATCTGGATATGAGTCATTTATCACATATATATTGAAAATATCTTCCACTCTATGAATGAATTTTCATTTTAATTATATGTTTTTATGAACAACAGTTCTTAGTTTTATTATAAACCAAGTCTTTTTTTCTTGGTTTATGGCTAGTGATTTTTGTGTCCTAATTAAAAAATTCTTGCCTTTTCCAAAGTTATGACTTTTTCTTATGTTTTCCTCTATTTTCTACTATTCTAATTGTCCTGTCTACTATGCTCCTTTTTTCCTCATAACTTCTCTTTTTGTATTAGTCAAATATTTTTTTAACATTCTCTTTATTTCTGTTAACATCTTACTTATACTCTTTTAAACTAGCCTTTTAAAGACTACCTGAGGAATTACAACATGCATTCTTGAGTAATAGTTGTTATTACTTTTACATTTACTATTATTACTTTTACTATCTTCTCACTATTGCTAAACCATAGAATTCCATAACTCTATTTAGCTTTTCTTGCCTTTATTTATATGTATTTCAGTCACATATTGTTTCCCATATATTTTAAACTCCATATATCATAACTCTTATTGTTTAATATAGTTAATGATCACTTACATTTAACATGTATTTATTCTCCCCAGTGTTCTGCAATGACTCTGACATTTCCATGATTCTATTTAGGGCCATAGAAACTCCCCTTAGTATTCCTTTTAACATAGGTCTGATAGTAATGACTTCCCTCAGTTTTATTTTCATTTTTAATTTTTGGCGGTGTTTTTAAATCAGAAAACACCTTTATACTTTATTTTTAAGAATACATGTTTATTAGTTATAAAATTGTAGTTTTTCCAATTATTTTCTCTCTACACTACATTTCATTTATCTTCTAGTTTCCCCTGAAAAGTTAATTCTTGATCTTAAGTTTGCTCTTTGAGAAAGAAAAAGGTAATACAGTATGTCCTTTTTCTTTCACTGCCTGTAAGATTTCTTTATTTTTGGCTTTTAGCAGTTTTAATTTGATGTGTCTCTGAATGGTTTTACTTTATTTATCCTACTAGGTTTTGCTAAGCTTTTTGAATCTGTGTTGTTGTCTTTCTTAAAATATGGAAAATTCCTGGCCTTAACTCCTTAAAATATTCATCTCTCAATTTTACATGTGTTAAAATTGTTGAGTATATCCTTAATGTCTTGTACACATTATCTGACTTTTTCCTTTTCTGTCTCTTTCTATGCCTTATTTTGGGTATTTTCCAGTTCACTATTCTTGTGTTTTTCTTGTGTTTTTCAACCTATATTTATCAAATTCTTCATTTCAGATAGTTTTTGTCAGTTCAAAAATATCTCTTTGCTGAGACCGGTTTGGCTCAGTGGATAGAGCATCGGCCTGCAGACTGAAAGGTCCCAGATTCGATTCCGGTCGGGGGCATGTACCTTGGTTGCGGGCACATCTCCAGTGTGGGGCGTGCAGGAGGTGGCTGATCAATGTCTCTCTCTCATCGATGTTTCTGACTTTCTATCTCTCTCCCTTCCTCTCTGTAAAAAATAAATAAAATATATATATTTTTTAAATATATATATATCTTTGAATATGTGTCACAAACTTTCTGATTCATTCATTTCTTTGGTCCACCTTATTTTCTACTTCTTTCTACTTTCTTGAACATATTAATTATAGCTATTTTAGAGGTATTGTCAGTTATCTGCAATATTTGAATAACCTACTTGTCTCCTAAATGTCTATTTTTCTTTTGATTATTGGTCATATAGTTTCACCTATTTGTATGTCTAGTTACTCTTTTATCACATGACAGAAAGTATATGTGGAGGAACTTCAGTATCCCCAAATGATGCTATCTATCTTCCACTAGATCGAGTTTCCCCTTTCCATTATTAAGCAGGTGAGTGGTTGTTAATCTCAAGCTAATGAAGGATTCAGCTAGGATGGGGCTTGGATGTGCTTTTAGGAGAACATATGTGATCTACTCCATGTTTGTTTCTATTTCTAAGCCATGGCACACACTGGACTTTGAGAGTTTGGTGGATCTTTATCTTCTCAGCCCTGATAGAATACAAGAGGTACTCTTCCGGAAGTTTTCAGTTGATTTCTTTATCCTCAGCTTTAAATAATGTAGTAAATGTCTTCACTAAGACTTTTAAGCCCTGTGTTTGGGTTTGGTGTCTCCCTCCTGCCAAGTGCTTTTATTTGTTAGTTTGTTTCCCAAATGCCAGGAGTTTGCTGAAGCTTTCACTCTGCCTTTTAGAAGCTTTTAGCCTAGTCCCCTGATTCTTATGCGGCCTCAAAACACAGCAAACATATCTCGGAGGAAGATGTTTTACAGCCCTGAGGTTTCCAATTTGTCATCCCAGCATTGATCAATCAAGAAAAATGTTTCTGGCTATTCTTTCTCCCAGAAGACACCTTCTGCCTGGACTAAGTCCAGTCCTCAGACCACACTCAGCATCAATGAATGTCCTCAGGAAAAGAAATAAATGACAATTACCAACATGCCTTAGAATGGTTTTCCTCCCTGAAATTTTAGTTCAGTTAGTCATTGTCGCTTCCATAGCTCTAAAAAGGATAGAGCTAACTTATCTGGGTTGTTCTTGATATTGCAAAAGAAAAATTGGCCTGCTACAACCTACCTGGAAATGAAAAAGAAATAACATTCTAGACATCGCCAGTTTGGCTCAGTGGATAGAGCATCAGCCCATGAACTGAAGGATCCTGAATTTGATTCATGTCAATGATATGTTCCTTGGTTGCAGGCTCATTGCTAGGCCCCGGTTGGGGAGCATGCAGAGGCAACCAATCAATGTGTCTCTCACATTGATGTTTCTCTCTGTGTGCCACTCTCCATCCCTTCCATTCTCTCTAAAAATTGGTAGGGAAATATATTTAGGTGAGGATTTTAAAAAAAGAAAAAGCAATAACATTTTGATAGCTCTAATTTGTTTTTAAAACTTTTTATATTGAAACAAAATGTTCTCTCCTGCATTTTCTCTTCATTGTCCTAATTTTGAAATCTGAAACAACATAGAAATATTTTACCTTCTTATATTTTTCCATCTGTTTGAAGAATCGCCAATGTTAAATCTTTTTCACCTAGTCTAAATATGAACCAATGCTAAGTTTATTTTTCACATTTAAATATTTTACCATATTGGTCATCTTTAGGAAATACTCCAGTTCATCAATATCGCTCTTACTATGCAAATATGAACAAATATACTAGATGCTGTCATTAAGCTCAATGAATGAAAGAAGAGCAAATCACATAAAGATTATTATAGTTACAAAAGAAATGATGTGATGAGCTGTTTTTAAAATTACATAGACAAAAGAGCCAAAAGTACTTTAATCAGACAGAAAGAAAAAACATTCTTACAAAATAGAGATAGAAAAAAATGAAATAAAATCCCCTAACATGAATAAAAGCTCTTGAAAAATACTAAACATAACAAAAAGAATACTTTCTTCTTTTCAGAGCCTTTTCCCACATTACCTCTGTTCATTCTCATAATTTAATCACATCTTATAGATCATTTAACTTGGAGAATTTAAGTGATGTCAAGTTTAATTAATAATACAGAGTTCTTGGTTCAGATACAGATATTTCTTTTATACAACTATACTTATATCTACCAGAGTGTCAAAGTAGTGCCAAAGAAACAGTTTGAACCTCAGCATACAAATTTAGTTAGCGTGAATGACCTTCTAAAAGCATAGACTACTCTGTCATTCAAAGAATGTGTCCAGTAAGTTCCCTCGTATGCCATCTAAATAGGTGCACATAGAACCACAAAATACATTTCGTAAAAGTACTAAGGCTTCAGAGAAGGGAGAGTGAGAAGATTTATATAGATGTGTCCCACATTTAAGAATCAAGCTACCCACCACAATGGTCAGTGCTTTGACAAAGTCAATTTAATTCTAAATGTATATGCAGGCCTCTATCTCCCTCTCCCATACTAAGCAAATATCTGTGTAACTGATTCTCTCTCCTTAAGTACTTAAAGATGCATTTGGCACCTGAGGTGTCTACTTTGAGCTTCTAATAATATGTTTGTTTTCCCAGAGCCCTTGCTGCCTGAACAATTCAAAGATACATTTGCAGTGACTGGTTTAGAGATAAGGACACAAATTTGGCTGTTTTGCCTTACTTTTAAGAATTCTCTGCAAATAGCTGCCATTTAAAAATGTTCTTAACTGAGAAAATTTAACGTAGAATACCCTGGCCTGAAATCTTAAATTGGAGGGTAGGGGGGAATCAAACCCAAGCAATCCCCCCCTTTAATTACAAGGTGGTAATGGTCTAAATTTTAAACTATATTAACAGGAACAAGTAGTTCACCCCATAATTAGAGATGAGTTTAGGAGAAAAATAAAATGTAACCCTGAGAGAGGAGCCAATTGTACTTAAATTCATGGCAAAGGGTACATGACAGCAAAGTTGTCTTGGGCCTGTGCACAGGTTTGACACATACTATTATTAGGATGGGACAAAAACAAGGGGGTGAAGTTGGAGACACGTAAGCTTCTCTAATGTAATGAGGCTGCATACTTGTTCTCCTGCCAATGTTCAATATTTTCTCAAAGTAAGTATAGAGAGTACTCTCCAGTCCAGAGAATTAGATGGGTCCCAGCTGCCACTAAGAGGCAAACAAAGTTCATACAAACATTGGGAACTTTGAGCTAATGAAGAGCCGTTAATATATTGCCTGGAACCTAGCAAAGTACTATTGAGTTAAATATCGTTTGAATTGTGAGTTTACTAAAAAGCACATTTCCTGAGTTAGGGGGCCTGCACAAATATGGCTAAAAAATTAACTCACAAATTCAAAGCCATCTAATTTTAAAACACACGATAAGCAACACAGGAAGCTTTCACAACTAGCCAGCAAAATCTGAGCTTTCAATCAACAATTTCTTTCACGGAAGGTATGGAGCACGGAACGGATTCAGAAGCACAGATGGTATTTTACATTTGCACATGCAATTTCTTTTTTCTCCATTTGTATATAAACCTCTATCTTGTTGTTGTTTTTTTAAAGAATGATGGAATTTACCAGTAAAATGCAGCCCTACTTACTGCCTCTGAAAATGTTGCTCACCTCCATTTCACATTTTAGCAGCAATTTAAGTGTCTTTCAGTCTGTGTAGAAAGATTTAAAAATAAACCTTATAAACTCCCCTTTACCATATCCTGAATAATTTCAGATGATTCAATTTCTCCAGAGAGCTAAAACTTTTTCCAGTATTTAAAGTAACTGTCTTTACCCGTCCTTATTCCTAACTACTTTCTTAGAATTAATGCTAACTTTTCATAGAATCTTCAAGCCAAAATCAATCTTGGAGATCATGTTAGTGAAAGCCTCTTCTCGCTATATGAGTAATAAAGGTGTAGAAAGGCTGGTGACTTGCTCAAGGTCACTTTGCTGATTAATGTAGAGGAGGGGAGAAAAGTACACCTGCCTCACAATCCACAATTGCACAGCCACCTGTACAAAGACCAGGACTCCGTCAGGACACGAAGCCCTGTTCTTCTGAAATCAGTCAGATTCATTACTGGGCACAAGGAAGTTATGGATATTTGTAAAAATTGAATACAAATATCATGTTTCATAATTATATCACATTCAAACAAAAATACAGCATTAAGGTTATTGGAGGTAATATACAACATGGTGACTACAATTTTAAAAAAATTAAATGGAATGGAATGAAACTACTAAAGGACCCATTATCAAACAGTACAGGAAATTGGATTTGTAAATTTTGGTACAGGAGTAAATAAAGACTACAACATAAACTAGGAAAATGTTTTAAAAGAAATGTTCAAAGGAATATTCTAATGTTCAATTGAAAACTATCCTATGGAAACAAATAGAATCAGTTCATATATCCTCTCACTGTCATGCTGGTTAATTACTCTGGCTCAGGCCTCCCTCCTGAGCTCCAGAATTGAGCAAAGCCTCTCCTCAG
Organism: Lasiurus cinereus; assembly: GCA_011751065.1. NCBI lineage: Eukaryota > Metazoa > Chordata > Mammalia > Chiroptera > Vespertilionidae > Lasiurus > Lasiurus cinereus. The sequence continues at coordinate 17,361,746 of JAAGEH010000426.1, forward strand.
CATCTCCATTGGCTGTGTCCAAACCTCCACATCTTCATCATGTCTGACATCAAACTCACAGCCAAGGTAACTGTGAACCCATTACCCTTGCAGGGCATCTTGTTCCAGAGATGCCCCCAATATCAGGACATGAGTGCATCCAGAAACTTTAAGACCTTCTTCCACGCATCCCTATTCCTAATCCTTTCACCAAATGCTGTCTTACCTAAATGCTCCTGAAAACTTGTCACATTCCCTCCACCTCATGGCACCAGCCCCATCCACACTGCCTTCTCATTTCTCTAATGGGTCCTCTAGTAGTTTCCTAACAGCTTTGCACATATCCTCTCCTGCTTATAGTTCTCCAAAATGGGTCTTTTTGTAAATACAAATCAGTTTGTGTCACTTTCCTGCTTAAAATCCTTTGTTGGTTTCCAAGTGTTCTATGATAACACCTGAATCTTTTAAAATTCCCTATAAAATTCATAAAATGGCCTACAATGATTTCCTGGGCTCTTCTCAAACCAGTCTTCTTCCCCATCCATGTAGTTTACTCTCTAGCCAGCCATTCTGGACTCTCCTTCCATGCTTGCTTTTGATCCTCGGCTCAGTGTTACCTTGGTTTGAAGTATGCTTCCTCCCACCTTCACTCTTAATGTTTCTTCATCTCAACTCCTACAAAACTTTCTTAGGAAAACCTTCCATGAGGTACCCGGCAAGACCAGTTCTGTGGACTTTTCCTTCATAATCATCTTCAACATTTATATTTGTGCAACTATTTGTTAATGTGTTCCCTTACTACCCATTTCTATTTACTCACTCATCCACAAGTATCCTGGACAGTCGTTGGCACATAATACATATTCAATAATCATTTATTGGATGGATGAATGAATTAATAAAGAAAAAGATGGGAGAATATGAGGGAGGGAAAAGAAAGGGAGCAGGAGTGTTTTATAACATGAAACCCACCAAGAGCTTAGAAAGTTCCATTTCAGGCTTATCTATTAGCTGGGATCATTGAGAGCTAGTAGGTCACATATTAGGTCACAGACAGGTGTGTCCCACTTTGACCGATTTAATCTAAGTTATCCAAACTTCAATCAGTTTGAGAGTTTTCCCCTCAGGGACAACAATGTCATAGGAGAGTATCCTGAAATCCCCATATAAAAGAACACAATTTTTAGACATTTTTTGCTGAGATGAGTAGATACCCTAAAATGGACATGAAGAGTGAGTGACCTTCCCCCAGTGCAACTCAAAGTCCTGGAAAGATTCATGTGCATGTCAGAGACTAAACAGCTCCAGCACCTCCAAAGTCAGTAATGCGCAATGTGGGGAGGCCTTAAAGCAGAATTGCTATAAAGTTTGTGTGTGTGCGCATTTGTGTCTCCAAGGGTTTGAAGGAGGATATGATCAGCAGGAAAGTGATAGGGAGAGATGCCAACATATGTTACTCGTCTAAAACTATTTAGGACAACAAAATCAAGGCAAGTATTGTGATTTATAAGTTTCTTTCTGATGTCTTCTTACCATCAGTATCCTCAAATTCAGGGGGAGGCAACCAGGCCAAATATAATTATGAAAGTGCAAAAGCAGAGAGAGACAGAAAATGCCAGTGCAATGCAGTAGAGCACTTCATTTGATTATATGACTTAGAGCACGGCATAATTTGGCTCCCATTCAGAGTTTTCTGAAACTAGGATACAATCTCTAAGACACTCTTAACCCACTTTAACTAGAATCTACACCACAAGTTTAAAGTCACCAATAATTCTTTATATCCAGGAAGTCCAGGCATAATCCTTATTTATGTTTTAGAAACAAGATTTGCATTCCCAGTTTGGTTTCCATTATGCTCCACTGACTATATTTGTTGTGGGGTGATATATGAGAGCTCGATGTACAAGAACATGCTGTGCATAAGAAATTTTACTTTATAGATCAAGGGGGGAAATCATAGAAACTGAAGAAACCACCATAAATAGACACCAGGGTCCAGGGCCTAGCTTGCTCCCAACTTTCTGCCACTGATGCAGAAGGAACCTGGCGATAGCCTGCAGCTAAGATATGGGAAAGGTGTGATCTCAGGTAAGACTTGTACATCTAGGTTTGAAAAGCCCCAAAGAAGCCACTAATCCTAAAATATCTCCTCGGGACCAGGAAAGACAGTAGAGAAAGCAAAGTAATTGCTCTCAATAGTCTGTGATATCTTTGGGAAGATCAGACATAACTAATCATAAGGTAGTTATTAACACACAGCAACATGTATGAAATATCAGGGGAGGAGTAAAATAAACTAAAAAAAGCTGCCACAATTCAAGGAAGGATGGGTATAGAAAGTTTTGTCTGTCTGGTTGTTCATTGTTTACTTCTGAAGCCTTCATACAGTAGGCATTTAACTTAGCTCCTGGTAGGATTCAGAGAGAGAGGCAGGGAAGTGGTAACGAGAGGAAACCAGGATGAGTGACAACCCCAAATGCTTGCATTTATTTATAAAGGGTGCCCTTCTCTCAAGAATAAAAAACCATCCATGTTATATAAACTAGTGGTGTTTTGTAGGTTAGAGACATTTTCTGCTGGATTTGGTTTTGAAATTGTATTTTTCCACTTACAGCTTATATACGGGGGTGGAAAGAGAAGCATCAGCAAGTTAATTTCTACCTTTCAAAGAGATGTGCTGTTTATCATTTAACACAAACTACTGAAGTATGGAACACAGTTGTGGAATCAGTAATACATTTAGGGAAACTGACATTAATGAAAAAACTAGACTACATATATAATCCCTGCTCAGAGTGTTTCATTGTTCAGTCTCAATATTAGAACAGATCTGCTGACACATTTTATTTTTCTCTTCAGAGAGAAAAGTTATTGTTTTATTATTTATCATTCTTATGGTGAAGCCTGCTTATTGGTATTCATTCACCAGTCATCATTTTCCTCATTTTTTAGATGTGCATAGAAAAGGTGAATATCATACTAAAGCTGAGCAGTAAATCGGTATCTTATACTACAATCAGAACTCTCAATCTTTTTTTATTTAGTTGGATATGTGACATTTGAACTATGACCCTCTCCCCCAAGCAGTCAACTATTCTAACAATGCCCAAATGTTTCCTTCCTTCCTTTAGTTCTGATGGAGCTTATACATTTTGGAGCATTTCAATTTGATTTTATCTCAAGTATAGATTAATGTGGCAACAAGTAATCATTATTGGAAAAATGACTGTTGGCAGCAGCATTTAAAAAATACTTAATTCCCTGAGCTCATTTCAGCTATATATTGAACAATGCAATGAGAGTGGCAAGCGTGAACTAAATAGAAAAAGAAAAAGGACATGATGGAGAGTTTCAATCAATCAGGAACAATATTATAGTCATCTCTTTTGGTTACTGAGAATTTACTATTCCAGGAAACACACATATATTATCTTTAGCGCTAACAACAAAACTGAAAGGTAGGGATTATTATATTCATTGAACAAAAACCAATATTGTAGCTCAGAGAGGTTAATTAATTGCCCAAGGTCACCCACCTAATATGGTTTGGAGATTGACCCTTTCTTTTCATCCCTATTGTTAGTACCTGGTACATGACATATCTCCCTCCTACCATTTTTGTTGTATTCTTGTAACATGCATGTATCCTTGTGACTGCTCCTCCGTACCCAGCCCTCCTTGTTCCTGACCTTCTGAGTTCCAGTCCTTCAGACCAGATGCGCTGCCACATGCCCCTGTGCCTGTGGCGGGAATAGCTTCCTGCTTTCCTCCTAGTGACTTCCTATTCTTCCTTCAAAGCTCAGCTTCCCTCTGAGGCCTTCCCTCGCCCAACCCTAGCAGTGCTGATCATCCCTTTCTGAGGCGGGTGCATAAACAACCGTGTTCAAGGCTGAGCTTACTCACTGTTCATGTTTACCTGCATGGAGCCCTCTTAGAGATGGGAAGGTTCTTGAAAACAGGAACCATGTTCCAATTATCTTTCAACTAGAGACCCGATGCATGAAATTCATGCAAGAGGAGACCTTCCTTTCCCCAGCTGCCGGCACCAGCATTCCTCTGGCACCCAGGACTCAGGCTTCCCTCACAGCCCCGGCTTTGTGTGAAAAGTCATCCAGAAGGACGTCTGGTCTAATTAGCATATTATACTTTTATTATTATAGATTACCAGTACCTAGCACAGTTCGCTGGTGTTCAATAAATAGGGATACTTGTACTGCCATGTTTTCTTGGCTAAAAGTTTAAATTGCACCCAGAGTGATTGCAGATGACATGGAGTATGTCCATTTTCCATTACAGTGTTACCGAGGTTGAAGTCAGCAGGCTCAAGAACTTAAAGGTGTTCTTTCAAAGCTATGGAGAGAGCTAAAAAAAATTACAAGTAAGAGAATTTCATGATGCATTTTAGTTAAAAATTAGATCAGTTATTCCTTCATTTGCTGTTCATTTCCCCTGGCACACTTATTAATTATCAAAGATATTAGTTGGTTTGAACAACTGCTTGCTCCCTCATAGTCCATCTGTGCTCTCTTCTCAATAATGCATTGAAGTCATAAGTGCTGGATTTATTGCCTCGGTGATTTCCATGGCACAAATTGTGATTTCACTCCAGCACTGAGCAGAAGGGAAAGCTAATGGGCAAGGCAGAAAATGCTTAATCAATATCACTCATGGCATACGATTAAAACCCTAAACCCCCAAGCAGATTTTGAAAAGGTCTAAAGACCCCAGTCTCTAGAAATGCATTTCCTGTACTCTCAAGGTGAGAATCACTTTTTTTCCCCTCCCAAATTCTCAATATTTCACAGGCCTCTTTGGGATGCAGTATCTGAATAACAGCCGGCCTACAGGAAAAGAAATCCCTGAAGGAATGAGTTGGAAATACTTCCAGGGAGGGACTTTCCTCCCCAAAATACACATGTGTTTTCTTTTTTCAGATAAAGTAAAATATCTATTCTGCATCAGCACAGAGAAGAACATTTCAGAAACTGGTGCTAAAAGCAATCTTAAAGATCAGCTATCAGTTTGGATCTGGTAGAAGCATCCTCAAATCAGGGTTGCCCTGGGGATGGATCACATTATTATAAGTCAAGAGATTAACCAGGTTTGGGTGACTCGGAGCCTTCCACCTCCTACATTCATGAAGTGTTCATGAGCAGGAGTGTCCCTGGAATGCTGAAGCAGGCAGGCATTTCTGCTGTCGTCATGCATTCTGACAGAAGCCACCTGTGTGTTCTGACAATAAAGCAGGTGTGCACCTCCAGATCAGGAGGGTCAAATGGGCTCAGGAGACCAGTAAGCCTCCTGGTGGAAAGCCTTCTGCATTATTAAACTTCTTGAACTTTGAATCCCTTTAAATACCCTCAGGAGCGATACAATTTATTAGAGAAAGATTCTTCCTTTCTTTAAAGCGTTGTTAATGATCTCAAGTACAAAGCAAGGGTCTAAAATGTTCCCCCAGCACCATGACACAAAAATAAACCACAGATATGTCTTTTCACTGAACACACTGTGACAAACGAGGAATCAATATAATAGTGGGCAAATAGGCCTAATAAATTTTTCAATGTTCTTTCATTGGCTGTATCTAGGAAATACTGTCTCAGTGCTAAAATGTATAGTCTTGTTTTTTCCTATCATCCTCATCCCCAAAACAGAATGGCCCTATTTCATTGTCTACCTCAATACAATGCTTTAAAAAATGTCCTTGGAATTTTAACTACAGTTGATTTATATGCAAAATGCTCTTATTTTCTATATTTTTGGGGTTCTTAATTTATATTTTTAAATTTTCCTTCAGAAGAAGGGAAGAAAACCTGCATTATTAAGATACTAGATAGTGATTACAGTGCAACAATAAAAACCTAGTACATTTTTAATAAATAGGTAATATCCCCCCTACCCTGTCACTTATATGCCTCTCAATCCCATGTCCCTTAATAAAAAATTATGAAATCTTTACAAATAAATATCATTCAAAACACATTAGTTCTCTCCACAGATATTTGGAATGGTTCCTATTTCATACTTTTAAGAGTTTGATTTACTTACAAAAGCTACAAATATTTTGTTAAAATGTAAGCAATTAAAGGAGATACAAAAGCATATAGAGAGAAGAAGAAAGATAAAAGGCAAGAAAATCTAATCAGTTTTCTATTAGGATGAAAGAGAGACATGTTAAATTCTGATCTTTTTCCAAGGCTAATGTCAATTCAAAGAAAAGCTGCCTTGTTTTGACAACAATTCTCAGGGAGAAGGTAAAATCAAGGGCTCCAGTGTTTTCCTATAAACAAGCACAAAATACCACACACTGCAAGCATTCTTTCTTTGTATCCAAACTCATAACTAATCTAAATTTTCCCTATGATTTTTTAACTTTTTATTCACATATTCTAAATGATTATACAAGCTCAGAGATAGTAGGCAATCCGTCCTTATATCTATTGCTCCTTGAATTATCCTCAAACATTTGGCAGGATTCTGTGCCTGGAGTGAGAATTCCATAAATAGTTTCTAGTGAGAAAGGATAACAGGAAGAAAATACCAAATGCTCCTACTGCGAAAAATTGATCTAACCATTACTGTGTGTGTGTGTGTGTGTGTGTGTGTGTGTGCGTGTGTGTGTGTGTTTGTATTTGGTAATATGTATATACAAACACACAAAGCTTTGAGATACATATATGATAGTTATATACATAAAATATATACATATGCTTACATATCACATATAGTATAAATTATATATAATATTGAATATGTTTATATTATCTCATATAATATCAGAAACCCATTACTTAATAAATTTTAAAACCAAATCTGAGGAGAGTGAATCACATATTAATAAACATATTAATATAAAAATTAATTTATAATTCTACTCTAAGGATCATTCAAGGGAGAACAACTTCATTAGTGGCCATGAAAAAATAAAAAATAATTTTGAATCTTTATACTAAATTAGATTCCTTAATTCATACATTTCCTCAATCACTTATTTTTATAAGATTCATGATCAGTTTTTCCATTCAAATTATGATGCTTTGATAAGAGATACCAAAATAATAATAAAAATGGTGAATTGATAATACTATCTATAATGGTATAAAAGTAAAAATTTCACAGAAGCTTATGTCCTATACAGAATCTATCTGGAATATGTCTATAAATTAAGGGTCATCTTTTTCTTTATCACTCATATTATGTCATTCAGGTTTTGATTATCAATACAAATTATATATCCTATGGAAAAAGATAATAAAATGGCTTATTAGCCCTAATTGGTTTGGCTCAGTGGATAGAGCATCAGCCTGTGGACTGAAGGGTTCCAGGTTTGATTCTAGCTGAGGGCACATGCCTGGGTTGCAGGCTCAATCCCCAGTAGGGAGCGTGAAGGAGGCAGCCAATCAATGATTGTCTCTCATCATTGATGTTTCTATCTTTCTTTCCTTCTTCCTTCCTCTCTGAATTCAATAAATAATACATACATATATATATATATATATATTTAAACCTTTTACTAAAGTTACCTTGTATTATTTTATATTTCTACTTTGTATATCACCAATTGTCCAGTCATGTTAAAAGAAGCTAAAACAATGGGAAGTCCTGATAATAGTGAAGAGTGTTAATGAATGTCAGGCTTGAATTTTACCGGCCAAATATGGCCTAAAACATTTTTATTTTTTAAAAAACTGCATTTGATACTTTGAACCTTGGGTTGAAATAAAATCTCTGTTGTTAATGAAAATATGAGCTATTAAGATATAACAGCTCACATTTTTTCTTTATATAATATATATTTATTTAGTTTGATCAAAGCTATAGTTGAAAAAAAAAAGATCTGCAATGTATGTGGTTGATCACATAACATTAAACAAAGATAAAGCCAGTTAAATTCTTCATTATTACTAAGAAACTAAATACATTACACTCTATGAAACAAGGTAACAGAAAATAAACCTCAGAAAATGATAATTTTTAAATGCTAAGTGTAACTGTGAGGAAAAAAGAGAGATTATCATTAAGGAGAAAAACTCTGAGAAGATCAAACACTACAAGCAATAATCTCCACCCCCAACATTACTTCCAATCTGCTCAATGATGGTAATCCCTCAAATAATCTATATGAGCTAATGCAATTCAGAAGGTGATCTTAATTTAAATGTCAACAAGAATTATTTTACTGCATTATAATAAAAGCTATATTATCAGGACTTACTTTTTTAAAAATTCATAATATTAGGGCATATAAAAATCTGAAATGAATTAGATTAACTCTATGTATTAATTCATCCCTTATAATATTTCGTTAAAAATAAGTATATAATATAAACTATGAGAAGTAGTTCTATTCCTTGCTCGTCTTTCCATTAATAAGAATTTTCAAAATTTTACTAATACTCAAGTCTGTACAACACATGAGAAGTCTTTATTCTCTATCAAATGTACAGTCTAGATAGACAGATAATGTGAATGTAAATGAAATCATGACAATACATAAATAAAAACTGGCCAGCATAGACATGGTGTTATCTATACAAAATCCTACACCAAGGATAGAGTATCTTTCCCTTCACTTCCTAAAACACATCTTCACACACCTAGAAAAAATAGCATTTTATAACTGCTTGTTTGTGAGGCCAGGGAATTGGTTTTGTTCATTTAGGATCCCAAGAGTATGCAATAATGGACAGATGGATATGAAGATGGGTGGGTGGGTGGATGGATGGATGGATGGATGGATGGATGGAACAGTACATATTAATATGTGTGTGTGTGTGTGTGTGTGTGTGTGTGTGTGTGTGTTTGTATGTGTGTATAAATTCTGAAGAGATTCATAGAAGAAGCTCATCTCTGCAAAATCAAATCCAACTGTGGGTTTGCACAAAGGAAGTGTTATTTGAATTAAATTTCCAAGTACAGGATGTTTATGTAAGTTAGCAGATGAGCACAGAACATTACCTCATTTAGTTTGGACACAATTTCAACCAAAATCTGAATTAATTTAATAAAGTTGGAGATAAGCTAAATGCTAATCTGTAAATAATCACATCATTTGAAAGCCTGTTTGACTGGAGATAAGTACTAGGATTCAGCGATTCTGAGGTACTGGCCTCTAGGTACTGGACAGGAGGGAGAAGCCCTAAAAAAGATGGAATATCAGTCCTGCCAATGCAGGACAAGCTCTCAAGATTGGCATTTCAAAAGTAGTGCCTGTAGTATGAGGAATGCCAAAACTAGAATAGGCTGGGAAGATTAAAAAGACAGTTGGAACACAAGTAGAATTTTGGAAATCATGACAAAAAAATAAACATAAATGCCAGTGTTCAGGGAAATCCCACTTAGAGCCTCTGTAAGAGACTAACATGCCCTGTTAGTAATAGATACAGAGTTCTTGCTTTATTCCTTCTGCAACAGTCCCAAACACTGTTATTTGTTGTTTATCTTGTAATATTTAATATAATTGATGATTTTCATTCTCACAGATGTATAGAAACCTAGGTGAAAAATATAAACTGTGGCTCAGTGGCTGAGTGTAGACCTGTAATCCAGGAGGTCACAGTTCGACTCCCTATAGGGGCATGTGCTAGGGTTTGCAGGCTGGATCCTCAGTGTGGGGCATGCAGGAGGCAGCCAATCAATGATTCCCTCTCATCACTGATGTTTCTCTCTTTCTCTCTCTCTCCCTTCCTCTCTGAAACCAATAAAAATATATATTTAAAAATATATAGAGATAGATGATACAACCATGATTATAGTTGAGAGATGATTATAAAATCCCTGCATGGAATATTATAACTACAATTTCCAGGAAAAAGAAAAGAAAAATGAGCAGTTTTCACACTGATTAGCCACTGCATCTCACTTCACAGCAGTATGGAGAAACGGATTTGAAAACATAGCATCAAGATTAGTGGGGCCTTTGAGCCAGAGGCTCAATTTGGGTCCCATCATTTTACCTGGCAACAGTGCGGAGTTAGCAGGCATGGGCTGTGCAGAAAGATTTGCATGTAAATTAAAACAGTTTGGGGCATTTTGCCTTGCCTCAGTAAGAGAGAAACATCTCTTTTCACTGGCACTACAAAAATAAAACGGAGGTTAACACAGAAGGAATCAGGGCAGAGTCCATTACTGGGAGAGCTAATTTGGCAGGTGCACAAACTCTTAGAGATCATGGGCCGTGCTCCAAGGGAGCACTAAAGGAGTTTGAAAAATGCAGGTGTGGAATGTATTAAAGGACAAAGCACAGACATAGCATAGCATTCTGAAATGATAGGAGAAAAACCACCAAATTAAGAATAATTATTTTGTTTTTAATATTTTTAAAGTGTTATATATTTTAAATTTATATCTCCTACTTTAAATAATAAAATATACTAGTATTCAAAACATTTAAATTTTTTAAATAACTGAAATAAAGGATCTCAAACATAATTATAATGCAGCATTATGTGCCTGATCATTAGTATGGATTTCTGAAAATTCATTCTAGTCCTGCACCTCCAGCCTAGAATTGTAGTGGCCTGGTCTTGAAATCATTAGACTTTAACAGATTATCTCAGTCATATAGCCCCTAAAGCCCAGTCGAAAACCTTTTGAGATTAAGGTTTTTAATTTCTACCCAGACTATATTAACTATTCTTTCTTTATTATTCATTTACTCATTTATTCAAAAAAACACATATTTAGTGCTTTATGATACTTATGGACAATGTGAAACAATACAAGGCAAAGAGAAATGTGATCAGTCATAGATTTGTGCTGTCAAGGAGGCCATTGTCTAACATAAGATAAAAATATGCAAAAATAAAGACTACAGAAGACAAACTTCAAAATATACACTTATAAAGTAGTATAGAAACAGTGCCTTGACAATTCAAGGGAGAGAGAGAGCATACCGAAAAAAAAAGTATTATTTAATATAAAACAAACTACAGTGATGGAGGTTTTTAACTTTTAGACCTTTTTTAAAGAGCAAAACTATCATCATTTCATTAGAAATTGGCAGAAATATTTTGCAAGTTAACACAAAAATGCATCTTTAAACTCCTAAAATTATACATATTTGTATCAGGAAGTATATATAAGATTACTGTTCCAGCCCAGCATGTTCTCCAGATTAGACCCTTCTCCTTACACTTTATATCGGCCAATATGAGCATAGTGAGAAGCAGAGAGCTCTGATTTTGAGATGTCACCATCTACCCACATCATGAATCCCCCCAAAACTGTATGTTTCTTTCCTAAAGACCTAATGTGCAAAGCAGTATCATAAAGCTATGAGGTTGCATGGGACAGCATGGTGTTCATCCTACTGGAAAAAAGATGTAAATGTTGATAAATGGTGTTTAAATATCAACAGACAAATTACATTGTGTTCACTTCTCTGGGCTCCAAAACCAGTGTGAGATAAAGTGATAAATAGGCAGTAAACTGTAGAGATTAAGAAGTCAGGCAACCACTTCTGCAATTCATCAGGTGAGTGGTTTTAGATTAATTATTTAAGCTATCTAAGTCTTAGTTTTCTCAATGGTAAAATGGGGTAATTATGTTTATCTTACAGCAACTTTGGGAGTTTTAAATCACCTTAACCCATAACATAGCATGGTAGCTAGCACACGGTAAATGCTCAATGAATGATAGTGATGATAATAAGAAGGGTGTTAGAGATGTGTCCAAGGCCTACTGACCAAGAGATGGAACAAATGCCCATGTGGCTCAGATAGCGATGCAGAAAAACCCCACTGCAGAAATCCTACATTAAATTAGGATCCAAGATAGCTCACTTGGACATTGTACCAGGGAATCAAGCTACAGTGTGATAACTGCTTATACCATTTCTCCTTATATAACACATTTTATCAAAAACTTGAATACTTAGAAACCAAAAGAGTGATTAGTAATAAAGTTTGCAAGATGGGAATCTAGGCAGAAGGAAATATTAAACTTAAAAATAATACCGAAGACACAGTTCCCTATTTTGACTATAAGTAAAACTACTAGCCTGCACAGAAAGCTCACGTTTGCTATAACTAAAACCATTGTTACCAATCCCCCAAATGTATCAAATAGCATATAGCCCAGCAAAATCCAAGGTTAGTCTGAAAACTCAGCTTATGTAACTTAAACAGAAAATATAGACATCAAGATAGGTAAGAATAAAGTTATTAGCAAGTTTATATATGTGTGTGTCTGTGTGTGTATTCATATGTATACATATGTATATACGTATGAACATTTCACACATATCTAAACATACATATGAAATAATGTATTTAAGAAAGCTAATTTTCCAGAAAACATACACACGCAGAAAATCTCACTTCTTTCCAAGACAGGGTAATATTCCAGACATAACAAAAAATAAAATAAAGAGGAAAAAAGCATTCACTAGTTTTACATGTTGTTTACACTTAGTTAAATATAATCTTCTCCAGAAATGAGCTTAAAAATATTTAGGCTCATTTGCAACCCTTCTGATTAGGAAGACCAGCCATGCCATCACTAAGGCAAACAGGGTGATATTTGGAGCCACGATAGTGGCCAGAGAGATGAAAAAAGCAGGTACATGTGAAAGACACATGGCAATTGATGTCATTACACTAACTGGCAAATAACAGGACATTCGGAACAAGGGACAGGAAGCAGTTCAACTTCAGGCAAAATCAACTTATCTTGGTAACAAAATAGGGACCACGGGGAAGAGGAAGAGGTTTGGACCTGGAGATGATGAACTGAGTTTGAGACAAATGTAGAGACAACTTACAGAAATGTTCAGCATACCTCATTCCATTGGGCCCTGATTTCATGCACTTAGCAGATGCTACATTTTTTATAAATTTAAGGTTTATGGCAACCTTGCATTGAGTAAAACTTTTGGCAACACTTTCTCACTGAAAGCTCAGATGCTGGTCAGCATTTCTTTAGCAAAAATGTATTTCTTAATTAAGGTATATAGTTTTCTGGCATAAAGCTACTATACACTTTCTCAACTATATTATACTGTAAACATAACTTTTATATATATTAAGAAACCAAAATATTTATGTGACTCCTTTATCTCAATATTTGCTTCATTGTGGTGGTCTGGAACCAAACCCACAACATCTGAGGTATGCCTCCATCACTTTGAAAAATACTGTAATGCCTGTTTCTTATTTTATATATGAACTAGAGGCCCGATGCCTGAAATTCGTGCAAGGGGCGTGGCCCTTGAAGCTGTGGCAGCTTGCCTTGGCCCTCGCAGCCTTGGCTTCTTCCAGAAGGTCATCCAGAAGGACGTCTGGAAGGACATCTAGAAGGTCGTCGAGCTGTCCAATATAATTAGCATATTATGTTTTATTATTATAGATAGCTAGAAATAAATTTAATTGTACTGAAAATTCATTGTTTAATAGATAAAAACAAAAGATAATAGGACTCTGAATTACAACATAAAATAGAGAAAAATGTCTTGATAGTGATAAAGCCTACATTTCAAAAAATGAATTCCTTCATGAAGCCTACTTCTCTCTTTTGTTTTAAAATATATTTTTACTAAAGGCCCAGTGCACGAAATACATGCAAGAGCAGGCCTTTCTTCCCCCAGTTGCCGGCACCAGCTTCCCTCTGGCACCAGGGACCTTGGGTTTCCTTGTGGCCACCGGCAGGCACCTGACACCTGGGTTGCTTCGTCCAGAAGGTCATCTGGAAGGATGTCCAGTCTAATTAGCATATTATGCTTTTATTGTTATAGATTGATTTCAGATAGGAAGAGAGAGGGATAGAATGAAAGAAACATCAATAGTCAGAGAATCATCGATCTGCTGCCTCCTACAGCACTGGAGATCAAGCCCACAGCTGACAGGGAATCAAACTGTGACCTCCTAATCCATTGGTCAATGCTCAACCACTGAGCAACAGAGGCTGGGCCCATCTCTCTCACTATATGCAGATCATTGAAAACAATACCTACAAAACCCTACAGCATCATCCTCACATAACCTATAGGTAGGATACTTGCTAGGTAATATTTGGCCTATAAAATGGAGGATTTCCCCTGTGATATATGGGACAGCATGAGCATTCTGCTCAAGAATAATCAGTAGTAATATTTATAGTTACTAAAAACTCTATTCAGAAAGAATACTTAACAAGCAAACAATCCTGTTTTGCAATTCTAGAAAGGAAAAATAACAGCCTTTTTATTACTTCCTCTCAAAAGTGGACTGTCATTTTCTCTTCCTCAGAACATTGTACTTAAGATAATCCTTGTTATCCAACAGAAGAGATGTGTAAGTGGCTTATAACCCAGTAGCCAAGATTTGGAAAGAACCCAGGTGCCCATGAGTAGATGAGTGGATAGAAAAGCTGTAGAACTTTTACATAGTGGAATACTAAGCAGCTGTAAAATAAATTTTAAAATAAGGAAATCTTGCCTTCTGCAACAGCTTGGATGGATCTGGAGAGTATTATGTTGAGTGAAATAAGCCAGTCAGAGAAAGACAAATGCCATATGATCTCACTTCTATGTGGAATATATGAACCAAATAAACAGACAAATAAAATAGAAACAGAGGCATGGATATGTGCAACAGTCTGACAGCTGTCAGAGGGGAGGGATGTTGCAGGTCTGGGTGAAAGAAGGTAAAGGGAGATGTGTGTGTGTGTGTGTGTGTGTATAAAACACAGACACAGACAACACTGTAATGATAGCCAGAGGGAAAGGTACTGGGGGTAGGTGGAAAAGGGCAAAGAGGTGGTAAATGGGATAGAAAGAGACTTTGCTTTAGCCCTAGCTGGGTAACTCAATTAGAACATCATCTTGATACAACAAGGTTGTGGGTTTGATCCTCAGTCAGGGCACATATAAGAATCAACCAGTGGAACAACAAAGTGATGTTTTATCTCTTTCCTTCCCTCCCCCTTGCTTTCTCTAAAAATTAATTTAAATTATAATTTTATAATTTTTTTATCACTGCTTTGAGCCATGGGCACCTGATGCAGTGTGCAGATGATGGTTTGTTGAGTTGTACACTTGAACCTGTATGGTTTTGTGAACCAATTTCACCCCAATAAATTCAATAAAAAAGAAATTGCTTATAACAAACTAATTAGAATAGGAACACATATGCATGTTCATATTTACACACATATATTGTACAAATATACATAGATATTTATGCAGTAAATGTAGTTTAAAATGAGAATTTTTACTTAATCACAAATCGGAGACTTAAAAAACATTCTTTTCCTTTAAAATCACAAGCTCAAAATGACATGTGAATAGAAAGAAGACCATTAATAATGAGTTATTTTATTCTCTGACTCGGTAAATTTTTTTATATGTAAAAGGTACATATCATCAGTGTTGAGATAGACACTGGAAAATTACTCCTTAGGCAAGTACCATTGATGTCAACACAGTAAGCAGTTTAGCAGAGTGAAAATATTTCCTAAGGGGAGTTCCTAAATAATGGGTCAGCTACTGCCTCTCATTATTAGAATAGCATGTAGTTATTTCTTAGCTCAGACTCTAGATGATATTGCTTTCTGGGGAGTAAGTTTTCACATCCCTGGATCTCTACAAGTTATGAAAAATTACCTCACCTGGAAAACAATGACCTAAAGGAGTGAGGGGAACCGTAAGTAATTATAAATAGTTCATTATGTCAACATTCACCGAAAGAAACTGTTCTCTCTCTGAAAGCTATGACAAGAAGATTCTACAGACACTGAAACAGAGCCTACTAACCATAGGTCTGGGAAGCGGAGTCTTATTAGATTTGAATCTCCTAATTCCTAGCTTAGTCAAGCACCTAGGGCTGCTGTTCACTTCCATTTTATGAAATAACATATTTGGGTCATCTTCATAAATAAGTTAACTAAGTGACTTATTGTCCAAAATGGAACAGTAAGCATAAACTGGGACTTCCCTGTTACATCCTATGCACAGGGAAGAGCATGGTTGCAGAACGCTCCTGATTCAGCATGTTAAAATGAATCAGATACAAATGGAGAAAGAGACAGAGAGAATGAATAGAGTATATCAAGGTCAGTCTAGAAAGAAAAAAGAACACAAAGAGCATAAGGTCACTTGATGGTCATATGAAGGAGAAGGGGCTGTTTACTGACTTAGTGACAAGAAGGAATTTACATGGATTGTATCTGAGCCTCAAGATGTTTAATGCCAACAGATAGCCTCTCCACACTACCCAAGCATGATACTAGTATGTACATATTATACATGGTATAGTATATCCACATGCATGTATTATATAAGTAACAAATATATAATACTTGACTAGAACTAATGTGTCCTCCAAATTTGCATTTTCCATACCCAATTTAAATGATTTTGAGATCATAATTGGCTACAAGATTGTACACATGTATGTTTATTTACATATTATGTGTATTTGTATGGGATTTCCTATCAATACACATATGAATATATCCGATACTAACTTAGATTTTCAAAATCATTTAAGTCAACCTGGGGAAAATCTACTATAATGTATTCAGATATGGTTACCTGTTAAATTCTACTTACTGATATATCATATTTTCCTGATATTAAGATATAATCTAACCTAAGAATCACTTTCAGTTGTAGGGGAAAAAATACATGTTAAACATCCACATTGATTATAAGTGCTATGCCAGTTTTAGAAATATAATAACACAACTTGACATGGAAAAAGTATAGCCAGAGAGTTGGGTGCTTTAAAAGAAGATATATCCAAAAATAAGAAACTCTCTGAAGAAATTATGTGAAACATTTTATTAAATAACAAGAACTAATAGCTTAAATGATATGGTTCAAATTAAAACTTGCACTCTGGGTACTAGTAGCCTCTAGATATTAAATCGAGCAGTAAATTGTGTGTGTGAGCACACACACACAGAATAAACATATTATGGTTTGTGATTTGTCCTAATCCTTACCAGAGGGATCACAAATTACTCACATTAGAGTTATTTCTAAGTAAGCCAGGAATGATGTAGTATATATGACCCATAAGTTTTCATGGCAAATAAGAACAAATATATAAAATCCTAGAGATATATGGTTCATAACACATTACAGAGCATCAATTTCTCAGAGGCTAATGTAAAACTCATGTACCCAATAACAGTTCTATATTCATTCTCTCCTATAACTCATATCTTTTCATGCTACACAATTACTTTTGCATATTACCATATTGTAGTCACATGAGCTATTTCATCTGTAAAACCTGAGATTCTTACGTTAAATGAGCACCTTTGGAAGCATCTTATTATTTTCTTTATGAACTTTCAATCACCTTGATTATTTTTTTAAAGTGTACAATGTCTTTTATTCACATATCAGATAACTGCATGTTTCAAATTTAAAAATCCACATAAAAATAAAGTTACTCAGGAATTTAATTTGATGAATTGAATTATATTTCTGTCTCCAAGGACTAAACCCTGAACACCTTATACATTGAAATGTTCATATTAAAAATAAACAATAATTTTAAAAGAAGTGAATACTAATATTTAAGAGAAAACAGAAATATTTGCAAAATTAATTTTATTGAAAAAAATAAGTATGGGTAAAAGAGTAGGAATGGAATAAGAAGAGCAAAGAGGGTTCTTATACATGGAGAAAAGAATCAATCAAAGAATAAAACCTATACATTATATTTTACTTAGTTTTGTGCTCTAATTTCAGCAGAACTCAGAAAGGAATGTAGTCTGAAGTGTTCAAACAGAAATATACTCACGAATCAAGAGCAGCAGAAGATTTTATCCAAGGCATTTAGACATCATGATTTAGTAATTAGTATAGTAAACAAGATCAGACTGAGGGAAAAATCTACTATAATGTATTCAAATATGGTTACCTGTTAAATTCTACTTACTGCTACATCATATTTTCTTGATATTAAGATGTAATCTAAGAATCACTTTCAATCGCAAATCTGCCTACTTTCAATTAGCAAGGGAATCCTTCCCTGATATATACCACTGGTTCCTTCAAACTAGCATCATCCTTTCATGCTTTTTAGACCTTCATATGAGTCATAGATTTTTTTCCTGGGAGTTCTCTAAACCTATATTTTAGATATATGGACCAAACCACAGATATTAATGTTTCAAAGAATTCTCATGGTGAAATAAATTTTAAGAAGTTATTAACATAGATAATAACAGTGCAATGAAGACCTGAGAGGGTGTAGGACAGAGGGGGATAATAGGGAGAGCAAAGGAGATCTCTGTAATACCTCCAACCATAAAGATAAAGAAAAGAAAACGAAGTTATTGAGTAAGAAGAGCCAGAATGACTTGCATAGACAATTTCTCAAGCTGTGGTTTTCAAGTGTGCTTGTAGATTAACAGCACCAACATTATAGGGGAATTTGTAGAAATGCAATTCCAGATTCTACCTCTGACCAACTGGGTCAGAAACTCAGGAGATAGAGATGGAGCTGGCTTTCCACACATAACCAAGTAATAGTTTTCCTAGTTCTGACTAAAGCCACACTTTTACCACAGTGAAGAAAAGCATTTTTCTGACTCTTCCAATGAAGATTTTAGCATTTTCAGAAACATGTAGGTTACTATTTGTCTGGAGGTTCTAGATAAGAAGTAGACAGCTTCATTCCAGACTTTAAAACTGTCACACTGTGTTTACAATTATAAGAACCAGGGCCATTGGTGGGGTAGCATGGGGACACCTGAGTCACATAATCATAGAGATGAGTCAGGTGAGCACTTTCACAGTCTTTAAGTCTTGCCCCCAAAGTTGTCTTTTTATAACTGACTTTTCTCGTGTCATTTTTCCCCCCCAGATTCCTTTATCAATGAATGTGTCAACCTTTCTGGCCTACGACCAGCCCACAATAAGTTACTGTGGGGTGCATCATGAACTTCTCTCCCATAAGTCTTTTGAAACGACTGCACAGGATGATACAATGGAAACGCACCTAGAGACTGAGCTGGACCTGAGCACAATCACAGCAGCCGGCCGCATCAGTGATCACAAACAGCATCTGGCTTAACTGAGCTACATGGCAGCCAAGGGCTGCCACCAAACTGTAACCTCAAGGACAAAATGAGGAAGATTTGTTCCGTGTGGACTCTAAAAATAAAACAAAAATCCCCTGTTAAACAAAATCCAAGATTGATTCATGAAATAAAGAAGACATTAATTGTTTCAAGTCTATACTTTGTAATTAGCTAAGTTGTGCAGTATTTTTTT
This sequence comes from Lasiurus cinereus, assembly GCA_011751065.1. NCBI lineage: Eukaryota > Metazoa > Chordata > Mammalia > Chiroptera > Vespertilionidae > Lasiurus > Lasiurus cinereus. Next base: position 17,380,938 of record JAAGEH010000426.1, read on the forward strand.
TTACTTAAACAGAGTATTTCCCTGAAAAACAAATCTTTGTCCTCCAAAACTCATCCTTCCTATCTGTAAAAACTGTACAGAGCTAATGTATTTTTCATATTGTAAAATTTCAATTATACAAACAACTGGTATGTACAGTACCATAATTTAATTACAGTTTACTTTACAAACTTTACACATTTCTGTTTCTAAAATTTTAAATTAACAAAAATTATTTGCTGTGTTATTAAGAGTTACTCCTTTTTGTAGGGACTGTTTTGTTACTGCTTTTGTGCCCAAAAACCTTGACTAAAATTCTGTGCTGTGAGAAACATGCACGATTTTTTTCATGCTTACTGCGTAGAATTTTACCTATTTGTTCCAGAAATAATACATTAACCAAAAAAGGGTTTAATTGTTGAGACTTGTTAAGAAGTTCTTCAATTACATAGCCAGGTTTTTCTTATAAATGGAGAAAAAAAATCAAAGATTTTTTTTAACACTTCACAGACTTAACTGTTGCCTTGAATTACAGCCTAGTTTCTAAGCAGTGAGCTGTAGTGATAAGGAGGGATATTTTACCAACATATTTCTGAATGAATGACTCATTATTTCATTCTTTTGAGTAACCCATTATTAAGGGTGGAGGGGGAAGCATGGACAAAACATGGCTGGAAACAAAGGCCGTAACCACAGCAACAGTCTGTGATACATTAAAAAGGTGCAGCTGTCAGTGACAAACAAAAACTTGTTATGAATCTTATTTTCAGGCCAAGGTGGACAAATGTACAGTAGCGATTTTTCTCCTATTTAACCCAAAGTGGTTTACTTAAAAATAATTATTAGTCACAGCAAAATGTGGCTGGTTTTTAAGGCAACTTCTCATTTAGAAATGTGAGGCTATATTTTTGGGAACATTTCAAAGAAAATATATGAATTTTTAATCTTTGTGTGCCACATCAGTTCTCTTCTGGGGAAGGAGCCTAAACATCCACAGCTTCATTCAATATAGATGTGAGCCTTGGTGGAGAACTCGACCATGCAAGTTGACTATACACATCCCAATATGTTTATATTACCATCATAATAAGATTCACCTCCAGATTATCTGAAAAATAACCCAGAGTAATTTGAAACCACCCCAGATCATATGTTGATTATAAAATTGTATTATATAGTTAATTCAAATCAAATTGTGAATACCTGACCTTTTAGATGCTGAAATAATCAACTTGTTTCTGGTATTTGCTTGACACAGGTTACTGTTTGAAAATATTTCTATTTTATCTGTGGTATTCACATTCTTTTGTGTGTTTTTTAAATATAAAACTATAAGTTTCCATTGTTATTACACTAGGAGAAGTGCTTTTTTATGTTGTCATTTTATAATTATGACATCAAAAATAGGTTGAAAATATGGAAATCTTACACGGGGTCAAACAATCAAAAACAATGAAGAAAACAATTTGTGAAACACAATGTCAAAGGTTTAATGTTTTATTTCTTCCAAAGAAATCATATCTACAAAAGTCTAGTTTTATCATGACAAATTTAAGAGCAACTTCCAGAAGAACCAACTTTAAAAAATATATAGAGCAAATTTTTGTTAAAAACATACAGTCATAAAGAAGAAAATAAAATGTTGAAAGAGACAAACTCTTACTAATTTAAATTAAATTTAATGTTACATTGCTTGTATCATCTATTTAACATCACATATTTTATAGCACATTTTGCATAAATTATTTGCTATTCAAAATTTTTTTGTCATTTTAAAGTCAAATTTTAATCTTCGGTTTTTCTAATTTTTAGTTTCCTTGCAGAGTATTCTTAATTCTCTAAATTCAAAAGATTGCTTTGCACAGTTAGAAAATTTACATAGAGTTAATTATAAATATATAATTTGTGTGTCTAAAGTCAAATGCCAAATTTTATTTACAATGTAAATCAAAATGTCATTTGTAATTTTCCTCATTAGAAGTTGGCCTTGCAAATATTCAAATATCATTTAATTTCCAGACATTTTCAAGTTGATAAATAACTTTAAAAAATTTTAGGTTCCAGGTAGCCTCACAGATATATGCCATTTATTTTTTGAAGCAAACCACTTTCTTTCAACAGTTTAAGTTCATCTAAAGTGAACAACTTGAATAGAAGCAGTCACGTTGGAGCCCTAGCTCTGTGCATCTGAGGACTTACTACAGTAAGAATCAACTAAACTGAGAATTTTTAAATTTCTCATATTTGAAATTAAAATATCTTTAACAATGAGAAGAAGAGAAGGAAGAGAAGGAGGAGGAGGAGGAAGGGCGAGGAGGAGGAGGAGGAGGTGGAGGAGGAGGAGGAGGAAGAGGAGGAGAAGGAGGAGGAGGAGGAGGAGGAGGAGGAGGAGGAGGAGGAGGAGGAGAAGGAGGAGGAGGAGGAAGAGGAAGCTGCAACAGCAGCTGGGTTATTTGTCTGCTTCATTTTTATACTGCCATGTCCAGGGGTAGAGGTGGTGGAAGTAAAAACCTGCTAGAGGAGATTTTGTCTGGAAATATGATCATATATTTACAATTTATATATTTGTTTCTGAAATCCTTATTTCTAATCTATCTTTTTCACATTCAATAATCTTCCTAACCACCCTGTTCCCATGTCTCCCATCCTGTGTATGCTCACCTGTTTAAATCACTGAAATGTTTATATAGTTGGAGTTGAAAAATGCAGAATTTGACACTACATGGTTATAGTATCAGCAATAGCTGTGGCAAATAATAAAGTTATGCAGTGTTTTGAGGTTTACAAACACATTTCACATAAAGCTTCTCATTTTGTCTTCATAACCACCCTATGAAGATACATTAATTAATCTCAAAGAAGTTGAGACTCATCCAAGACTCATGGCTAGTAAATGGTAGAATTGAATCATTCTCAAAATTCAGAGCCTGTTAGTTTCTCCACTATACTAACATAAGCCTGCTCAGAGCCAGAGATATTAAGCAGAATGAAAAAAAATTAACATTTTAACATGTTCAGTAATCTCTGATCTAATGAAGTTCCTCTATCTGTATAACACACTGGACTAAATGAAATTTTTCTGTGTGCTAATCTGGGCTCCCACATTCCCAGTAAAACTCTTTGTTCAAAAAGTATAGCAAGTCATAGATTTCTTAACATACCATATCATGTATAAGAATGCAGCTCAGTTACTTACAGGAAGTGGATGTTTATTGGCCCCAAGGTACAGACATAAAATCGAGAAGCACAAGAAAAGAAACCAAAGACCATCCAAATTGAGATTGCTTGGGTAGTTATAAAACAGATCCACAGTGAGAAATTTTACACATGTTCAACTGAACACATATTCAATTCAGAGCTAATTTGAAAGACCTTCATAACTTTTTTGTTTATTTGTTTCAGCAAGAGTTCTTCTTGAAACATAAACGCTTATACTTGTTTCAACAGAGAACAATTTTTTCTATTTGCTTTTAATAAAAAATGAACTGCAATTTATCCAAATGGATGTACAATGCTAAACATGCTCATAGGCAAATAATATTTTACTAATCAGCTCATTTTTTATCAAGTCTCTATTCCTACTCCTTTCTGAATGTTCTAGAAAGTCATAAAACCATATGGATTTTAATATAAATTATATTTTTAAAGAAAAGAAAGTTTGTTCAAATTTAACATTTAAGACAAATGACATAATCCTGATTTTATCAGTCTGGCTTACCAAACTGCTAAGAAATAGCAAAACCTTTCTGCAAAAATATTTTCTAAAATAAAACCACAATATATGAGAGTAAGACATATATTGGTTTTTTTGTCTGCTCCTGAATAAAAAGCCGATATCTCAAACTAAATATTCAAAATAAGTAAGGAAATTGAAAGCATAATAATAGGTGCTGGTGTGAACTATCTGGAAGCTGGAATGAAAAGAAAATCAGATGTGCTGAGTAGATGGCAGCACATCAAGGGAGAGGAAATGGACTGGTGGATACTTGGTTTTAGGAAAGATGGAGGTGAAAATCTCTAGAATGGTACATCTGATCACTGGCATAGCTCTTAAAGGTTTACCACTCTGAGTAATAAATAGTGTAACAATATGGTAATCCAAAATAGTGGCAGTTCTGATGGGTTGGTTATGCAGTAAGCACTCAAATGAGTTGGTCTGGCAGCAAGAAAGACCTTACCTTCTCAACTCACCACAGCTGTTTCTAACAAGAGCAGGGGTCCCAGATCAATGTTTTCAAAATTGTGACATACCCACTAAGGCAGACTGACAATAGGCAATTGTGCTTCATTTCACAATTGTAATAGGAAAAACATTTTTTAAACTAAAAAGTAAGAAATACCAGAGTGGTGATTGGTTATTTTTAGAGGTCTCTCATGGCTTGCATTATTATTTTATTGTGAGAGGAGACTGCTTATATTTAATATTTTTAAATTTGAGGGTAAATTTTGTGCTTTTAAAAATGCAGTTGATTATTTACCTTTCTATTAAAGATGGTGATCTTAAAGAAAGAGTGCCTTGGCCATCTAGGACTTAAAGAACTCGAGTTCTTTCCTCCTTTCTCCCAAACATTTATAAATTTAATTTTATATGACATGTGTCTTACTGAAAAACAAAGTCAAAATTTGTTTTGTATAAATCAAATAATATTTAAAATGTATCAAAGAACCTTGTGATAGAGGATTCTTAGTAAATACTTTTTGTTTTCTAATCTAAAGCAACATGCACTAATTTATCTTTTGTAACTTGATTTCCATCTATCTTGTGTTACACAAAAAACTGCATGACTTTGAAGGGTTTATGATGCTGTCTTTGCCCAGACTACAGAAAATGAAGGACTGATTCTAGGTTTTGAGCTGGTATATAGACACTAGAGAGTGATCATTTTCAGTCAGTTTCACTTATCAAGGTTACCTGGATTCGTGAAAAAATAGTATCGAGATGAGTGCATAAAGGTGAGCATTTTTTTTCCCTATCCATTGGTTTAAACTTTTACCACTTATCATCTTCTACAAGATCAAAATGACCCCAAGTCCCTTGGATCCAGACTATATTTACTGAATCAGAATCTGTAAATTTAATCTCTGTGCATATTAAGCTTTGTAAAATATTATTCAAATGAGTTTACTTTTACCAAGTTATCTGTTTTTTACTCTAGTCTAAAATTATTAAGTCCTGTGCTCTCTTGAGTCAATGTGAATCTGATATTCTAAGCCTGACTGGAGGAATACACACAAAGGACAACTATACATTCACGGTTCAGGCTGTTTCCCAACAGACTGTGTTGTTCATATAGATTCTGCTCTCCATTAGCTCTTTTAACAAGAATATCTGAAAAGAGTCTTAAGTCATCTGGCTTATTAACTCCACTAACTTATTTGCTCCTACAGATAATAATATAACAGCTGAAAAGCTGGAGGTGGGGAGAGAGGATGTATCACGCCACTGTGCTGTCCTCATCTCATTCTCAAACCATTTTAAGGAATAGGTCTAACCACCCATTTTAAAAAAGAGGAAAATAAGGATCATGATAACTGAATGACTCACCAAGGTTCATATAGCAGAGTTGACAATTCTAATCTAGTTCATCAGACTCTAAGAATGTGCTCCAACCACCCACTAGTACATTTTCAAATGTGAAAAAGACCGTAATCAATAAAATTAGGTTCATATATTTTAATAAATGGTGTAGAGACTTCATAAAAAGAATATACCTCACTATTCTTAAACAGAAAAGTTGCATAAAGTATTTCACACTGTTGAAATTTCTTTCAATATCCAAGTCAGCAGCAACCTGATGGAAAGAAATATTCATTACTTTCTTGAACTTTTATATACTGTCTTAAAAAGAGTGGACATATGAAAAATAACCCTTAAAAACATAAATACTCCCAAATATTCATATTGTATTTTTATTTCCTATTTCCCTAATATATTATGAAACTATTTTAAAATATAAGTAGGTATCTACAATATAATTTTCAACTCATCTTAAAAAATGGAGGGAAAGTTGTCAATAGAAGCAAAAACTATATAGATGAATAGTCAATAAGGTAACCAAAAGTAAAGAACAATGTAAAGAAAACCGCCAATAATTTATAGTTATAATGTGTGTGTTTTTCTTTTTACTGAATTTATTGGGTTTATTATAGTCCAAGTGTCCATCAGTAGGTGAGTGAATAAAAAAACTGTGGTACATTTACACAATGGAATATTACCAGGCTGTATAAAAGGAGGAAATTTTACTTTTTGCAACAGCATGGGTAGATCTGGAGAACATTATACTAAGGGAAATAATCCAGGAAGAGAAGACAAATTACCATATGATTTCACTCATATGTGGAATTTAATGTACATTCAAAAATGTTTACTCACAATGACATAGCTTGGATTGCAGAATATTTCCCAGGAATGACTATCTGTGGGACTATTTTTATAGGAGCATTATTACTTACATAAATGATCTGTGATCTGGGAGCACACTACATAGAGGAAGGAAGATAACTTTTTTAACAGTATAAACTTTGCTTGTCCTATTACTCAGAACATAATATATATAGTTTAAGTTAAATAGATATAATTTCCTTATTTAGACAATGCAAATGTTTTCATCATTATGTCAAGGTGACCAAATAAAAATTTTTAAGTTTGTTTTTAAACTCATCTTGAAATAAATCTTCCTCACTCTCAGCTATTATCAAATTGATTCCATTAATGTCTCTAGGAGCTTTTTATTAAACCACTAGAGGCCTGATGCATGAAGATTTGTGCAAAATAGGCCTTCCTTCCCCTGACTACTAACATTGCCTTTGCTCCAGCCCAGAGCTGCCTTTCCACCTTCCCACGCAGCTCAGAGGCCTGGAGTGGCTGGGTTGATGCGGAACGCCCCCAGCCGCTGGGCACCTGTGCATGCAAATTAACCCACCATTTTTGTTGAGTTAATTTGCATACTCACTCCTGACTGGCTGGTGGGCATTGTAAAGGTACAGTCAATTTGCATCTTTCTCTTTTATTAGTGTAGATTGTGCAACCAGCTCTTCTATTTCTCCAAGAATTTGCACAAGCCCAGGAAACTGTAATTAGGAAATTACATTACCATGTTGCTCCATTACACTATCCAAAAGGTAGCATCTACTTAAAACACCCTTGTCTTTTATGATACATGTGTGATCCAACAGCTAGTAAAATACTCCGTAGGTCTCATTTCTACTAAAAACTACCACTATTGTGATCAAACTATGTTATAACCTTAGAGCAATTTATAAATCTGGCAAAGAAAGCACTCTAGCATCCTGAATCAATATCAATACATCTGTTTATTCAGGCACTACCACCTATATAGAAATATCTGAAATGCCTAATTTATCTGAAATATCTAGAGTAATTTTGATTTTGGACAACAGAAATGCTCCTGGGTTGAAAATGTGGTGACAGACAAAGAAGAAAAGAAAAAATAACATGCCAAGAGGTAAGTGAATGAAATGTAATATAGTCTCGATAATCTGCAAGTAATTTTTAAAACTGAGAGTAGGAATTAAAATTTATAGTAACATTTATGCTATCAAATGTCATCAGGAAAAGCCAATATGGACATTAGAAACCTAAAAGCGAACAGATATTTGTGATGGTGATATATATTAAAGAGATAGAATTAATTTCTCCAAAAGAGAATATATATATCAAGAATAAAAGTTAGTTCAAGAACTGCCACAATTAGTTATCCAGAGAGAAACTGAAAAATCAGAGTAAAAGATCCAAACTAAATACCAAATGCTCTTTTAAAGATTAATTTGGACATAGCCCAAAAGTAAAAACCCCAAATTTTTGCTTCAACTATATGAGTGATTGCATAAATTCATATATACCTTGTCAAAACTCTAATCTTGACAAATGAATTGTATTTAAATATACTCCATCTGTTCTATTTTACATCAAATATATATTTGCACTTAATTATAGATATATAAGTATAATGCCCTAAGCAATCTGATGAAAATGTGGTTAAAGATTAGACCAACCCTATCATTTTGCTTTCCTACACAGCAATTACAGCGTTAGCATGTCCACCACAGTGGGGAGCTGTGAAAAAGCTTCCAAAGTCCTCTCTAGCATTGCCTGACTTAGAAACTTTTAAAGTTCATTATCTATGGGTCTAATCTCATATTCACTTACTAGAGGCCCGATGCATGAAATTTATGCTAGAGTAGGCCTTCCTTCCCCCAGTTGCTGGCTCCGGCTTCCTTCTGGCACCCGGGACCCAGGTTTCCCTCGCAGCCCTGGCTTCGTCCAGAAGGTCATCCAGAAGGACGTCTAGTCTAATGAGCACATTTTGCTTTTATTATTATAGATAACCTAAGGAAATTACTGCTTTGAGATAAGAGCCTAGAAGCCCAACCCAGCTACAGCCTGACTATACTTATGAGCTATCTAGGAAAAGATACTGAAAATCTCTGAACTCTATGCCATCTGAAGAAAAACTCGAGATCTTTGTATGTAGACACTTCTCCACCTTTAAAATTGATGGAATCTTAAGTTCAGTTTAAGGACATATTCAAAAGTGCTTGCCAGTTTCCTCTTTAATAAACTTCAAACTTGAGTTTCTTGAATCATTGATGGCTATGTCAAAATGAACCTTGTCATACTTAATAATTTTATGCAAGAATAACACAAGGCTGGAGTAGAAGCCCTTATTAGTTTTCCTTGCCTTTGATTCTTGTTATGAGATAAAAATATGCGAGTCCAATATGACCCCTAGGTACAACTATAAAAGGATTGGGAGAAGAATGTTCTAATAGATAAACACTGTATAATATAACTGAAATGTAATTTTGAATTACTTCTTTTTAACTTCGTAATTTGATATAGTTTTCAGATAAGTTAAGTACATGCCTTCCTACTACTGAGAATTTAAATATCCTCTAAAATGATATGATTTTATTGTCATATACTTTCTCTCTGAGGATGAATCTCAATTGATTGTGCTCTATAATTGTCATAAGAAAGAATTTCTACTTATCTTGAGAAAATACTAATTACTTTAAGACAAAATGATAACTAACATCTAAGGAATGCTTACTTTCTAAGCATTTTCTATTTATTAATTCACTTAATCCTCATTAATGTGGTTAATGGGATTAATAAAAACCCTAGAAAGTTAAGTACTACTGCTAACCCCTTAAAATGGAAAATGATACCCATAGTGATTATATAACAAAGAGCTACTAAATTGTGAAGAAAGAATTCAATTCCAAATGATAGATATAATGACAAAGTGACTCCTACTTACTAACTGCACATTTCAGGTTCACTTCATAAGCCCAACCCTTATATTTAAATCTAGTCACTTACGGCTATGATTAAAGACATTTTATCAATGGATGTGCTTATTACATACCAAATATATGTCTAGTGAAAAGTAAATATCTTTGTGATATATAAAAGTGTATGTGATATAGTCATTGTTCTTAAGGGGCTGACAGTCTAAACAAAAAGAAAAGATATCCAGGGAGAGAGATCAATCAAAAGACTTGTATGCATGCATATAAGTCTAACCAATGGACACAGACACCAGGGGTTGAGGGCATGAGTGGAGGGGTTGGGGAGATATTACGTATGTAATATGTTAATCAATAAAGAATTAAAAAAAAAGAAAAGATATCCACATAAAGCAATCAGAATAACAATGGGCAAAAATGAAAACTGAGATAGAACTTAAGAGTAGCAATACTTAGGCCTGACCAGGTAGCTCAGCTGGGTAGAGCATAGTCCCAATATGCCAAGGTTGTGAGTTTGGGGGTTCAGTCTCCATCAGGGCCTATATTAGAGTCAACCAATAAATGCATAAATAAATGGAACAAAAAATCAATATCACTCTCTCAAATTAATAAATTTTTTAATCCAGAAAAAATACTTTTGAAAGATTAAAAAAAGACTAGCAACATTCAGAGAAGCAATATTTTTTATTTAAGGACATCTATTATTCCTATACAGTGGTACCTCGAGATACAAGTGCCCTAACATATGAGATTTTTGAGATACGAGCCGTTGAGCGAGCTATTTTTGCTTTGAAATACGAGCAACATTTGAGATAGGAGTAATTGCGCGGATCGGCCGGCTGCACATGACCCACCAGTTTACCGCGACTCGAGCGTCTCATAGTTTCCCACGCCTCAAGGTTACGCAACGAATTAAATTCGTATCTCGAGGAACCACTGTAGTATTATTAGATTAATTTTTGCCTGGCAAGGAAAAACCAACCTCAGTTTTTGTCCTGATTACCTAAAAGTTCAGAGCCAAATTTTACCCTGGCCACACTTTTCATCTTTCTATATGGACACCAATATTCCTCCACCTTTTTTTTTCTTTATATTCCTATTTATTCATTGTTTGATCTTTCTTTGGTGATGGTAGTATGGATCATATTAATCCTCTGTAAAAAATGTTACTAGTATGTTGGATTCTCAAGGTTGCCAGTCACATAATTCATACCTGTCCTGAAAGCTCTACTCCGCACTCCTAACTGGAGTTTGGAGGCATTGTAGGTGTCTATGGTTAGAGCTCTTCTAGAAACCTGGGATTTTAATAGTTTCAGAGTCAGCATATTGTTCAGATAGGTAACTACTTAGTTTCTTTCCATCTATAATGTTAAAGAAGAATTTTTTTTAAATTTCCCCTTCCACAATCTTATAAATTTAATCCTCAAATTAAAAGCATTCAATTTAGCTATTTGTAATAAATACAGAACATCTGCAAATGCATTAATAGTAAATAATAAATTAATAAAGTAATTAATTAATTCAATGAATTGTCAGAAGTTCTTTTTGTTGTGTTTTGTTTTTTTTTTAACATGTCCGATGCAATTACAATCTGTGTGTGTCAAAAAGCCTGTATAACAGTTCCGACCTCAGGGATGTGTGAAAAAAGGTGGAAAAGGTGTTATTTGCCTGTACAGTTTAAATTTTCATCAATTACTGGTTATGACATTTGATGATAAGCTGAATGGAAATTAGGTTATACATAGTCTTTTTATTTTATTCTACTACTATGAAATGATTCTTTTAAAAACTGAAAAATTATCAGTCAGGTGGCTAGTTCATCTGATATGGCAATTAGCACAATTGCTCTGGTAGCTGTTTAGTATCATTAACTCTTCACTTCTTTAAATACGTTATGTTTTCCTTAACTAACACCTCTCATTATAAGAATACCATGATTCTCTAAGGATTCCATTTCCTTGTTTGGTACTTAAGGCAATTTCTTATTAAATCCTCAACAATGTACCTTGCATTATGCTGAGCCAAAACAGTGAAAGTGAATTCATTAACTAGTTCAAGGCATAATTTCTTCATCTTTCCATTTAGGAAAATGAATATATTTTAATTTTAGAACTTCAGAACATACCGATATAAACATGTAAAGATCTCATCATCCACAATGCTATTTTAATGAATTCCAAGGAAATTGTGTCTTAATGTTTTTCTCCTAAAATATTCTCGTAGATTATGAAGAGTATATGGTGTGGCAGAGCCATCCATGAGAATCCCCAATATATGGAATTATTTTTCACAAATAAAATTTTATTTAAGATAATGTGGCCTGTATTGTATTGTAGAAAATGAGTGGGTAAAACTGAATTCATCAGGCTGCATCTATTTCTGTTATATTAAATACCTAAGACATACTTAATGTGAATGCTTCAAAAGTTACCTTTTAAATGTTACATATGTATGGTCCCTGATTTCTTAGTGACTATCCTATCTAATAAAAGAGTAATATGCAAATTGAACATCACTCCAACACATAAGATGGCTCCACCCATGTGGTCAAAGATGGATGCCCCATGTGGACACAAGATGGCCACCACAAGATGGCCAGCAGGGGAGGGCAGTTGGAAGGGACCAGACCTGCAAGGAAGGACACTTGTGGGAGGGACCAGGCCTGCAAGAGAGGGCAGTTGGGGGCAATCAAGCCTGCAGGAGAGGGAAGTTAGGGGTGACTAGGCTGGCAGGGGAGGGCAATTAGGGGCCAACAGGCTGGCAGGGGAGCAGTTAAACATCAATCAGGCTGGCAGGGGAGTGGTTAGGGGGGTGATCAGGTTAGTAGGCAGAAGCGGTTAGGGGCAATGAGGAAGGTAAGCAGGTGAGCAGTTGGTAACCAGCAGTCCTGGATTGTGAAAGAGATGTCTACTGGATCGGGCCTAATCGGGCAGTTGGACATCCCTTAAGGGGTTCCAGATTAAAGAGGATGCAAACTGGGCTGAGGGACATCCCTCCCCCCCAATCCAGTGCACAAATTTTGTGCCGCGGGCCTCTAGTAAATAATAACAGCCTTTTGGGTTCTGAAGTTTCATGACTTCCTTAATTCCTAACAGGAGACAGCAAAATCTAATCTGAGAAACTCCCTTTGGATTACAAAGAACATTAACATGCTTTTCCTATCGTGGGGTCTGAGATTGTTAGGGTGAGTGTGAAATACTGACATTTACATTCCTGAACTCATAGGAGCAGGATAGAATGATGACAGAAACTAATTGGACAATCTTCAGAAAGCCTTTGGGAAATATTAGATCTCCATCTGCTGGTTGGAAATTTCAGGTTCACAGGGTATAAAGCTAGCTAACACGCAGACTCTGTGAACACACCTTTCTTTTTCAGGTTTGTACCCCATCTACTTTCAAAAAGACATCACAATTTATGGATGAAATCATCTGCATAATTAAACATTTTAAGCTAGTGGTCACTAGGAGACAAGCTGCATTTTATTATTTCTGTTGAATTTCCCATTGCACATTAAATTTGCTATAAATTCATTCCCTCAAAAAATCTTGCCTCAAAAACATTTACAAAACATAGAAAGGACAACAAATAAGAAAAGCAGAAATGGGCTAAAAATTGAATAAAGTGTAATAGTAAACTTATAATAATTTAATTCTAAATAATACTTGATATAAATAATTTATCATTCCTTTGAATTATTTGAAGTAAAAGTATATTAAATTTCTCCATTTCATTAGGACAAATCATACGTGGTTTTGGTTGAAAATTAGTCAATAAACAATTAGTTTCATGGCCCTCAATAAGCCACAGAGAGATTAATATATTATTCTGCTTATTTTACTTTCCTTCTCTATCTATGTCTTCCTCTTTCTTTTTCTCTCTCATTTGAGTGATACATGATATACAAACATGTGCTGACACTGCAGACATAGGAAGGAAGTATGACAAGACTGAAAGGAAAAAGCCTACATTAATTTTTCTTGAAATGTGAACTTTCCAGTGACACGATATCATACAGCTCTATTAGTTCACCAAAAGGTATAAAGTTCAACTCAGAATCAGTCCTGACAACTCAAACTTAGGTTCCGAAGTCTTTTTTACAATAAACTGAACATTTTAGAGCTTGAAATTATTCAGATGAGGCTCAAAGCTTCTCTTTGAAAAAGATCCTTTGAGATGTTTCATAAAAGCAGTTCTTTGATTGTGGCTGGACAGTAGGATTTCCACAAAATCCTTGAGTAGTCAAAGATTTGGCTTTACGTGACTGTCCTAGGGTATTCCATAAGCTTTGCTAATGAGACTGGCTAAAAAAGAAATTAAAGTATCTCTTAAAAATATTTTTTCTCAAACCAGTATATGGTGGGAAGTTATCCATTGGAATGTATTTACATGTGATTATTGTAATGGAAGGCAGGATGAAAAGAAACCCACTATAGAACATTCTTACTTCTCCCCATTCTCTTGGTATCCCAGGCAACACACCATAAGGAATATCATTAAGATTTTTTAATCAATGAAAAGAACCTACACTATTCATCTGCTACGGATTATTAAATTCATAAATGGTGAGGTTCTTACCAAAGCAAACCCTGTAACCTCTAGCATTTAAGTTATTTCATTCGGGGAGAGGGGCGTCATTTAGAAATAAGAGCACCACTTAGTAATAAATTATGTGCAAGTCACTCCAGCACAGTATATTTCAATCACTTCAGTATTTTTATCTCCCTAAAAAAAATGTGTCAGAAATGAGGCATGAAAAGCTATTAACTGAATTATTCACACATTGAATAGATGTTGTCAGAGTGTTCTTTCAATGGAAATAATAAACTGATTTATTTATAATTGGTAATTATGATAATACACTTCATTTTCCACTCTTTCTAGTATATTATAGATATTTTGTAATTGTCTTACTTCATACCTGTGCTTAAATCATATGCTTCAATAAAAATCTTTTCTTCCTTAGTCTTTCCCTTAACTTCCTTTAGCTTAGGATGCAATTAAAATGTCTCAACTTTACTTGATTCCCTTTTGTTTGTTTTCTCCTCAAATTTTCAGATTTTACCCCAGAAGAATTGATGCAGACCTTAAACTTATGCAACTGGAGACCAGCAATCTGAATTTTAAGCAGAGGCAGAATACATTATATAGTCACTGTAGAGTGAATTTCATCAGCACTTATTTGGGCAAGTTCACCTTGTTTTCTTTCAGAGATAGAGAGAAACAGCAAGTAAAGGAAGATAACAGAGGTTGATGTTTACTTCAAAGAGAAAAAAATTTTCTCTTAAGAATCAAGGTAGGAAGACTTACTTCATCCTGTTTTTAAATTTCTTTGGAGCAAAGAAGAATATTTCCCTTCAACTTTTCATTTCTCACCCTGAAATCAATTTTCTTTTTTCTATACATTCAACAACTTTTCAATTTTGCTTCATAACATTCCACATATACACTATATTTTGCCCTCAATATGTACTGCACATTTATATAAGAAAAAGTCTTTGGAGATATGCTTCTACATTTCATTGGAATGAATGTCAAGAAAAATACCCATCACATTATGGAACATAATGCTTAAAAGAATAAATGAGAAATGTGTTTTAGAGAGAAGACCAGAAAGCATTATTCTCTGAGAAATGGTTGTGCTTTGTCCCTAGTGAATGCAAGAGTCCTTTACATCTCAGCTCAGGAACCCATAGATGGGTTATACTTGATTACATGATAACCAAGTTAGCATTCCTATTGAAATGCTAATTTTTCTTTCTCTATCATCACGCCCACTTTCCACTATTGCATCATTAAGTCATCTTTAGATTTTCAATTTCTTGCATCTCATCTTATTTAAGAGTTGTTTTTTAAAAAACTTACAGATCCTTGGCCAGCTCAGTGGTTGAATGACAAACTATGAACCAGGAGGTAACGGTTTAATTCCTGGTCACAGCACATGCCCGAATTGCAAGTTTAATCTCCAGTGTGGGGCATGTAGGAGGCAGCTGATCAATGATTCTCTCATCATTGATATTTCTCTCTTTCTCCCTCTTCCTTCCTCTTCAAAAACTATAAAAATTAAAAAAAAAAAAAAGCTGACAGAGCCCTAGCTGCTTTGGCTCAAAGGATAAGAACCCTGCAGACTGAAGGGTCCTAGGTTCGGTTCCAGTCCTGGGTTGCGGGCTCCATCCTCAGTAGGGGATGTGCCAGAGGCAGCCAATCAATGATTCTCATCATTGATGTTTCTCTCTCTCTCCCCCTTCTCTAAAATCAATAAAAAACATGTGTGTTTTTTTAAAAGCTGACAGAAATATACACATTCTAATACACAACTCTCCCATATACTGTTCATCAGATACAAAGATCATTAAGCAAAGCAGGATATACATTTGAAGGTATTTCCCATTAGTGGAAACATATTCTCAAGTATTGGGTTAAAGAGACCAACATTTATTTTCAAAATAACTAACTAGGGTTAAAAGTGAAGTTCTCAACAATTTTTTTGAATTGGGATTCAAATATTTTTTGCTCTTGTGGGTTTATTTCTAGCCTACAGGGGCAAGATGTTTTTAAAGACAAGAATCAGGGGGTTGGGGGGAAGCAGATGCAGAGGCAAAGAAGCAATTAACAGACTGTCGTGCTACCGTGGGCCCCCCGGGGCGGCCCCGCCGGGGGGGGCGCCCTGTAGGAGATCAACCGAAGGACTTGTATGCATGTGTGCACATGTGTGTAGGCATAGCCAGTGGATACAGGGCATGGCAGGGGGTAGGGGAGAGAATGGTGAGGGCATGTACTGGGGGGTGGGGAGGGCAATAGAGGGAAAAATAAATAAATAAATTTTAAAAATAAAAAAATAAAAAATAAAAAGTACTTTCTTGATATAAGCCAAAATTCTATATGTTATACTTACTTTTTGCTCTTAACATTTTTCTTAAATTAAATTTTACCTTGTTTTATTAATACTTAGAATTAACCTAATTTATAGCATGTAGATCATAAACCATAATGACTATATTCCAATAGGAATTCCTTCACCTTCCTTGACAGTCTACTAGCAAACCCTCTGAGATGTCCCTCTGTCTCTCCAATCCCAGGCCCAAACTGAAAAGAGGCTATCTCTTTTCAAGGACACACAACTTTATCCAGATAAAAATATCTCCAACACGGTGTCATGATACTATTTAAAGTGTCTTCTTCTACTTCCATTTCAGATAATTGGGTTAATATGTGAATTAAATTCTGAAACATAAAATGTAGCTTGTAGGTATAATATCATAAACTATAAAATAAATATAAACAGAATCCTCCAAATTGAGATTTAAAATGAATGTTTTTTTTACATTTTATCCAAAACTTAATCATGATTAATTTCAGTCACAATGCATAAAATACTCATGTAAAGGGAAAATAAAATAATATTTCATCCATAACAATTTATGAATTAATTCACATGTAGCATTTCATGTGTATTTATATGGTTAGACTTTAGTCCAACTGCCAGATTTATGAAGCATGCAATAAAGACAAATTTAAAATATAATAACTTTCACTTGGCATACAAATTCCATCTTTAGTTGAATGTTCTAGGGCCCTATTACTCCTTAAAGTCAGAGAAAAGACATCAGATGCAAGAAAAATGAAATTAAGAAAGTTCATATTAAAATACTGCATTTTGTTCATAAGTATCATATAATTCGTTTCACAAATTTTCTTTAAAAATTAGATAAAAATAAATTACTATCGATGTGCTAAATATATGTCTACAACCATATATTTAAAATGTTAAAATTTTAGAATATAAGGCTTCTACATTCATAGTTTTAAATTACATGTAGACAAAGTTCTGAATTACATTTCAATTTTGTTTAAATATAACCTTTGCAAAAACAGAGATGTCTTTATTAAGAGAGTAAAATAAATTTATGAACATGTGCAAATTAAAAATACAATTAAAAATCTTATTTAAGTGAATCATTAAGACTAGTTCACACAAAATATATCCATTCTGGAGTCTTCATAGATTTTTTTTCTTATTTTATCTTGATGTCATTAAGTTTTGTTATACTACAAATATGAATGCAACTGGAGTTATAATTATTACTAGTGCATACATAAAATTGGATAAGAAATTTGGATTAATGGTTCTTAATTTTTGGTCTAGTCCTAAATATTTAAAAATGTAGCACACTATCAGTAACTCATCACTGCTGTGGCTCTCAATAGTGGGGGGAGGGGTGCAGACTAGAGGGTTGGGAGCTGCCAAGGAGAAGGATATCATTTATTTTTTCTTTTTTGCTTTTCTCTGCTAAGAATCAGCCCTAAAGATTGTACTTCAATTACCCTCTTTTTAAAAACCTCAGATCTTAGTTCAGGTTGAAGGTGAGTGCTATGGCGTATGATGCATCATTGGGTCAACATTGATTAAGGAGATCTCAAAGAGAGAGCTGAGTCTGGGGATATTTAAATGTGGATATCCCAAAAATGAGATTACATAGCACAGAAGCCTATAATAACCTGTGTTAGAGGATTCTGTATGTGTTAGTTCAGAACCTCCAGAGCTCCCTCACAAAAAAACTACTTTGGTCCATACATGTGATAATCTCCATCTCTGGCCCCATACTTGACTAAGTGCAAAATTATGGTAACACCATCCATCTATGCCTCACCCAGAGGCTTTCTGGAAGCAATTAAGGAAGAGAAAGGTCTGAGAAGTATGCTATAGAGGTCACTATTTTCAGTAACTGATTTACACCAATACTTTTAAAGAATGCTATGATCAGAAACAGAATTAAGGGGAGTGAAAAAGAAGCAAAATCTAGATCTTTAGCCTGTTAATATGGAGTAGCTCCTTTGGCTGTGTTGTAATAACATTTCACCTAAAATTCCTGGGTCAAATAAACACCAGTAGAGAAAATGAGTAGTTCAATTTTTTCTGCTTGCTCCTTTACATTATTTTTTAGCCTACATTCCTGCTCAGTATTTATGTCCTTTATAGATATTTGACAAGGAAAATTTAAATAGTTATGCTTTTCTTTTTCTTTTTTTTTTTCTTTTCCTGCCATGTTAAAGAACAATGAACCAGAATCAAATAAATGAGTCAACTATTCCCTAGGTATAACTCCTGCAGTTGTATTAATTTCATTGCTGCAGTGGTATAATAATTTACTATAAATGTATTAAATTACAGCATTTGAACATATGCCAGAAAAAAATACTTTTCTCCAAAGCAGTTGAATCATGACTCTGAAATATGTAATGTACCTTGAAGGTGCTTATACTTCTCCCAAAGATGACTTATCCACATGATAGAACCCTAACCATTTGATTTGAGCGGTGACCTCCAATAAAAATGAGGAGTATTTTAATGCTTCTGAAATATTAAAAATAAGTTAAAATAAATATGAAAGTAGATAAACACAGAAGCTTCCCTTATAATGCCTTCTTTGGAAGTAGGAAGGCTGGGGACCAACACTGGTAATGACCATGGCTTCTTTTCCTGAATTTTTGTAGAAGGACCATTCTCATCTATAGATCCTTTACTTCATACTCTTCAAAATAGCTCAAATATCTATGAGGAAATTTAAATATGTAGGACTAACCCAAAAATTAAGAACCAAAAATTAGTGTGATCTTCATCAAGGACAATTCACATTATGGGTTTTAAATTCGGATTTGAAAGTCTTTGACAAGATATATTAAAATTTATATAAAGGAAATAGTCAACATCATACAAAAACTCAGTATTATTTAGTACACAGTTCAAATAAATCTGAGTATCCTAAAGCCTAACTACTTCAAAGCAATTTTGGAAAATCAACACATATATTATGCTTTATGATCCTGTTGCAATGATGATATATATATACTGATAAATAAAAAATAACTAAAAATGTTTAAATAGCCCTTATTCAATATGTATTTATATATGTGTGTACACACATATACCTCTAGATTTACTCATCCATTTACTACATATTTATTCATATTTATTGAAAACTTACTATATGTAAGGTATTGTTAAGGATTAAAAGAAATGTAAATTAGATATAGATGATGGTCTGAAACAGGCTTAAAAAGGAACTTGTCAAAATTCAGAATAAATGAGACAAAAAAAGTTAATTACCCATAGTGAGAAACAATGATGACAAAAACCCAAGCCAGGCTGCAATGGAATGAAAAAAAGTGAAAGCAAACCCTGGCTCTGATCAGTGTGACCTTCATCAAGGTCAATTCATCTTATGGATTTCTGCTTCTTTACATGAAAAATTAGGGAAATCTAACCATGTGATCTTCAGAGTCCTTTCTAGCTCTGACATTAGATAAAACTATTCTCTATAAGCTTGACATAAACCAGAAGTTACAAATCTCATTCTTCACTTGTAATGGCTTCACTGATGAATAGTAATGTAATAAAATGAATTCCACCTCCTTTGTTCTTTCCTGACTCCAACTTGATGGAGGTACCAGTTAGAAATAAAATAACATTGAGGAGCTGGAATTCACAAAAAGACAGAACTATACCCAGAAGCATGATACTGTGATTACAGAATTGTTTCTACACCCTAATATTTGAAAATAGCTGATGAAAATGAAGTGAACAACTGAGTGGGTAGATAAGTAAAACTTCAGTGAAAACAACTGGATAACAAAAATATACACCTGTTCTCTTGTTTAAACTTTTAAGAAAAATGAATGTCCAGTGATAATTCATTTTTAAAAATTTTAATGTGCAAATTCAATTATGGAGCCATAGCAACCACAGGATTAAAGGTAAAATTTTGTCATTAATTTAAAAATGTCTTGGTTTGAAAAAAGTTTGGTAGTAAAACCAAGGTTAAATGAAATATCACACTGTGCAATTAGGTTAATAATGAGGTGCCTCGGGGATCAGTGCTAGCACAGGTGTTCAATATATTTATTAATGACTTAGAAGAGTTGTAAATAAATGAAAGCACATTTGGATGACTTCAAAGATATTTATAGCAATCAAAACGGATAAATGGCTGCTTTACTTGACTCATTCAAGAGCAATTATTTAAAATATTACAGCAAATAATCAACTAGGGCAAGTTAAAATGAAGTAGGTGGAATTACCAAGTTTTCTTAATAAATTAATAGCTACTGAAATAATTATTGCCTTTTAGAAAAGAGTGGGCAGATCTAAGAAGACATCTGTCTAGTAAATAGCTCTTCATGGAGGGAAAAAAAACAACCTAAAAAATAAAAAAGGCTGGAATAAAGAATATACCAAGAGAATAGTTATCTAAATCATTAAGTATTACTAAAAATGTTTGCACAGTAGTCTGGCTCTATAGAATAACATTGTTGGGAAAGAGTGTAACTACCCTAACCACATCTAAGATTATCTGGTGTCTTATCTGGTGATTTTCTAAATAGTTTCCCATTATCATTCATTCCTCTTTATCACCTCTTTGCTCTGTTCTAAAGTTCACTGACATTAACTACTATGTATTAATCTTCTCAAATTAAAGATCTAAAGGCTTTAGAAAAAAATAATTCTTTTTTATAAAAAAACAAACACAAATCTATTCAATAATAGCATGAATTATCTTATGTCCTCCTCCTTCCCTGAGGTTATTTAATTATTGTGCACACCAGGAAATCTTAAATGTGGCATAGTTTCAGTTATAATTCACTCATTCAAAAACATGTTCTGAGTGCCTATTTTATCTAAGGCAGTGGTAGGCAAACTCATTAGTCAAAAGAGCCAAATATCAACAGTACAAAGATTAAAATTTCTTTTGAGAGCCAAATTTTTTAAACTTAAAACTTCTTCTAACACCACTTCTTCAAAACAGACTCATCCAGGCCGTGGTATTCTGTTGAAGAGCCACACTCAAGGGGCCAAAGAGCCGCATGTGGCTCATGAGCCGCGGTTTGCCAACCACGGATCTAAGGCATAAAAGAAGGAAAGGAACTAATAAAACATGGAGCCTGCCCTAATAGAGACTACAAAGCCATGTCTCCCTCTCATGTACTAAGCATTTCTTAATTCCAGTCCATGTATATCACATACAAACTATGTAATTTTAATAAATTTGAAAAATATTAAAATTAACAGAAATCAGAACTCTTTCTCTAGAAATATAATACTTCTAAGACCAAAGAATTATTTTCTGCCAACATTTATTCTCTCTACCAGGAAGAAAATGTGTGATTCATGGTATTAACTCTCCCATTTAAACAATTAACTTAGATATTCTGCCAATTTTCAGAGAAAAATCAAAGATCTCTAGACTATTTGGGACTAAGGTGGTAGGCCAATATAACTACAGTGAAACCAAATTCTAATGCAAACATCAAATTGTTCCCAACTCAGCTCTATAAAAACAAACCTTCAGTAAATCCATTGACAGTATGGAGATATATATATATGAATGACACTGAGTGTGATAATTTTTTTAAAAAAATTTTTTTAATTAAGTATCTCTATTCTGCATACATGCCCTACTGGAAATTTCAGATGTCAGATGTGAACATCTATAATAATGCATCTATAGTCTCATAAGAATTCATAGACTCTCAGAATCTCAATGTTAAATGGGAGCTTAGACTTTAAATATTGCATGAACTATAAATTTTCTCTACACCCTCTGACATATCACCACCAGAAATTTTTTATTTATTGATTTATTTTAGAGAGTGGGACATTGATTTGTTGTTCCACTCGTTTATGCATTCATCGGTTGCTTCTTATATGTCCCCTGATCAAAGATCAAACTGCAACCATGGCATATCAGTGTGATGCACTAACCAACTGACCTACCTGGCCAGGGCCGAGATTTTTTTTAAGTTCATTAATAAAGCCAGACTCATGGAAAAAGGTAAACTTTGGGAAATTAGTAAACTATGACTCTTTATTTGAACCTCAAATATATTTATTTATGAGATTTACTAGAAGGTTTGGAACTGTCAGAAAAATAAAATTTATAATTGGAAAATAATTCACATATAAGACATTTGTCTGTTCTATTTTCTGTATCTTTCTGTAGCTGTGAGTTATTTTGTAGAAATATTTAAGTGCAATTTTAGCAAGAAAAAACAAGTGGTGAATAAGAATTCATTAGCAGGTGGTCAAGTGTTAATAGTCTATCAATCATCTGGTATGTTTAAGAATCAGCATATTTAATTCCATTTCTAGGGGCATAAACTCATACTTTAGGATATGTGGCACATCACATTTATTTTCAAAAAAACATTTTAGGATGCGCCCTGATTATAAAATACCAAAAGTATATCCTCCATTAGGTTTCAAAGGCAGGCAGAAAGTAATGATGTCCCCAATGCAGATCAGAACATCTTAAAACAACCAAATAGTGTTACTAAAAATGAGAATATTTCATATTTTTGCTCTAGATACAGAAATTTGTCATGGTAAAAAAAAAATAGAGGAGTCGGTCTAAAAACTATGAAAGAGCATATGGGAGGGATCCGAAATTTTGTACTAACTTACACAGAGAAGGCAAATCCGCTTTTTTTTTTTTTTTTGCTCAAAACTGAGTCCATAATGATTAAATAAATTTAGTGGCCTTTTACTGAATTCCATCTTTTAAATGTCAGCCAATTTCTATAAAGTGATTTTTTACATGCATAATCCACTGTGTAATTATATTTCTATCCTGATTCAAGTGAACAACTCAACTTAGGTTGACCAGGAATTTTTTTCAACCTATGTTACAATGGAAAATAACCATCTTATCCAAACCTCATGGTATCACACTCTGCAAGCTCACTCCACTGAAGCAAAATATACATATTGATTTTGGCATTCACATAGACTTTTTAAGGCCAAAGAGCAAGGTAAGGGGAAGAGTACCTGAATGAGTCCTAGTATTCTTCTTCTGTACAATGGCACCTGGATCTTAAAATACCCTGCACTTCACAGAAGCTATGTGGCATTCTCAAACTCTGAAACTGAGAGAAATTTCTGATGCCCAAATAGAGTAGTCAAGATGATTGAGCGCTATCCAGGAAACAGAAAACTGGAGACTTCAGGGCACCTTCCTGCACGAAGACAAAAATTACAAAACAGGAAACGAAACAAAAGATTCTACCTTCTTTATTGTCCATTCTTTCTTTAATTTTTTAAATATATTTTATTGATTTTTTACAGAGAGGAAGGGAGAAGGATAGAGAGCTAGAAACATCGATGAGAGAAAGACATCGATCAGCTGCCTCTTGCACGCCCCCCAGTGGGGACGTGCCCGCAACCAAGGTGCATGCCCCTAACCGGAATTGAACCCGGGATCTTTCAATCCGCAGATCGACACTCTATCCACTGAGCCAAACCGGTTTTGGCATATTGCCCAATCTTTTGATGAATATGATGGGAACATACAAGCTGATGAGCTTCCTTTAGTGTACCAAGAAAAGTTGTCTTCATTTTATAATGCTTATCATAACTCTTTCCTAAACACATACCACATTTGAGTTGTTATTCATCTATGGAGCAAGAACGAATGTTAGGGGCATTGAGTCACAATATTGTACTCGAGGTACAAAGGCAGCATGCTTCTTGCTGGTAGTTTCTAGTTGGTAGATTTCCATACAGGACTGGGATTTTAAATATATCACAAAGAAAGTATTACATATGTCCCCCTTTTTTCTTCTTCTTTTTTGGAAAAAGGGGACATATGTAATACTTTCAACAATAAATTATTTAAAAATAAAATAAATATATCAGAAAGAATTTTTCTCTAGTTCTCTATTGTCAGTGTATCTCTCTTAATTTTACACCCATGATAATCCTGAGCAAGAATCCAAAACTCACACAAAAGCATCCCTTTAAATGCCTTAAATCTTCCTCTTCTCTCAATCTTTTAAGTGAATAATGGGCATCAGAACTCTCCCAATTGACTCATCCTGCCATAAAGCCACAGTTAAAACTATCCTTCATATTGCAGTGGAGTGGTTTTGTTTTTTGTTGTTTTTTTTTACCAACCAATGATATTTTGGCCAGCCTAATCAACAGTTTCTCAGTGTAGGCACTGTTGTAGTTACCAACTTTGTAAGGAATATATGGAAAGGACAGAGCCTCTGCGCATGCATTCATTGATGAACACCAGAATAAATTCTGAATAGAGACAATTTTATAGGAAATCAAGGGAATCAAATTATAGTTACAGTGGATCAACCAGTGAATGCATGAGGTGATGGTATCTGAAGAGATTGTCATCCCCAAAGTATCTCAACAAATCATAGAACCTGGAATCCCTCACCATTAGAACTATGCCTCTAAGATACTGCCTGCAATACAAATGATTTTAATTAAAAATATATACAGAAAGCATATTCCAAAGTAGTTTTATAATATGTAACTCCTTATCAGTGCTCAGTGGCAGAATGACCTGCTCAGTCATAATATCAAGTGTCCAAAGGGTCAAGCAGGTGCTAGGCATGAAAAAACAAGACAAGTGCTAATGTTAACTGACCATCAGTCTCAATGTCTGCAAACTAGGGAGTGGTGAAGACTGAGGTGAATGGGAGAGCTCTTTTCCATCCACTGAGCTCCTGAGGACTATTGCCTACCAAGGATATAAGTCCATATCTTTATTTTCCTGGAGAAACCAAAGTCTGAATTTTTATCGGAAAATTTAAATGTTAGAAACTAATTCCAGTTTTTATGAATATCCTGTGGGTCAACACAGTTCAGGGCAAATCAAATATAGCTGAGAGTCAGATTTGGGCAACCGATTGGCAATTCCCTACCTAGATCATGGAGAAGGGAGGTGAAGGTGGAAGAGGGTGAGTTCAAGGTTATCAATTGAGAGGTCAAATAATGGCTCTGGATAGCATCTTTTCCAATAGAAAAGGATACTCAGAATCTATATACACAAAAATCTAATTGCAATAAGCTCCTAGTTATACTAGCAGACAAGGATGTACTCTTTTTAGAAAGTATGTACTACTTGGATAGAGAAAATGTTTTTAAATTTTTATTTATTTATAATCTGTCTGGTGCAAGAAAAAAATTAGATAACATGCCAAAATTTTCAGTGGGATAAAATTAAAAATAAATTATGAAGGAAATAACTAGAAGAAATGATGCCAGTAAAAATGAGACAAAGTATAACAAATACATGCTGAATAAGTCAAAAGAATAAAGGTCACGTTAGTCATTAATTTACAAACGTGATTACTCTGTACGTAGGAAGAGGACTTTTGCAAAGTCCACTTACTATTATTTTTTAATGCAGTTTGGTCTTCAATGTGGATGAATATATTTTGCTCATAACTAATAAAGTAATAAGCATATACCAGAATAAAAGAACGTTTTTACATGCTTGGTCTAGATTCTATATTCTCACATTTAAAAGGTGTTCTTTTTTAAAGGTTGTCTTTGTGAGCCAAAAGACAAGGCAGATCAGGTCCCTTCCTACTTAGGATTTTAATACTCCATAGGCTGAAAAGGACAGATTTTTCAATAACAAGAAAAGGCACAGTGAGTTAGAGGAGCATTGGTGTGATGAAGCCATATACCAGATATATCACTAGCAATATTCCAAACTAACGTGTCAGAATTGTACAGCTCTTTTCAAAAAGCTACATTAACAAAAAGCAAGCACTTCCACCAAGATGAATTGATTATTGTTTGTTGTTATACTAAAGGAGAAAAAAAAATATGGATGATGCAGTATCAGCAGCAGGGGTAGGCATTAGTGTACTCCAATCTAATTTCAACCCAAAATCCAGACCATTAAATACAATTTGGAAAGGCTCAGCTCTCAGAGTATCAGAGGATGTGTAGCCCATATGTAATGAAGAAGCACTCCTGTAAATCAGTGGATGAGCATCATGCATCCTGATGAACCAAGCATAGAGGCTAAAATTAACTAGCCAAAAAGCTTCACTCCTTACCCAGCTTCCCTTAATAAAACTAGGAAGCTATAACTGCAGGGGGAAGGTCTCTGCATTTAATTTTTTAAACAAATATTTAGTGCATATCTCTCACTGGATAGGTGCTAGTACTATAACCAAAAAGAATTATTCCAATGAACTTCCCATTCATTCACGTCAACTCAGTAGGCTCTATTCTATGTAGAGAGTCAACTTACCACTGCAGCATAATGAAATTACAATAGCTTCAGTTAATCAAAACCATTATTTACTTTTATTGTGTATGATAACAAAAAGCTTATTAACAAAAATCATTAACAACAAAATGCTACCAGATATCTAAATACATTTTCCTTGAACCTATCACCACTTCTAAATCTCACAACCTTACATAATGAAAAAGCAACTTTGTGTAACAACCAGGGAGCATTGCAAAATGTTCAAACTACAAAAGACAAAGTAAATTTCTATAGGATGAGAAACTTATTGAGAAAGCAAAACTGATATATATATATTTTTTTTCTTCAAAAAGATCTTCAAGGCCACTGCCAGAGCTGCAATGCCTAAAGGAGAGAGGAAGGAAGTCCACAAAGGCCGGGCACAGCAATACACAAGCCCCAAGGAGATGGATGCACAGCTCCAAGATGAAAAGCAGAAGGCCAGGGAAGAAGAGGAACAAGGAGAAGAAGATGGAGATGGGGCTACAGGTGACCCCAAAAAGGAGAAGAAATCACTAGACTCAGATGAGAGTGCAGATGAAGAAGATGATTACCAGCAAAAGTGCAAAGGTGTGGAAGGCCTTATCGACATCCAGAACCCCGACCACGCAGCACAGACAACCAAAAAAGTTACACAACTGGACTTGGATGGGCCCAAGGAGCTTTCAAGGAGGAAACAAGGAGAAATTGAGAAGCAGAAAGTGAAAGAGCATTACATGAAAATGCATTTAGCTGGGAAAACAGAGAAAGCCGAAGCTGACCTTGACTAGCTGACAATTATCTGAAAACAGCAGGAAGAAGCCACCAATAAATAAGAAGAAAGAAAAGCAAAATATGATGCAACTTTGTCAGAAAAACGATTGTAGTCACTCTCCCTGAATAAGAAACAAAGCCTGCAGGAGAAGATACCAGGGAACTGGTCCATGTGGCCGGACTGCTACTGTGTCTCGCCCACCCTGTGCCCCGTCACCATGGCAGCGGCTCCTCAAGACAAGGAGTTCCCCACAGCCTGGTGTCTCCTCTTCATCTTGGCACATAAATTGTTTGGGGGATGATGGGTGGGAAGGGGTTGGGGTACAGGCCAGTTGCTATCTTTGAGACAGAAAGAGGCAGGACAGCATTTCATATGTAACCATTCAAATGTTTTTGCTGTTTTTAGAATTCAGAATTTTTGTTGGGGGTGCCTGGGAGGTGGGGTAAGAAGAGCGTCCATTTGTCCAGTAGATTGCACAGTAGGGAGTGGTTGTGCTGGGAGATGCTGCTGGTGAGTTTGCAACAACCAGCCCATCTGTGTTGCCTGGGTGTTCACTCAGGAGCTGTCATCTGGGAGCCTGTACCATCAGGTCTCTGAGGGTCATGGCTCTTTCCATGGCCTCCCCTGTACCTTTCTCTGCCCCATTCCCACCTTTCAGATGAGGGCCTATTCTTAAACCTACCCCTGCATCATTTCAAGAAACCTCACTGTGCAGCACCCAGGCAAAACATGCTCTACAAATCCAACTTGTATATTTGGCAGATTAAACTTGACATTATCGTAAAAAAAAAAGATCTTCAAAGGATGAAAATCAAAAATTGTGTGTTTTGCCCAGCCAGCTTAACTAAATGGTTAAATGGTTAAATGTTGACCTATGAACCAGAAGGTCATGGTTTGATTCCTGGTAGGGGCACATGGGCAATGTGTGAGGCATGCAGGAGGCAACTAATTAATTATTCTCACTCATCATTGATGTTTCTATTTCTCTCTCTCCATTTTTCTATGAAATTATTAAAAATATTTTTAAATTACATGTTTAAATGAATCTCTATTTAATCTACTAGTAATAAATAATTAGAATACTTTCTTATTTTTCCTCTTTTATTGCAGGTAAATAATTTGGAGTATATTATACATATGTTATTTTAAGTGTAGTAAACAGTCCTGATGATAAGATGAAAGCAATTGAAATCTAGCATTAATTCTGCTGACAATTACACACATATACATAAATATATACGTGTGTGTGTGTGTGTGTGTGTGTGTGTGTGTGTGTACATCCATTGGAACCACATTTCTAAAATTGAGAAAGATATATTGCCCTATATCTCTAAAACAGGAATCTTCAAAGTGGACTTCAGACCAGAATCATCTAACAAATATTAGAAGTCCAAATCCTTAGACTCAATTCCAGACTCAGACATACTATATCAGAAACTCTAAAGACAGGAGCCAAAACTCTATTTCTGCATAAGAGGATTCTGATTTATGCTCCAGTCTGCAAATTATTGCTCAAAATGTAAAGAATGATACTACAAAACGTTCACATTTCTGGTAATAAAGTTTAAATTATAAACTGTTGCATTATTGGTTGCAATTCCAAAATGAATACAACACTTTAAATTAAAAAAGTTAAGTGCTACCCAAGCTCAAGGTTGTTACTTATATTTATGACTATGGAGAGTCAATCCTTCTTTTTCTTTCCTCTCTCTCTCTCTCTCGCTCGCTCTCTCTCCCTCTCTCTCGTCCATAAGTGAATGTTGAATATTCTTTGTAAGCACTCTTTATCCCAAATCATCAAAAAATCTATATGGGTGAAACAATGCAAAATTCCATTTCTAGGTTATATTTCGCCCACAGAGAATAACAAATTTCCAGTCAACTTCCAACTACAAGTATAATTAGTACTGTTTCATGGGGAACTATCGCAAAATTAAGATTTGTAATATCCAAAAAATAATCCACTCAGTGTTCCAGGTTTTATAGTAAAGACTTCCAAAATATGTATTACATATTTTATGAAGTACACAAAGCTATCATGAATTCGTCATTCCCAAATCAAGAAAATACATGTATAATCCATTTAAAACTTAGACTAATCATGAATTATGTTAAATGCAAAGTGTTGATTTCTTCATATTATTTTACAAGGCTAGATAAACTTATGTGCCAAGGAGTTTACAAAATACTGTTACTGTGACTCACACTAACATACAAACCAAAGGTAATAACCAATAATGTTAGTTTTAGTGTAACAATCTTTATATCAACAAGATCTGAATACAGTCCTCTTAGACAGGAGACTTGGGCAAAATCATTTATCAAGGTAAGCCAGGTGAATCTGTAATCAATGACCAGGCTATGCTGGAACCGCAGGGCCTCATAGCATTTAAGTTGAATTAATGTTGCTTGCACCTGTTTATTTCACTGAGCAGCATAAAAACGAATATTACTAATTTCATCTTGCAAATAGATAATACTAGGCATCATATAATATGTCAGGACACTATAATAACCACAATTTAATGCCTTATAACATTAACAAAGCTCAGGAACTTAGCATTTTCTCCATGACCATGAATAAAATTAAAATGTCGAGGTCAGTGAACTGATTGTGACTGTCATTGTCTAAAATGGACTTATTATAATTTAGTGAAGGATGAGCCATGGAAAAATACTTTGTTTTCCAACATCTCAGTGCCTCCTTCTTTTTCTTTATTTAATTTTTAAATATATATTTTTATTGATTTTTTACAGAATGGAAGGGAGAGGGATAGAGAGTTAGAAACATCAATGAGAGAGAAACATCAATCAGCTGCCTCCTGCATGCCCCCTACTGGGGTTGTGCCTGCAACCAAGGTAAATGTCCTTGACCAAATTGAACGTGGGACCTTTCAGTCCGAATGCTGACGCTCTATCGGCTGAGCCAAATCGGTTTTGGTATCTTTTTTTTAAGTAAGTTGTTAGAATTTGATGTTCTTTCCAAATCTTTTTAGTGCCCCCAAAGCCAGTGCATCATGGAATAAACTTATACCATTCCACAAACTTACATATACAAATATATGTTAAATAGTTATTATTTGACTACAAAACTTTCTCTAGACTATGCCAGTATTTCAGCTTATAAAATACTAGAGCGCCGAGACCAGTTTGGCTCAGTGGATAGAGCATCGGCCTGCGGACTGAAAGGTCCCAGGTTCGATTCCAGTTGGGGGCATGTACTTTGCTTGTGGGCACAACTCCAGTAGGGGGCGTGCAGGAGGTGACTGATCAATGTCTCTCTCATCGATGTTTCTGACTTTCTATCCCTCTCCCTTCCTGTCTGTAAAAAATCAATAAAATATATTTTAAAAAATAAATAAAAATAAATAAAATAAAATAAATACTAGAGGCCTGGTGTACAGATTCATGCACATTGAAAGGAAATTAATTAGAAGAAATATTTTAAAGGCCGGTGAGGGACAATGGGAGGTTGGCTCCATAGCGTGTCAGGTCCATGTCACCCAATCCTGATTGGCTGAACCCCAACAGTGAGCTAACCTACCAGTCAGAGTGTCTGCCCCCTGATAGTCAGTGCACATCATAGTGACTGGTCAAATGGTCAAATGGTGAGACACTTAGCATATTAGGCTTTTATATATATAGAGAGAGATTTCAGAGAAAGATTAGCCAAATAGAACCAAAACATCTAGAGTGGAGTTTAAACACAACCACTTGTAACTTATACAACTTCAATTCATACATTGAAAGAAAAGCAACACAGTGGATAAAGCGTTGGTCTGTGGACTAAAAAGTCCCAGGTTCAATTCTGGTCAGAGGCATGTACCTTGGTTGTGGGCACATCCCCAGTAAGGGGCGTGTAGGAGGCAGCTTATCAATATTTCTCTCTCGTCGATGTTTCTAACTCTCTATCCCTCACCCTTCCTCTCTGAAAGAAAAGCAACAGTGCCAGAGATTCTGTCAGCCAATTTGTATGGCCTGGATAGTGTGAAATGGAAAATGTTAATCTATTCTGCCCTCAAGAACTCAGAGATACCAAGCACATCCCAGCATATGAGAAAGTAGCCTTGCTAAGGATGATTATGTTATGTTGAGGTTGTATTTTTATACAGTATGACCCTTGAAATGAAACCGACTACTTCTGATACTCAATCAGAGAAATGCTGGAAGAAAAACTACATTGAACTTACTGAGACATAATATGCTGATCTCCAGTATATATTTTGTAAGATTTATGTTAACTATACACTTGGTTTTTCCATTCCTGGTGAATTTGGAATCCCACCTCTCATTTCTTCTGTAGATCAAGAACATTATGCAACACATTTCACTAACAAAACAAAAGTATGTTACACAATGAAGAATATTACAAAGAGAGAAGAAATCGATTTTGTTATGTTTTTTCAATGAGAATTTAAAACTAACCAGTGAAGAATCTCTTATATGGCTACACAGTTTGGGCTAGACCAAAAACAGACAAAATTATTTGTAAGGAAAAAAAAAAAAAAGAATGAAAGCCCTGACTGGTTTGGCTCAGTGGATAGAGCATCGGCCTTCGGACTCAAGGATCCCAGGTTTGATTCTGGTCGAGGGCATGTACCTTGGTTGCGGGCACACCCTGAGGAGGAGATGTGCAGGAGGTGGCTCATCAATGTTTCTCTCTCATTGATGTCTCTGACTCTCTGTCCCTCTCCCTTCCTTTCTGTAAAAAATCAATAAAATATATTTTAAAAAATTATAATTATTACTCAGTTTCCTTTTCAAAGAAAGCCCTCATGCCAATTTATTCAACATATCTTAGCTTCTACACTAATATATGCTAATTAAGTCATATTTATAAAGTATAGTTGAGTGGCTAATTACAAACTAAACCTCCCAACAAGATCTATATACCATGGGTGAATTTCTTTTGGTCAATACATGGTTAACAATGAAATGCTCTGGACCTTTCTAAATGGTTCAGCTAGCCAGGTGTTCTGAGAAACCAGATTGTGACAACCAAGTAAATTGGGAAGACATTCATGCATTTGGGGATTTTCTGTCTCTGCTTTGTTTTTTCTTCTATTAAGGAGTGAAAGCCTCTCTAGCAGAATTCTCCACTGGATTACTTCAGTCCTCTTGCCAAAACTACAGCATATATTTTCTGCCTGACAATTCAAGCCAGCAAAAACTAAACATTCAATTCTATTCATTTCTTTACTGTCCCATGAGCTAACAGATAATTATATTCTCCAACGATTTTGATGTATTTTGCATATTGTATTTAGAGTTTAACTCACAAATACACATTAGGTATCCTTATTGACTTACAATGCATGTTTAATGCTGATAAAATGCTGATGAAACAATAATAATTCAGCACATAAATAACACCAGGGTTCCAAAGACTGTGCTTGCCTAGAGAAAGAATCAGACTTGTACTCCACCAATCATTTTCACTTACATAAAATGAGCATAATCAGCCAGGATTTAAGACCCATGTCCTAAGTCTTCATTTCCTTCTCTGGTGCTGACTTCACACTAAAATGATTAAGAGTGGTAATATCCAATCCTTCCAGGAAAAGACAAATCTCACATCAGGGATATGGTTTGATCCTTGGCAACCGGAACAAAAGAATCAAGCTCAGATCACTCTCCAATATCTGAGTGATAACATTGGGCATAACTAGGAACAACATTGTATGAACAGCATCCAGAACCCTGCCCAGGGACAGCTATACCAAGCTCAGCCCAGGTCCTTCTCAGTCTCTCTGCAGGGCACATTCTCAACTTTTTATACTATCTTACCTAATAATAGACAAACATGTAAATTGATTATACTTCCACTATGCCCACAGCCAATCAGAGTATGCAAATTAACCCAACAAAGATGTTGGTGTGGGACGCCTGTTATGAGGGGAAGGAGGTGCAGCAGAGGGAGCTACAGAAGCGGTGCTCAGGACAAAAGCAAGGACTTGCCAGATCCCAGGTGGGCTGGGAGCGGGGACTTGCTGGCTCCCGGCAGCTAGGAGGGAAGCCAGGGGAAGGAAGGCCTTACTCTTGCAGGAATATTGTGTAATGGGCCTCTAGTTTCTATAATAAATAAACATTTCCTCCACCCTCCAACTTAGAATTATGATCATTAAGTCAATAGAAAAGGACTTGAGAGACTGTGATGAGAAGAACCTTTATAATTCCACAGATGTGCATGTTTATGTGATACATAAAAAAGGTTCCCTAGCAAATGAGACTAACCAGTTGCTCAAACTCAAACTTCAAGAGTTAATTTTCACTCTTCTGCCTCCATCCTCCATACCTAATTAATCTCCAAGTGTTCTAAAATCCAGATTGAACCCTGTGACTGTTAATTTTATGTCATCTTGACTGGGTGCTCAGGGGCCTATATATTTACTAAAACATTATTCTGAGTGTTTCTGTGAGGATGTTTTTGGGATAACATTTAAATTTGCAGACTGAGTGAAGCTGATAGTCCTCGCTATCAGCCTCTTGTATCAACTGAAGTCCTGAAGAGAACAGAAGGGCTGATCCTCTTACAATCAAGAGAGAATTTTTCCTATCTGGTGGACTTTAGCTGTTTTTCTCCCTAAAAAAAAAACCTGAAACGTTATCTGTTTCTGGGTCTTGAGAATGCCAGCCTTAGACTGGTAATTAGACCATCACCTCTCCTGATTCTTCATCCTTCTAACTCTTACTAGCACTAAATCATCAATTCTGCACTAAACCACCAATTCTCCTCGGTCTCCAGCTCACTGTCTCACTGTACAGATCTTGGGACTTGCAAGGCTCTACGATCCTTATAATAAATCTATCTCTCTCTCTGTTATATTATATCCTATATATTATTAATTATGTATTAAATATTATATATTACATGACATTCTTTTATATATTATATTCTACATATTTTATAAGAAAATATATTTTAATTCTACATAATTATGTCTTCTTTGATTCTGCTTCTCCGAGAACACTAATACAATCTCCTAAATATTTCTCCATTCCATCAGCCTTTCAATCACTTTGCAACAGTCAGGTCCAAGTGCACATCATCTCTCACTCTGACTACTGCAACAGCCTCGAAATTGTTTTTCAGCATCTACTCTGACTTCATTTCAATCCTACACGTTTGCTGGGCCTGAATTAATGCAGGCCCTATCTGATATAAAATCACAGCAGAGAAAATAAACCAAGCAGCCTCCATTCACTCACAATATATTATCTTTGTGTGGCTTATTTCTGTCTGTGATACATGGATTTTTCTTCTAAGTTTCAATAGATTTCCCATCGTATGAATTATCCTCGAATAGCTGGCGCGAAAGGAAATAGGTACTAAAATTTGCTTAGTATCCTCCTTTCAAAATGTAGAAATCACACTCATCAGTACTTAAGATTTATGTAGGATGAAGGAGATCAAAAAGATGTATGTTTTTCCCATAATCAAACTTTTCATCAAAAACCCCATTCTGTGCCTACCTTTAAATGTAACTCACTTGATCACCACATTTCTCATTTGGGAAACAATAATTCTAAAATGAACAAAACTTGTTTTTAGAACTACCATAAACTATTATTCCCCAGATTATCAGAACTAGTAGCCAATCTACAGTTGTTTCTGCCATAATCACTTGCAGACCGCACACACTCTGTAGAGCGGTATTTCCCAGTAGCCTTGGGCATTTGCCTCTTTTTCCTTTAACAGTTTTCACCTCTCAACAGTCTTGTAAATTAATCAAAAGATTAACTTTTCCAACTTCGTCTTCAGTATTACTTGCCAACGGTTTGGGTATTAAGTCAGGCTGAAATCAATATTCCCTATGTAAGCCTTGCCCCAGAAGATGTCCACCATAAAAATCATTAGTTGTCCTGAGCACAGATTTTTCTTTCCCTGCTGGTAAACACCGATTTGGGGTTGGAACAAAGCTTAATGCCTCATGCTTTAAAAAATATAAAGGAAAGGAATGCAACTACTCATTTCTTGGTAAAATGGCTACATCTAACCAAAAGAAAGTTTCTTTTTCCTTTTTCTTCCAAACATAGAAAATTGAAAAATTAATTAATATAATTTAAAACTGGGCAGATCATGAAAAAAGCATAAATGGAAATGTACATTACTTTATAAATATATCTGATTATATCAATTATAAAAAGACTGCAAATATAAGGGAGAAAAAACGAACTGAAAATTAGACTGCTCAATCATGTGGAACCTATGATAAAAAGCACTCTCTTCTTTGGACTGTCACCTCGTGAGGGAAAGATTGTACATTTTGTATTAATCTGTACTCTGCATTTTGCCTCTTTACTGTGTCTGACAGGACTGCATAATAAAAAATTTTCAGATTTTTAAATGGAACCATTTTTATTAAATAAGAAACTAACAAGATGTGTTTGCCATCCCAATTGCCTTGGAACATTAAACATTTCATTTAAAATGTCAGCATTTTGCTCGCTAAATTTACTTCTCCTGCTTTAAGTCAAAATGTGTCTAAAATCCAAAAATGACTTTTTAAAAATGTCTTAAATCTTTATTGTTAAAAGTATTACATACATCCCCTTTTCTCCCCCATTAACCCTTTCCAGCCCATCCCCACCCCCTGCCCAAGGCCTTTACCACTCTATTGTCTGTTTACATGGGTTATGCATATATGAATACAAATTCATTGGTTGATTTCTTCCCATTCACCCTCCCTTCCTCTAAGATTTGACAGTCTATCCATGCTTCTATGTTCAAAAATCACTTCAGAATATACCTGTTAATTTACTATTATTTATTTTTTAAATATATTTTTATTGATTTCAGAGAGGAAGGGAGAGGGGGAGATAGAAACATTAGTGATGCAGAGAATCATTGAATCATTGATTGGCTACCTCCTGTACATCCCACACGGGGAATTGAGTCTGCAACCCAGACATGTGTCCTGACTGGGATTCTAATAGTAACACCTGGTTTATAGGTTAATGCTTAACCACTGAAACACACCAGCCGGGCATTGTTAAATTACTTTTAAATGACAACAATTCTGATGCTGTAGTTTATAAACCACACACACACACGCACACGCACACACACACACACACACACACACACAGTTGTGGATTAAATCAAACACAACTTTCAATTAAACATCAAATGCAAAGTCAAACAGAATTTCCCAATACAATGTACACAATAATGAGAAATGAAGCATTAATACAACAGAGATGAGAAGAATCTTAAAAATAGACGTCACAATAAAAAAGACAATTGTAATTTACTATACATTAAATTTTACAGCTTTTAAATATGCCTTTACTTTATTATCACCCTCATGGGAATACAATAAAAAAAAGTTGCTAAAAGGAGTCTTTTAATATTATAGCAAAAAAACTATGGGAGAGACTCAGTCCTATTCACACATTTAGCAAACACTCACTGATTACTACTTATAGTCAACCACTCTGCTAATGCAATTTATCCCCCCCAGAATTGGCTTGTTAAGGAACTATTTTTTTTTATTGTGTTAGATGTATACATATCTCCCCATTGCCCCGCCTCCTTCCCAGGCATACCCCAACCCCCCAGTGTCTATGTTCATTGGTTATACTTATATGCATGGATACAAGTCCTTTGATTGACCTCTTATCTACCCCACCTCTCCTTAATCTTCCTGCTATAATTTGACAGTCTGTTGGATGCTTTACTGCCTCTGTATCTATCCTTTTGTTCATCAGTTTACAATGTTCTGTATTATCCACAAATGAGTGAGATCATGTGGTGCTTCTCCTTCATTGACTGACTTAATTCACTAAGCATAAGGTTCTCCAGTTCCATCCAGGTTGCTGCAAATGGTAAGAATTCCTTCTTTTTTGTGGCAGCATAAAATTCCATTGTGTAGATGTACCATACTTTTCTGATCCACTCATCTGCTGACGAGCACCTAGGCTGTTTCCAAATTGTAGCTATCGTAAAGTGTGCTGCTATGAACATAAGGATGCATAAATCAATTCTGATTGGTGTTTCTAATTTCTTAGGATAAATTCCTAAGAGTGGGATTGTTAGGTCAAATGGGAGATCCATTTGTAGTTTTTTGAGGAAACTCCATACTGTTCTCCACAGTGGCTATACCAGTCTGCATTCCCACCAACAGTGCACAGGGTTCCTTTTTCTCCGCATTCTCACCAATACTTGTCCTTTGTTGATTTGTTGATGATAGCGATTCTCACTGGTGTAAGATGGTATTGCATTGTCGTTTTGATTTGCATCTCTCCGATAATTAGTGACTTTGAACATGTTTTCATGTGGCCTTCCTTCTGTCGTCTTTCGAAAAGGTTCTATTTAGGTCCGTTGCCCATTTTTTTGTTGGATCGTTTATCTTCCTTTTATTAAGTTGTATAAGTTGGCTATAGATGTTGGAGATTAAACCTTTATCAGTGATAACATTTGCAAATATGTTCTCCCATACAGTGGTCTTTCTTGTTGTTTTGTTGATGGTTTCTTTTGCTGTGCAAAACCTTTTTATTTTGATATGGTCCCATTTGTCTGTATTTTCTTTAGCTTCCATTGCCTTTGGAGCAGTATCAGTGAAGAAGTTCTTTCGGCATATGTCTGAGATTGTGCTGCCTGTGGATTTCTCTAGTATTTTTATGGTTTCCCTTCTAATGTTTAAGTCCTATATCCATTTTGAGTTTATGTTTGTATTTGGTGTAAGTTGGTGGTCCAGTTTCATTTTTTTGCATGTATCTGTGCAATTTTCCCAACACCATTTATTGAAGAGGCTATCTTGGCTCCATTGTATGTTCATGCCTCCTTTGTCAAATATTAGTTGAGCATAGTGGTTTGGGTGGATATCTGGTTTCTGTATTCTATTTCATTGGTCTATATGCCTGTTTTTGTGCCAGTACCAGGCTGTTTTGAGAACAATTGCTTTGTAATATAGCTTGAAATCTGTTATTGAGATTCCACCTACTTTATTCTTCTTTCTCAGAATTGCTTTGGCTATCCGTGGTCTTTCTTTGTTCCAGATGAATCTATGGAGAATTCTTTCTACCCTGTGAAATACGCCGTTGATATTGTAATGGGTAGTTCATTGAATCTATAGATTACTTTGGGTAGTATGGACATTTTAATGATGTTGATTCTCCCAATCAATGAGCATGATATGCTCTTCCATCTGTTAACATCTTCCTCTATCTCTTTTTTCAGTGTCCTGTAGTTTTCTACAAATAGGTCTTTTACCTCTTTAGTTAGGTTTATTTTTAGGTATCTTAATTTTTTTGGTGTGATGGTAAATGGAATTGCTTTTTTAGTCTCTCTTTCTGTAATTTCACTATTAGTGTATAAAAATGCCACAGATTTATTGGCATTAATTTTGTATCCTGATACATTGAGGAATTCATTTATTAAGTCAATTAGTTTTGGGATGGAGTCCTTCGGGTCATCTGCAAATAAGAACAGCTTTACTTCTTCTTCTCCAATTTGGATGCCTTTTATTTCTTCTTCTTGTCTAATTGCAATGGCTAATACTTCCAGTACGATGTCAAACAGGAGAGGTGAGAGTGGGCATCCCTGCCTTGTTCCTGTTCTTAGGGGAAATGGTTTTAGTTTTTGCCCATTGAATATGATGGTAGCTGTGGGTTTATCATATATGGCTTATATGATGTTGAGGTATGCTCCTTCTATTCCCACTTTGCTGAGAGTTTTTATCAAGAAAGGGTGTTGGATTTTGTCAAATGCTTTTTCTGCATCAATTGATATGACTATGTGATTTTTATCTCTCAATTTGTTTATGTGATATATCATGTTTATTGATTTGCGGATATTGTACCATCCCTGCATTCCTGGGATGAATCTTACTTGGTCATGTTGTATGATCTTTCTGATGTACTGCTGGATCTGATTGGCTATTATTTTGTTGAGGATTTTGGCATTTATGTTCATGAGAGATATTGGCCTATAATTCTCTTTCATTGTGTTGTCTTTATCTGGTTTTGGTATTAGGGTGATGCTGGCTTCATGCAAGATGTTTGGAAGTGTTCCTTTTTCTTGAATATTTTTGAATAGTCTGAAGAGCATAGGTTTTAATTCTTCCTTGAATGTTTGGTAAAACTCCCCTGTGTAGCCATCTGCTCCCAGGCTTTTATTTGCTGGAAGCTTTTTGATGACTGCTTCAATTTCTTCCATAGTTCTTGGACTATTGAGATGTTTAGATTCTTCCTGATTGACTTTTGGAAGGTTATATTTATCTACGCGTATGTCAATTTCTTGCAGGTTGTCCAATTTGTTGGAATAGAGTTGTTCATAGTATTTTTTAACAATTCTTTGTATTTTGGCGGGGTCTGTTGTTATTTCTCCTCTTTCATTTCTGATTTTGTTTATTTGGGTCTTCTCTCTTTGCTTCTTGGTGAGCCTGGCTAAAGGTCCATCAATCTTGTTTACCGTTTCAAAGAACCAGCTCTTGGTTTTGTTGATCTTTTGAATTGTTTCGTTGGTCTCCATATTGTTTATCTCTGCTCTAATCTTTACTATTTCCTTCCTTCTGCTTACACTGGGCTTTTCTTGTTGCTCTCTTTCCAGCTCTTTGAGTTGTAGGGTTAGGTAATTTATTAGCATCGTTTCCTGTTTTTTGCAGTAGGCTTGTAGGGCAATGAACTTCCCTCTCAAGACTGCTTTGACTGTGTCCCATAAATTTTATATTGTTTTGTTGTTATTGTCATTTATTGCCATAATGTTTTTTATTTTTTCCTTGATCTCTTTGGTTACCCAGTCGTTGTTTAATAGCATGCTGTTTAATCTTCATGTGTTTGATTTCTTTGTATTGTTTTTATTATAGTTGATTTCCAGTTGTATGCCACTGTGGTCTGAGAAAATGCTTGATATGATTTCTATCTTCTTAAATTTGAAGAGACTACTCTTATGACCCAACATATGATCTATCTTTGAAAATGACCCATGTGCAGTAGAGAAGAATGTACATTCTGTGACTTTAGGGTGAAATGTTCTGAAGATGTCAATTAATTCCATCTGGTCTAATGAGTCATTTAGGATTGATGTTTCTTTGCTGATTTTTCGTGTAGAGGATTTGTCCATTGGTGACAGTGGGGTATTAGTCTCCTACTATGATTGTATTGCTGTCAATCTCTCCCTTAATATCCACCAGGAGTTTTTTTATGTATTTAGGTTCTCCTATATTGGGTGTGTATATGTTTACCAGAGTTATTTCTTCTTGTTGGATTGTTCCCTTTAGTATTATGAAGTGGCCTTCTTTATCTCTTGTTATGTCCTTTACTTTGAGATCTAATATGTCAGATATAAGTATTGCAACCCCAGCTTTTATTTCATTTCCATTTGCCTGAAATACCATCTTCCATCCCTTCACTCTCAATCTGTGTGCATCTCTTTTCCTGAGGTGGGTTTCTTATAGACAGCAGATATAAGGATCATGTTTTCTTATCCAATCGGTTACCCTGTGTCTTTTGATTGGAGTATTTAATCCATTTACATTTAAAGTTATTATTGATAGGTACTTATATGTCGCCATTTTTAGTCTTTACCCCAGAGTTCCTTCTTCGCTTCCTATTTCCTTTTTATTACAGCAGACCCTTTAACATTTCTTGCATTGCTGGTTTGGTGATAATATATTCCCTTAGTCCTTTTTTGTGTGTGAAGCTTCTGATTTCACCTTCAATTTTGATTGAAAGCCTTGCAGGGTACAGTATTCTTGGTTCAGATCCTTCCTTTGCATGACTTTGTATATTTCATTCCATTCCCTTCTGGCCTGATGAGTTTCTGTTGAAAAATCAGTAGCTAGTCTTATGGGGGTTCCTTTGTAGGTAACTTTCTGTTTCTCTCTGGCTGCTTTTAAGATTCTTACTTTGTCGTTGGTGTTTGCCAATTTAATTATAAGTGCCTTAGTGTTGGTTTTTTGGGGTTCATTTTGCTTGGGACTCTGTGAGCTTCTTGGATTTGTGTGGGATTTTTCTTTCCTATATTGGGGAAATTTTCTGTATATTATTTCTTCAAACAGGTTCTCTAATCCTTGCTCAGTTTCCACTCTTTCTGCAACCCCAATTATGCGGATGTTGTTGTTTTTTTGTGTTATCCCGAAGTTCCCTTAGACTCTCCTCTTGATTTTTTTTTCTAGAAGCTGCTGTACTTGGGTATCTTTTTCTACCGTGTCTTCTAGCTCACTGATATGGTCCTCTGCTTCTTCTAGTCCACTTTTGATGTTTTCTATTGAGTTCTTTATAGCAGTGATATCATTTTTCATTTCTTCTTGATTATTCTGCATTTCTTCTAGGTTCTTCTGCATTTCTTCTTGCTTCTTCTTCATTTCCTTTTGGCTCTTACTCACTTTGTTGATTTTGTCTTCCATTCTTTTCATCCACCTTATTATCATTTCTCTGAACTCTTTCTCTGGCAGGCTTATTTCTTCTTCCATTTCGTTTACTTCCTTTTCTGGTGATACCTGCCTTTCTGTCGTATATGGGCTGTTTCTTCTTCCGCCCATGGTCTTTCTTCTCTGGATGTCTGGTTATGTAATTCTCTCTCCTACACTGATTCAAAGGCACAAACTACAACACGACCAGATACAACACACAAGGCACTGAACAAAAATGTATTCACAATGTTAATAATCACAAATAAGGTGACCACCAATGAAAGACAAATTAGTGGTAAGTAGAGAAAGAAGAAGAGGAAAATGAGGAAAAAAGAAAAGAAAGAAGTGCCAAAATCAAATTGGGAGAGGGATAAAATAAATAAATAACTAAATGAACAAAAAAATAAAAAAATAAAAAGGAGAAGAAGAAGAAGAAGAAGAAGAAGAAGAAGAAGAAGAAGAAGAAGAAAAGAGAAAGAGAAAAAAGTCAGAGAAAAAAGAAAGAGGATAAAAGAGAAAAGGGGGATAAAATATAGATGTCAGGAGAAAATTCCAATAGAATAGTCACTAATCCCAACAAATGCCAGCAACCAGTACCTGGAGATTAATACAAACTACAAAAAAACAACTGGTATTGAGGTAGGCGAAGGAAAAGAGAGGTAAAAAACAAAGCAAGCAAAAAGCAAAATAAAACAAGTAGAATAAGCTAAAACAATCTCACAAAAAAGTACAAAAAATCTATATAATCACCATTCAGGCAAACAGCAACAAAAGGACATAGAGAAAAACTACTTTTTGGATAGCGAAGACAAGAAGAGAGAGGTATGTATGGACTTGGAGTAGGGGATTTGAAATTAGATATGTAATTGTGGTGAAATTTTAACCAGGTAAAGAGAAAGAATAGGGAGAATCTAAAGTTGGAAAAGGAAAAGAGAAATAAGACAACAAAATGGGGAAAGTTAGGAGGAAAGTGTTGGCATATAGGTAGAGTTGAGATAGAGTAAAATTATGCTAAAGGAAAGATGAAAATAGAATGTAGAACTCTAATCCCAAAGTAAAATAAAGGGAAAACAAAATGACACTTGTTTTTTTCCAAAAAGGTAAAATAGTAGTAGTAATAATACTAGTTGAAAACAAAAATGTAATAATTAAAAAGGTAAAATCAATTGAGGAGGAAAGAAAAAAATAGTTTTTTAATTAAAATATGCAAAAATGAAAAATAAAATAAAAATTTTAAAAAATAGAATGGTCATTCACTTCCACTATTGTTCTGCTTGGCACTCCTGTTTCCCAGTAGGGAGGGTATTGCAGTTCCCTGTGTTCCACTACTGAGGTCTTAATCTCTTTATTCTTTTGGGGTTATGCAAGAGTCAATTTGTGCGTCATCCACTGGGTGGCAGTGTTTCGGAAGTGACCTCTGAGACTAAGCACAGGACCTCCCTAGGCTGTGCTCAGATCCTGCTACTCTGTGGTTCTCAAAGCCAGTTTGTGGGGATTTTGCAGCCGGGACACTGTAATAACTCCCAGGCTGTCCCTCTGCCTCAGATAAAAATGAGTCGTTTTCCAAAGCTCCCCTCTGTCAACAGCTCTAAGAGTTTGCTTCCATACTTAGGGATCACACCCTGCCCCACATCCACGGACCTCTCCAGAAGCAGCTTTCCCGCAGCCCAGTTCCCACAGTGTGCGCATTTCTGTTCTGCGGGACAGGAGACCTCACCTTATCCCAGGCGAAATCTGACCTTTCCATGTGCCATGTGGATCTCCTGTGAGTCCATGTGTCTGCGCAGATTGGAGAGCGGTGTTCTGGGTCCCCCGACTGTTCGGTGAGTGCTTCAGCAGCAGCTTTCAGACCACCGCAGACAGCCACTTCCCTCTGCAAGATGGCACATTCTCTGCCTTCGCGCTGGTGGCTCCAGCAGACAAAAACCCCCTGGCAGTGGGGCTGCCTGGTCAGGAGAGCCCCGTCCAGCAGTCCCCCAATTTCTCCTGGAGGATAACTGACTCTTAACTTGCCAACAAACACTCCCAGTGCGACTCTCAGCTGTTCTCTCTCCCTCTGCCCAGCGACAAAGCTCCCGACATGTCTGTCTATTCCGCCACCTTTTTTCCTCCCCCTGGAATTCACGCATTTAAATTCAGGAACTATTTTTAAGGAGTGATTCCTGCTGATATTGTCCATTCAGAAAAATAAATATTGCCCATAAGAGTCAGCCAGGACCCATACATAAGCATAGTTAGATATTTTCTGATTTATTAAATCAAATTTATGAAAAGAATGCCCTATGTTATGAAATTTGAAATATAAATATGTGAGGCATTAACTTTAAACACACACACATACACACACACATTAAGACACCTTGATGGGGTTCTGATGTTCGCTACTTCTACCTCCTTCCTAGTAAGCTAATAAGAACACTTTACCATTT
This sequence comes from Lasiurus cinereus, assembly GCA_011751065.1. Taxonomy (NCBI): domain Eukaryota; kingdom Metazoa; phylum Chordata; class Mammalia; order Chiroptera; family Vespertilionidae; genus Lasiurus; species Lasiurus cinereus. The sequence goes on from JAAGEH010000426.1 coordinate 17,424,790, forward strand.
GATCAGTGGCTCAGCAGTGCTTTCCAAACAGGACTATGCATAAGTACCACCATGTATATTTCCTAAAATTATAATTCTAATCTCAAATCCCAGAGATTACAATATATAGTAGTTGAATCTAGGCTCCAGAAATAGGTATTTTAGTGTTCAAAATCCACATGATTCCGATACCTGTCATCTTCAGGTCTTTGGATGTAGGGTCTCCATTCAGATCAGAACCTCTTGTACCTCCCAGTTCTGTTGATTCTTCTTGACTTGAAATACTACTTTTATATGAGCATTGTTTCATTGCAAAACGTTTTGTTAAATAGTGGCTTCTCTTATTAACCTGTAAATGAATTAGGTTAGCTTGGGTGGCCTTACGGCATTCTCTCTCAACCGGTGGTTCCTTGTCTCATAGCAATATAGCAGCCACATCTTCTGCATTCCACTCTCTCTAGTGCTCTCCATGAGTGTGGGGAATGAAGGGATTTATTTGGGGACAGAGAAAAATGCCTCTTATTAGACTCCCCTTGTAGGCAGTAATGTGACACTCGCTAAATAATACACTGTAAAATATCCCTGGAGTTTTACAACCAAGCCATTCATACCCACCATCACATGAACTACATCAAGCACTAGAAATACAAACATGAAGATAGGCAATACCAATTTTCAAGAAACTCGTGATCTGAGGAAGACAATCAAGCTGGTCTAATTATATGACCATATCACAGTCCCTTTAGTAAACTATTAACAGTGTATTCTCAGAATAGGAAGAAGCATTTTGCCCAGTCTGGAAGACCTACCAAGAAGAGATTCCTACAGGTCACATCATACAAACTGAGTCCTGAAGGACCAACAGGAATTAGATGCAGATGAAGGAAGCTGCCTCTGAAATCCATCTTGTATTTCTATAATCATTATTGCTGTTCAAACACCATCACCTCTTCCACTGTAATAACCTCCTTGAGGAAGTCCTCCCTCATTGTTGCTTCTTTACGATCTTCTCACCACAAGACCACCTTTTTTCCAAAGCCGAACTAGAACATCACTGCCTTAAGCCCTCAGTGGCTCTTTTACATCAAACTGATGGAATCCTCCAAGCTCCCTAGCTTGGCTAATCAGGCTCTCAGTGATCTATATTCAATTATAGAGTGGTTAGGAAGAAAGCATCCACTCTGAGGGAAGTGAGAAAAGGGTAACTCATAACTTTTGCTGACTCAAGAGGCTGCTGTCCTTGACACTATAAAAGCTAACTGGTCAACGGCAAGATGATGAATAAATTCACATAACTAGTCCCGCATGGCTGAGACTCCAGGTTATAATTCCCAAGACTTAGAATTAGATAAACCTTCTGGAGTGGCCCTGAAGAAATGTACTCACAAGGGTCTACGAATTTGTTAAATCTGTTTCAGTACATTATGTGGCTCATTGTTTGGAAGGGTTCACATACTAATTCATTTTCGTATAATGATTATGTTGAATAAGGAAATGGAAACTAAAATGAGGTATAACCATGTAACCCAACCTTGAAGTATGAATGAGTCCTGACCAGGAACCTGGTCCAATAGAAGTCAAAAACCTGGCTGAATACTCCAAGTACCATGTACAAAAATAAGCACTGGCAGTAATGGGGACATGAGACACCAGGTTTTCCTCTACTTATACTATGTGAACTTCTGGGGATTTTGTACAATGCTGTGAAATGAATCAAGGGTGGGACAAAGATAATAAAAGGGGCATGCAAGGTCTATAACAATTAATCTGAAAATTAGAGAAACTTGGCTTTATTTTTTTTTTCTTTTCCTGCTTATACTTGTAGTATTTCTGGGTGTCGTCTCTTCTCCTTCTCTCCTCACTGTATGCACTGACACAGAGCTCAGAACACAATATGCTTTCTATCCCTGCCTCCTTGCTGTGCTCATTCCTTTCCCTGAAATGCTCTAGAACGCCCTTTCTAAGGCTTGCCTTAGGTTAAACGCCCTTCTTTTCTGTCGACATTGTATCCTGAGCATGTGTTTATACAATACCATTTATTCAATTTATTTATTTCACCACCAGGAAACAGGAAAAAAATAAAAGTATAGAACCATATTGCTGTTTTGGTGATTAAATAAGGTAATATCTGTAAAATCTCTTACAACAATGCATGGAACAAATATACGCCTATGTAACTAATAACTATTATTTGTTATTATTTTCAAAATTTTTAACATCTGACCAGGTACTCTATATCAGTAATTATGCTGGATATTGATAGACATTGGTGAACGAAGAAGGCATGGCCCCTGCTTCCAGTGGTCAGGGATAAACCTTAGTAGAAGAGCCACTGAGGGCTTCTTCCCACAAATTGTTGTGTTCCCAGCACCTCTGACACATATCCGGGCATATGAGAGTTGCTCAAAAATGACTGGAAAACAATCCCAGGGTATCCTGAGCAGAAGGTAAAATGTTCTCCATGGAAATCCACAACGGCATTACATACACAGGAACTATGAACCTGTTGCTGGGAACCAGGTTAAGTGAGGGGGAATGAGATGAGATACAGCTGAAAAGAGTCAAGGCCAGATCACAAAGGGCCTTAACCCATGAGAAAGACTTCAGCCAAAACCAGTTTGGCTCAATAGATAGAGTATCAGCCTGCGGACTGAAAGGTCCCAGGTTCGATTACGGTTAAGGGCATGTATCTTGGTTGCAGGCACATTCCCAGTAGGGAGTGTGCAGGAGGCAGCTGGTTGATGTTTCTCTCTCATCAATATTTCTTGCTCTCTATCCCTCTCCTTCCTCTCTGTAAAAAATCAATAAAATATATATTTTTAAAAAAGAGAAAGACTTTATCTTTGAGGTAATGGGAGACAAAAGCATTCTCAAATAGGAGTATTAAAGTCATATTTCCATTTCAAAAAAAATGTTCTGGAAACTGGGAAGAACACTGATTGAAAGAAAATGAGATTAGAAAAAGAAATTAGGGATTCTATTTTCAGTAATCTGAGTAAGATGCTGTGAGAGACTGATTTAGGACAGTAGCATTGAATAGAGGAAAGGATAGAGAGAAATACAGACAGTAGATATGATGGGCCAATAGGAAGTTAGCATTTGACAAAAAGATCTGAATCTAATATGAATGTCAAGTACATCACAAATCATTAAATGAGATGATGATGTAATAAGACTGACAAATCTCAGAGGGAAGTTAGAAATAAACAAAATAAACAAACAGATAGTTTTTGTTTCTCTCCCGCACCAAGTTCTGAACATATTTTCAAGAAGTAGTCCTACATTAAATGAAATTAAAAAAAAAACAAAAAACCTCTTCAACAAGGCTCATAATTGTAGGGTAACCTATGCTTTCTCTAACCATACAAAAGATTCTCAAATATAAACTGCTGTATCTGTAAACCCAGCACAGAAAATCTTGCTAGAGTGAGAATAAGCAGAGAAATCCTAATAGGAGTTAAAAAGAAAAGCTAAATGCCTTCAGAATTTGGGAGTAAATACCAATATAACTGAGGTGATATGTCTCCCTCCCTCCAAGAGAAGAAAAGGGAATGAGTAGGAATGTAGCTTATGGTGTGTGGTGGGGGGCCAGCACCAGGACTGGCAGGGAACTTCAAAACTGTGATGGAAGCAGCCCCGCCATGATTTCTCCCTCACTGTACTAACAGGTGTGGTTGAAGATCATGTGTTGAATGAGAAGAGGTTTCGAAAGTTCAGAAATACAGCATGCCCAGGCAACAGGCCCATAGCAGAATCAACAGCATGGCATGCAAGGCATTTGACAGAGGATCTCTGGGAGTGTCAAGATAGTATATAAAAATAGGTGAAGAAAAGCTGTGAGCTATTATGATGCAAGTTTATATTTTGCATTTGACATGAAGAAACAATATTGTTGTCTTTTCTGTATTTAAAAATAAAATAAAAAGTGGGATTTCTCTTTCCGTTCCACAATCAAACTGTGAACCAATATCATGTTCCAATTTTACTTTATTGGCCTCACAACTTGCATTAATCTTCATACTTTGGCTTAGCTGGCATGGTTCACTGGTTGAGTGTCGACCTATGAACCAGGAGGTCACAGTTGATTCTGGGCAGAAACATGCCCAAGTGGTGGGCTCAATCCCCAAAGGAGGGACATGCAAGAGGCAGACGATCAATGATTCTCTCTCATAACTGATGTTTCTAGCTCTCTCTCTCTCTCTCTCTCTCTCTCTCTCTCTCTCTCTTTCTCCTCTGAAATCAATAAAAATATATTTTAAATAAACTTCATACTTAGAGGTATAATTCCCCATCCAACTACTTATTATAATTATAAGTTTCTAAATGTCAAACTAGGGGCACAAGGTAGGGTTGAGAAATCCCTACAATTACATTAGAGTCAGAAGAGGTTTTATTTTAGTAGCAGCTGGTAGCATAAGCCCCATCTGACCCAAATCACTCCAAAATTCTGTCTCATTCTCACAGCCAATTTTAATATAACACACATATCTTTTCTCTCTACATAATGTGCCCTTATCATAGCTACTGAGTACAAAGAAGTAACAGAAGTCATGAAATTGTATAGGCTCAGTAAGAGCAAATGCAGAGGAATTGATGTGTTTAATTAAATCCTTTTTCCAAAAAAATAGAGGCATTTAAATTATTATTCTGTATCCCACCTTAGTGATTATATATCCAAATAAAGAATAATGATTTGTTTGAGAATTCATGACATGCATCACTGGTGATAACAAAAAATTTTATATTTATTTAAGAAGATATTACTATAACTAGAAAAAAAGGTTCTAAGGTTTAAGCCTATTCACAGAATTATGTCATTTCACTGTATATCTGATATTCTTGGCATAGCCATATGCTTGTAAAATAGGTATTGCATTTTATAACATGAAGAGATTTCAAAGTTCATTATCATTTTGTCTTTCTTTCTCTAATGCACCTCCAAGGAGAAACACTGGATTTCTGTACATGTGTTTATGTGTGTGGGTGTGTATTTTATAGTTCATGAAATCTGTAGTGGACGTAGAATAGTTAAAATCCATAAGAAGTTGGAATTAATGAGGTTTCAGAACTAAGAAGCACAGACCCAAGTCCCAATCTCTCTCTCATGCATATTCACATGCACACACACACAGGAAGCTGTGGACCCTTCAGCCACCAAACAACAATAATAAGGTGGGAAAGCAAACTTTCTCAAGATAGAAGTTTACATTTATACCAATGTAAATGTATAGATAATAATTTATACCAAACTAAATAAGTGACCCTTGGGTGGAGGGGGGAGGACTTGCTGTCTACACATAAACTGAGTGACTAGATTATTATGATCTCTGAACACATAATAATCTGGCCACTCAGTATATATATATATATATATATATATACATATATATATATATATATATATGAGAGGCCCAGTGTATGAATTTGTGCATGGGTGGGGTCTGGCCAGCATGACCAGGAGGAGGGGACATGGGCAATTGGCCAGCCAGACTGCTGGTGGAACTTCTGGTTGAGGGGACAATTTGCATATTAGCCTTTTATTATATAGGATATACAATGAATAGCCACATCATTATGTGTTCAGAGATCATAATAATCTGGCCACTCAGTGTATAAATGACAAACTGGTATCCTAAATAATAAAAGAGTAATATGCAAATTGACTGTACCTTTGCTACACTCACAAGCCATGCCAAACAGCCAATCAAGAAAGAAAATGCAAATTAACCCAACCAAGATGGCTGTAGCCACAAGAGAGCAGGAGGCTTGGGTTTCCCCAGCAATGGAGGAAGCCAACCTTTCTGCCTGCCATGGCCTGCCTTTGCCTCTGCTTAAGGCTACAAAGTTTCAATTATAGAAGATAAATAAATCCCAACAAAAATGGCTGTGGCATGGGTTGGCTCCACTCAAGGTTACAAAATTTCAATTATAGGAGATAAATAAATCTCAGATACCAGGATCTCCACTTGGGTTGCTGGGGGGCATGGCCAGCCTGCAAACCACCACAGGCCCCTTGCCCAGGCCACCCCATGCTCCAAGGGAACCCCATCCTGATCTGGTACACCCTTCAAGGCAAACCAGCTAGCCCCTACCCATGCACCAGGCCTCTATCCTATCTAATCCTATATAATAAAAGAATAATATGCAAATTGACCATCACTCCAACACACAAGATGGCTGCCCCATGTGGTCAAAGATGACTGCCCCCATGTGGACATAAGATAGTCACCATAAGATGGCCAGCAGGAAAGGGCAGTTGGAAGGGACCAGGCCTGCAAGAAAGGGCAGTTTTGGGCAATCAGAAAAGCAGGGGAGGACAGTTGGGAGTGACCAGGCCTGCAAGGGAGGGCAGTTAGGGGTGACCATGCCTGCAGGAGAGGGCAGTTAGGGGTGACCATGCCTGCAGGGGAGGATAGTTAGGGGCAAACAGGCTGGCAGTGGAGAGTTAGGCATCAATCAGACTGGCAGGGAAGTTGTTAGGGGGTGATCACTTTCGCAGGCAGAAGTGGTTAGGGGCAATCAGGAAGGCAGGCAGGTGAGCAGTTGGGAGCCAGCAGTCCTGGATTGTGAGAGGGATGTCTGACTGCCCTGATAGGATCGGGCCTAAATGGGCAGTCGGACATCCCTCAAAGGATCCCAGATTGGAGAGGGTACAGGCTGAGCTGAGGGACACACACCCCCATACACAAACTTCATGTACCAGGCTTCTAGTATCAGATATTCTTTAATTAGCTTTAACACTTATTTTTTTCCTTTTTGTGAGAGAGAATGACTAGTCCCCAACACAGTGCATGATACAACACACATATTAGCTAATTAAATGATAAATATTTCTAGCAAACATTTTCATGCCTCTCAGCACTCTTAATTCTAATACATAATCCTTCCAAACAAAGAATTAAAATGTCAGCTGCCATCTTCTCAAATGATTTTCCATAGTTGAGAGGCTAAACAAAATTGTAGTCAGAAATGGGTCAAATACAGAAGGGGAAAATGGCAGCAGAATAGACAGGTGTGTCCTGAGCCTTATCCCGTGCAGATAGAAAGAACAGTTGAGGATCGCCTGGGGAGTATTTGTTGGTGAATTGAGGGACAGCTATACTTGAGGAGACGGTGGGGGACTACTGGATGGGGCTCCCCTGACCAGGCAGCTCCCAATGCTGCTGGATTCCCTCCCGGAGCAACCAGCTCAGATGTGGAGACTGCGCCATCTTGAAGGAGAAAGTAGATGTTATCAGAAGCCTGAAAATCTTAAACTGCAGCAACCACTAAACAGCTGGAAACCCCAGAGCACCGGTTCCCAATTGATACAAGCATGTGGATTCAGAGGAGCTCTATACTCCACAATGGAAATGTCAGATTTTACCTGGGATAAGATGAGGTCTCTGCTTCTGGCAAGAGAGAGATACGTGCACACTGCAGGAGCTAGAAGACCAGGAGAAGTCTGCGCCTAGAAAAATCTGTGGCTGTTGGGGCTGGCGTGATCCGTGAATGTGGAAGTCTACAGAGCTGCTAACAGAAAGGAACAATTAAAAGCAACCCATTTTGATCTGATGCAAAAGGACAGCCTAAAAATTTTAAGTGTGCCAGCTGCTTCAACCCTTGGCAGGGGAAAAGACTGCACAGACTTGCGTGCAGCCCTGGAGTTCACACATTTACCATACCTCTTTATGTTAATTTGTTCATTTGTTTGTTTGTTTCCTTTAAATTATTGCTTCTGATTACTAAGCCCAATACATAGGATCACCCAACTGGGGACACCCTAAGAGACTGCAGTGGAAAGTTGTTTTTCTGGAACCTGTTTTTCTGGATCAGAGTGGAGAATAACCATCAGAGAACTAGCTCTGGGGCAACCCACTCCCATAAACCGGTACTGAATGCCACAAGGAAAGCAGGATCTAAGCACTGGCTAGCAAGGACCTATAGACTCGGAGGTCAATCCAGAAACACTGCCACCGATGGATTGAATCACAAATTAACTCTTGTGTAAACACAAATAAAGGAATACAAGAAATTAAGACACACTGCCTGTTTAAAAATCAGGACTGGCTTACAACACTGAGGAGCAGTGGAATGCAGGGAACTGCAATACTGTCCTGACTAGGAAATACGTGAGCCAAACAGGAAGTGAATTACCTTCACTACTGAGCTTTTTTAATTCATCTTTTATTTAAGAAAATATTTTTTTTCTTTCCTCACTTCATGTTATCTTTTTAATTATTACATCTTTATTTTCAATCAGTATTATTACTACTAATATTTTACCTTTTTAAAAAATAAAAGTATCATTTTATTTTTCTCTTTATTTTACTTTGGGATTGGTGTTCTACATTCTATTTTCATCTTCCCTTTAGCATCATTTTACTTTATCTCAACTTTACCTTTATGCCATCATTCTCTTCCTAACTTTTCCCCTTTTGTTGTCCTGTTTCTTACCCTATTCCTGCTTTAGATTTTCACTATTCTTTCTTTATATCCCATTAAATTTCATCCTACTTATATTTCTAATTCCCAATCCCCTGCTCCAAGTCCATACATACCTCTCTCTTCCCTGTCTTCATTATCGAAAAAATGGTTTTTCTCTCTGTCCTCTTGTTGTTTGCTTGATTGTTGATTATATCAATTTTTATGCTTGTTTGTAAAATAATTTTGCTTCTTTTGTTTGTCTGTTTGTTTTGCTTCTGTTTTCCCTCACCTCACTTTATATTAGTTGTTGTTTATAGATTGTATTCATCTCCAAGTACTTATTGCTGACATTTGTTAGGATTAGTGGCTGTTCTATTGGAGTTTCTCCCCATATATATAGTTTGTTCCCCTCTTCTTTTCTTTTCTCTCTTACTTATTTTTTCCATTTCCCCATTTCATTTTTGCACTCCTTTTTTTTTCTCTTCTACTTTCTTTCCTATCCTCTAATTTGCCTTTCTCTGGTGGTCACGTTTATAAGCAGTTATTAATATCATGAATACACTTCTATTCAGTGCCTTGTGCATTGTTCCAGGTTGTGTTTTATTTTGTGCCTTTAAATCAATGCAAGAGACAGGACTACATAACAAGACACTCAGAAAAGAGAGACCATGGGAAAAAAAAGAAACAGCCCACAAATGAAAGAAAAGTAGGCATCACCAGAAAAGAAAGTAAATGAAATGGAGGCAAGCAACCTGTCAGAGAAAGAATTCAGAGAAATAGTCATAAGGTGGCTGAAAAGAATGGAAGACAAATTTGACAATATAAGTAAGAACCAAGAGGAAATGAAAAATGACATCAGTGCTGTAAATAACTCAATAGAAAGCATCAAGAGTAGACTAGAAGAAGCAGATGATCACATCAGTGAGATAGAAGACAAGGTAGGAAAAAATACCCAGGTAAAGCAGCTTCTAAAAAAAAAATTAAAAAGCAAGAGGAGAGCCTAAGGGAACTTTGGGAGAACATGAAATAAACATCTGCATAACAAGAGTGCAGAAGGAGAGGAAACTGAGCGAGGGATAGAAAAGCTATTCGAAGAAATAATGACAGAAACTTCCCTGATATAGGGAAGAAAAAAGCCACACAAATCTAAGAAGCTCACAGAATCCCAAGTAAAATAACTCCAAAAGACCAATGCCAAGGCACATTATAATTAATTGCCAAACACCAACAACAAAGGAAGAATTTTAAAAGCAGCCAGAGAAAGACAGAATGAACCCCATCAGACTAGCAACTGATTTCTTAACATAAACTCATCAAGCCATAGAACCAGCAACATAAGAAATGCAAATGAGTCTGCTGTAGGAAGAAAAAAAGAAAGAAAGGAAGGAAGGAAGGAAGGAAGCAAGGAAGGAAGGAAGGAAGGAAGGAAGGAAGGAAGGAAGGAAGGAAGGAAGGAAGGGGAAGCAAAGAAGGAATACAGGGTAAAGAATAAAAATGGCAACAAATAAGCATCTATCAATAATAACTTTAAATGTAAATGAATTAAATGCTCCAATCAAATGACACAGAGTAACAAATTGGATAAGAAAACATGACCCATATATCTACAGTCTACAAGAAACCCACCTCAGAAAACAAGATGCACACAGACTGAGGGTGAAGAGATGGAAAAAGGTTTTCAGGCTAATGAAAATGAAAGAAAAAAAACTGAGGTAGCAATACTGATAACTGACAAATTAGATCTGAAAGTGAAGGATATAACAAGAGATAAGGAAGGCCACTTTATAATACTAAAGGGAGCAATCCAATAAGAAGAAATAACTCTGTAAACATGTACACACCCAATATTGGAGCCCCCAAATACATACAAAACAAAACCAAAAACTCCTGAAGGATATAAAGGGAGATATTGACAGCAATACAATCATAGTAGGAGACTTTAATATCCCACTATCAGCATTGGACAAATCCTCTAAACAAAAATCAGCAAAGAAACATCAATCTTCAATGATTCACTAAACCAGATGGAATTAATTGACATCTTCAGAACATTTCAACCAAAAGCTACTGAATATACATTCTTAATGGATCATTTTCAAAGACAGACCATATGTTAGGTCATAGGCAAAGTCTTTTCAAATTCAAGAAGATAGAAATCATATCAAGCATCTTCTCAGATCACAGTGGCATAAAACTGGAAATCAACTACAATAAAAACAATACAAAGAAATCAAATACATGGAAACTAAACAGCATGCTATTAAACTATTGACTGGATTACAAGAGAGATCAAAGAAGAAATAAAAAACAACATGGCAACAAACAACAATGAAAACACAAAAATTCAAAATCAATGGGACAGAGCAAAAGCAGTCTTAAGAGGAAAGTTCATAATTCTACAAGCCTATTGCAAAAAACAAGAAACAATAGTAATAAATTACCTAACCCTACAACTCAAAGAGTTAGAAAGAGAGCAACAAGAAAAGCCCTGTGTAAGCAGAAGGAAGGAAATAATAAAGATCAAAGCAGAGATAAATGACACTAAGACCAAATAAATAATACAAAAGATAACAAAATCAAGAGCTGGTTCTTTGAAAGAATAAACAAGATTGATGAACCTCTGGCCCAGCTCACTAAGAAGCAAAGAGAGAGGACCCAAATAAACAAAATCAGAAATGAAAGAGGAACAATAACAACAGATCCCCCCAAAATACAAAGGATTGTAAAAAAAAATGCTATGAACCACTCTGTTCCAACAAACTGGACAACTTGGAGGAAATGGACATATTCCTAGAAAAATATGACCTTCCAAAAGTCAATCAGGAAGAATCTAAACATCTCAATAGGCCAATAACTATGGAAAATATTGAAGCAATCATCAAATGCTTCCAGAAAAAAAAAAAAAAAGCTAGCGGCCAGATAACTTCAGAGGGGAGTTTTACCAAACAGTCAAGAAAGAATTAAAACCTATCCTCCTCAGACTATTCCAAACAATTCAAGAGAAAGGAACACTTCCAAGCTCATTCTATGAAGCCAGCATCACCCTAATACCAAAACCAGATAAAGACAACACAATGAAAGAGAATTACAGGCCAATATCCCTCAGGAACATAAATGCCAAAATTCTAGCAAATCGGATCCAGCAGTACATCAGAAAGATCATACACCATGACCAACTAGGATTTATTCCAGGAATGCAAGAATGGTACCATCTCCAAAAATCAATAAACATGATACATCACATAAACAAATTGAGAGATAAAAATCACATAGTCATATCAATTGATGCAAAAAAAGCTTTTAACAAAATCTAACACCCTTTCTTGATAAAAACTCTCAGCAAAGTGGGAATAGAAGGATCATACCTCAACATCATAAAAGCCATATATGATAAATCCACAGCTAACATCATACTTAATGTGCAAAAACTAAAACCATTTCCCCTAAGAACAGAAACAAGACAGGGATGCCCACTCTCACCACTCCTGGTTGACATAGTACTAGAAGTATTAGCCACTGCAATTAGACAAGAAGAAGAAATAAAAGGCATCCAAATTGGAAAAGAAGAAGTAAAGCCGTCCTTATTTGTAGATGACATGATATTGTACATAAAAAACCTGAAAGTCTCCATCAAAAAACTAATAGACTTAACAAATGAATTCCTCAATGTAGCAGGATATAAAATTAATGCCAAGATATCTATGGCATTTCTATATACCAATAGTAAACTTACAGAAAGAGAGATTAAAAAAGCAATCCCATTTACCATTGCACCAAAAAATTAAGATACCTGGGAATAAACTTAACTAAGGCAGTAAAAGACCTATATGCAGAAAACTGCAGGACAGTGAAAAAAGAGATAGAGGAAGATGTAAACAGATAGAAGGACATGAATTGGTAGAATCAACATCACTAAAATGTCCATACTACCCAAAGTAATCTATAGATTCAATGCACTTCCCATTAAAATACCAACAACATATTTCACAGACCTAGATAGAACTCTCCAAAAATTCATCTGGAATAATAAAAAAAATAGCTGTAGCAATCCTGAGAAAGAAGAACAAAGTAGGTGGGATCTCAATACCAGATTTCAAGCTGTACTTCAAAGCCACTGTTCTCAAAACAGCCTGGTAATGGCACAAGAAGAGACATATAGACCAATGGAATAGAATAGAGAATCTGAGTATTGACCCAAACCACTAGGCTCAATTAATATTTGACAAAAGAGGCAAGAACATACAATGGAGTCAAGACAGTCTCTTCAATAAATGGTGTTGGGAAAATTGGACAGATACATGCAAAAAAAATGAAACTAGACCACCAACTTACACCATACACAAAAATAAACTCAAAATGGTTTAAGGACTTAAACATAATATGGGAAACCATAAAAATACAAGAGGAATCCACAGACAGAAAAATCTCAGACATATGCCGTAGCAATTTCTTCACCGATACCACTCCTAGGGCAATGGAAACTAAAGAGAAAATAAACAAATGGGACTACATCAAAATAAAAAACTTTTGCAGAACAAAAAAAAAAACCATCAACAAAACAACAAGAAAGCCCACTGTATGGGAGAATATATTTACAAATGTTATCACTGATAAAGGTTTAATCTCCAACATTTACAGGGAACTTATACAACTTAATAAAAGGAAGACAAATGATCCAATAAAAAAATGGACAATGGACCTAAATAGAATCTTTTCGAAAGAAGATAGAAGGAAGGTCAAGAGACATATGAGAACATGCTCAAAGTCACTAATTATCTGAGAAATGCAAATCAAAAGACAATGAAGTACCATCTCACACCTGTCACATTGCCAACCATCAACAAATCAACAAATGACAATTGTTGGTGAGGATGTGGAGAAAAAGGAACCCTTGTGCACTGTTGGTGGGAATGCAGACTGGTACAGCCACTGTGGAGAACAGTATGGAGTTTCCTCAAAAAACAAAAATTGAGCTCCTTTTGACCCAATAATCCCACTTCTAGGAATATATCCCAAGAAACTAGAAACACCAATCAAAAAGGACATATGCACCACTATGTTCATAGCAGTACAATTCACCATAGCTAAGATTTGGAAACAGCCTAAATGCCCATCAGCAGATGAGTGGATCAGAAAACTATGGTACATCTATCCAATGGAATACTATGCTGCTATAAAAAAGAAGGAATTCTTACCATTTTCAGCAGCATGGATGGAACTGGAGTGCATTATGTCAAGTGAAATAAGCCAAGCAATGAAAGAAAAATACCACATGATCTCACTCATTTATGGAAAATAAAGAACAGCATAACCTGATGAATAAAATGATAGATATAGAGGCAGTAAAACACCAAACAGACTGTCAAATTACAGTGGAAAGGCTGGTGAGTGTTGGGGAGGAAAGAAAATAGATCAATGAAAGGACTTGTATGTATGCATATAAGCACTCCAATGGACATAAGACACTAGGGGTTGGGATGAGGGCAGGCAACAGGGGGTAGGGAGCATTGGGGGAAGGTAAATGGGGGGGGAAAGAGATATATGTACTAATATATGTAATATTTTAAACAATAAAAAAATTTTAAAAGGAAAGAAAAAAGAAATGGATCACATACAGAGAAAAAAAGCTGCTTTATTGTTTATTTTGTTTTGTGTATGTATGTTGGTCTGTCCATTAGTATCCATGCATTTCCCATTGTAGGATATCATAGAGAGTTTATGCAAATTCAACATCCCTAGTTATCTATCTGCAGGGATAGGAAGCATGAAGAGGCCATTTTTAAATTATTTTTCTTAGAGACCAGAGACAGGCATTGATCTTGGGATGCTTTGATATACTTAGTGACATATATCTGTTTGGTATAAATATAAAAATTTTAAAATGTTCCTACAGAACCTAAGTAATAAAGTAAGCTGATGAACAATGTGGATCCAGTAACATGGAAGCATAGAACAGAGTGCAGAATCTCAGAGGGAAGGCGAAGGATGGTGGGTGTGGGAGGTAATCAATCAAAGACCTTGTATGCATATATGCATAACCCATGGACACAGACAATAGGGTGCTGAAGGCCTAGGGTAGGGGGGTAGGGGCAGACTGGATGGGGTCAATGAGGTTGTGGTAAAGGGGGCCATACGCAATACTTTCAACAATAAAGAATCAATAAATAAAAATGCTCCTACAGATTTTCAGGTGCACTAATAAAATAAGCTCTAGTATGAAAATGATATGTATTTATATGATTTTAAAATTTGATATTATAGCATCACAATATTTTAATTTCAATTAAAAAATATAAAAATTTAAAAGCCAAGGAAAACACATACATTAATAAGTCATGGGTAGATAATAATAGAAATGGTATAATTCTACAACAGAATGCCATTGTGGTATAAAACTCAAAAGATCAGAAAAAAAAATGAATGCATAAACTTTTGTACTAATTGGAAGATTTTATTAGCTCAAAGGGAAATCTCTAAAAAATGTACTAATATTTTCTAATGAATATTATGCTATTTCTAAGCTCACATTATGCTCAATACTTTGATCTGTATACAGAGTGCTTTCTTTAATTCTTTGAACAATTTCTAAGAAACCTCAATGTGAGAAGATATTAGGATAACTTATTGAAGAGAGACAGTAGAAATTATGGAATGTTTTATTTCTTGCCTTTGAAACCTTCCTTATTTCTGGCCTATTATACAACACATATCTATATCTGTTCATCCAAACTGCCTTTATAAATAGCTATATATAAAAAAAAAAAAACCTTAAAGCTGGTAAGTTCTCACTTCTCTATAAGATATTTTGATTGTAAAATATAAATTGTATAAAATTATCTTATTGAGTGTTATAGTTAATATATTCAAGGCCTAAACCCATGTAAAAGTTTAGATAAATTACCAGTATGTTATTTAATTTGTTTTATAATATCAGTATAAGCTGTGTAAATTAGTCCAGCTTTAACACACACAAAAATCACCCTATTTATGTTAATAATTAAATACAACTTGTTAATAAATTATTTGTATACATTGCAGATCTATATACAATGACCAGGATTTAAAATAATAAAAGGTTAATATACAAATCAAATGGTTGGTGGAACAACCAGCCACCATGACACCCACTGACCACCAGGGGGCAGACGCTCAATGCAGTGCGCTCCCACAGCAGGGACATGGCTCAGCCAGAAGCTGGGCTCATGGTTGATGAGCAGAGGCAGCAATAAGAGCCTCACCCACTTCCACAGCAGCACTAAAGATGTACAACTGATGACTAGGAGCAGGCCTAAGCTGTAAGTCAGACATCCCCCAAGGACAAGGGGACCCCTCCCCCAGTGCAAGAATTTCATGCACCAGGCCTCTAGTTTAAAATGAAAGAGAAATAACCCACATCTATTTATTATACATGCAAGAAATGATAATGTACAACCTAAAACAATAATCATAAAACAAGTACAATTTAAAAGGAGGGTTAAGTATACAGTATGAAAGGCAAATATATTTAGTTTCTGTGTATGGTCCAATACAAAACACTGTGATACTAGTGAAAATGATATATCAAAGACCTTTTTGGTACTATAAATACTAAAATGATATCTGACTTTATTATGCCAGGTTAAGGTTGGACATTATTTGCTTTTCCCTTTCCTTCACAAAGCCACTGCTATAGTATGCATGAAGCAGTGCCTTCCACTTCCCTGGTTGCAGTATATGACATTTCACCTTTAGGCCAATTTACTGTAATATGTGTGGTGTTGACCACATGCCAAAAAAGGCATAACAGAGAATTAGGAATGTCCATAGAAAGATGATTAAGATGATCTCATTCATGAGGGGACAATCAAGAGCTACGGAAATGGAAAAAGAATCCCTGCTCTCAAGGACAAAGTGTAAC
Source organism: Lasiurus cinereus (assembly GCA_011751065.1). NCBI lineage: Eukaryota > Metazoa > Chordata > Mammalia > Chiroptera > Vespertilionidae > Lasiurus > Lasiurus cinereus. The sequence continues at coordinate 17,441,072 of JAAGEH010000426.1, forward strand.
ATGATCTCAATGGAAAGGTATGCTCCCTATCACTGCAAAGGGAATATTTGGGGATCAGAGCCAGATAGAGGAATCCAAACGACTTGTTTTTATAGCCAGCTCTGTCATTGAACCTTGGCGCAATCACCCAACTCTGGTTATTAGTGTAAAAAGAAAAATAAATTATCTAAAATGCACACCATATAATAATACTTACCAGCCTAAGAGGACTGTTGCTAGGCTTAATTACTGCTTGCAAAAGCACTCCAAGATTTTTACAAACAAATGCTATACAACAGCAACGTGTCTATTACTATTCTGTCCTCTCCCCAGCCAAATCAAGTTTTGGCCTCCCAGTAGTGCTGGCAGCAAAATAAACCTGACATCATTCGTCTAAGCCCAATTGGTAGACCAGCTGTGCCATTATCCCCCGGAAGAGTGGCCATGCACAGTAATACCTGCATTATGTGGCTGTGACCAAGCCAAAATTACCCCCTTGGACCAGAGTTCAGCCTCTGAGAACACAGAGCTGAGAAGACCTGCTGGGTTGGGCAGACCAGTGGTTGTGAGGGACATTTTAGTTTGATAATGGCTCTAAATTACTGATATCAACTTGGGGCCTGAGATTCAAGGCAAAAGCAGCTATTTTCTATGTGAGCATTTGCCAAAAATATGAATGCAGCTACTGTAGTCTTGCTTTTCTTTCCATTTTTATGGGATATTTAAGGTCATGACTATAAATATAGATAAAATTTATATAAAATACCAAATTAAGTGGAAAGCATTTTATATATTCTAAAGTACATGTAAGTGTGTTTTTTCTTATTTACAGATTTTAGAAACATAAAACCCAGGTCCCAAGCCAATTGACGGTTTAATAAACAACTGTGTGGTTGTATATTTTCAAGCATAAAATATACCAATGTGATAAGAGCTTGGTAATTCCATGTATTACTTATAGCAACAGCTTGGTACAATTTTTCCATATACTTGATTTATGAAAATAAACTCATTTTTCAAAGGGCAGATTCATTCTTATTCAAAGTTTAATATTTATGAAAATAAAAAGAACTTGTTTTCTACTCCAGGAAGGGGAAAAAAAAAAACATGTATTAGAGCTTTGTAAATATGGAGAGAGAGATTATAAGAAGAAAAAAAGAAACTAATTCCATAATCCCTTGGCTCATATAGCTGCTTGTTGAGTTTTTTAAATAGAACATGGTCAAGGTTAATAAAAGTGAAAGGAACATCCCTCCCCCCCCCCCCCACATCCTCTCTCTTTCCAAACAATAATTATTTGTAATAGTTTCTTAAATTTCCACCCAGAAAAAAAATGTTTTATGAACATATCATTAGAAAGACAGAGAGTGTGTGGGGGAGGGGTATATATTCACTTCTAATTTTCCTATTACAAACAGTAAACTTTCTGGGTCAAAGGGTACATGGCTAGCTATTCCAAAAATATTGTACAAAATGTAATTTTTTTTTACAAAATGTATTTTTATATAAATCAAGGAAAAACAAACCATTTGCTGAACCAAGAGAAAATAACTTAATGTTCATCTGATGGATACTGTAAAGTGGATGAAAGAAGAGAGGGCTAGTCTCAAGGAAATACACTGAACTTCCTGACTTCTTGGCCCAGAACCCTTTGATTTTGAAGCATAGGTCACTAGATCTCACCTATACATCTCATTCAGTTCTGAGACCAATTTTTGTGCTATTTAGGGTGTATGTGAGGGGTCATACTTGCTGAATACCTGATCTTTCACCTTGGTTCCATCCTGACTTTTCACCTCTATTCTCATAAGAAGAGAGCGAGAGAAAGAGAGAGAGAGAGAGAGAGAGAGAGAGAGAGAGAGAGAGAGAGAGAG